>NSJW01000602.1:0-523925 GCA_019955255.1 Castanospermum australe | reverse complement strand
GACACTGTAAGCAATTATAAGTAGGGTCTTCTGGTTACATGAAGCAGCAGGTACCAATGGCGGAAAAGAATTAGTACCCAGGTTGGATAACTGGATGGAACTCTTGCAATGAGAAATTAATTAAAACAGAACAAGGCCAAATAGCCAGTAAACAAGGCCTCTCTAAATTAAGCAACGACTAGAAATTCCCTAGCAATATATGTCCCGGTAGGATAATTAGAAGCCATAAGATTCACTCCATGCCTATACCAATTTATGGCAGTTGAAAGGGAAAAGAAATTGGAGCACAATTCTAGGCTGTTCATGATCACTTCTCATTCTGCTTTCTCCCCAACATTTGGATATATCACTTTTTCATCGAACATCCTTTGGTAAATCTCTAAAAGGAGCAAAAGGGTTGTTGGCATGGAAGACCAATTCCAGATCCATTAAAAATAATGAAATGATAGAACTCATATTTATTAGCACATGACATGCTCAATGCTTTCTAATTTTTCTACAACTTAAAGAGACAGAATGTGCATATGTTAATTTTCCTCAAAGAAGAAATAAGGAGAAAAATGTTGTATTTGTACAAGAGATTAAGAGAATACCTGTATTCAACAATATAGCAGGTGCAACGTTAGATTCCAGAAGTGATGATGACCCACCCTCCTCCACATTTCATCTCACTGTGGTCTCTTTAGTCTCTTAATCTCCGTGAAATCCTTGCTTAAAAATGTCATAATTTGTGGGTTCATCTGACTTGAATGGGCGCTCCCCTAAAACTTTAACCAAGTCATTCTGATGCAGAACCTCCTTCTCAAGCAATAGTTCTGCAATCTGTGCTACTTGCTCTTTGTGCCCCTCTATCAGTTTAACTGTATGTTGATAGGCCTTGTTCACCCATTCTCTGACTTCACTGTCTATAATTGCACTTGTCTGGCTGCTGAAGGGCTTGGTCATCTGAAATTCATTGTCCCTCTGAGGAAAAGAAAGGAGACCAACCTTGTCACTGAAACCATATACTGCAACTTGTGCACAGGTCATCTTGGTCACTTTCTCTAAGTCGTTCTGGGCTCCAGTGGAAATGTTCCCCAGTAAAACCTCCATTTAGGATGAATAATTAATGAAAGATGAAGAATTAGTATTATCAATGTCTCATTTAAAGATTATGGAAAAAAATTGGAAAGGAAAATAATTTGTTATGGTACTAAGAACAAAAAGGAATAGCCAAATTACAAGTGACCCCCCATATATCACAAACCATGAAACTAATAATTTTCAAAAGTTCAGAAGCTGAGCACAAAGTAACAGCATAGCCCATGTCAGATTACAAAATTTGTCAGCTTTTCACAAACACAACAAACTAAAACATTACTTATTGGCAACCACTATCTAACATGAGAAATTTGAACTACTTTTCTCTCTTCTAGAAGACAACATAATTGCCCAACACCACAACATCTAAGCCCAAAGGTTAACAAGCCCTTGTATGCAGACACTTATAGCTTTTCCTTCAAGGTGTAGAAGTTGGTTCAAATCCATGGTCTCTCCCTCCACCGTATTTTTAAAGGTAGAGAGTGCTATGCTTACGAGACCCAAAGATAATCTCCATTTGATTCATATAGCTACCAGTGGGAAAGTAGGAACTATTATAGGGCATATTTGGATTAGCTTATTTTGCTTTCAGATAACTTGTAATTGAAATAATCCAATAAGAGCTTTTGGTTGAAGAGCTTTTTTGTGGTGCAAAATAAGTTAATCCAAACATGCACTTAGCCTCTCACTAACATAACGTTATTAAATTCACCCTTATAGAAATACAAGAGAAAAATCAAGCCACTCAAAGTACAGATGCAACAATACCCAGAAAAATTTTAGATACCTATTTATGCTGCTTATGAACAGTGTTAAAGGGAAGAAAGGCAAAAATGGGTAAATGAAATGATCAAGGCAGCAAAAAATGTTCAACAACCATATATTGCTTCATGAACTCAAAACCTCAAGTACAATGTGTAAACCCTACTTCAACCAATTCTTTTATTGCATAAATGTGAAGAGGTAATTAGTCAGGTAGCAATTCTGGAGACCAAAGTTAATACCATGCTTAGAACATTAAACATTAAAGCCAAGGTGAGATCAAGATATCAAATAATAAAAAAAATTCACATAAGATTGGATACTCATTAAGAACGATGAGGAAAATAATCCTACCTGCTCAGCAGCACAGCCACCAAGAGCCATGCATGTAATATCAAAGAACTGCTCTTTGGTCAACAGAAGATTTTCATTAGGGACATACTGAGCAAAGCCCAGTGCTGCAGTACCCCTAGGAATAATAGTTACTTTCAGTAAGGGCTCTGTATGTTCCAGGAACCAACCAGAAACAGCATGACCTGATTCATGGTATGCAACAATTCTCCTTTCCAGCTTGCTTATTACCTGTTTAGAAAGAAATAGTTCAGAAAGAACTCTGTAATAGACAATTAAGACCAACGTCAGAATAAATTGCTATAATCAGCTGATAATATAATTTTCTTGATGAAAAAAGCATTCATCAAGACAGAGAAGAAAACTAAGAAAGTATGAGAAATAAATAATTGTAGACAAGAAAAGGAAAGCAAGTACAATATAAGTTCCACAACAGAAGCATGATTTTTTCATATTTAAATAAATAGAGCATTTTTACCTCATTACTCATAAAGGAACAAGAAATTATAATATTAAATTTAAAGAGTATGAGGATGAAAAGCTTATAAATATAATAAATGCAGTGGGAAGGGAGCTTCAATACACAAATAAGGGCCACTGTCTAAGGAAAGAAGCGAAGTGCGATCTGCTACCGTAATTACCGCTCCAATATTGTTGTTGCGGGAGTCTTTGCAACTGCAATGCAACCACAATTGTGGTAATTGCAACTGCAACTGCAATTTAAAACCATGGCATCAGGAGAGCCATTCTTTCCACTCTAATCGCCCATGTATAAATTCAATAAAAAGTGATCTGACTTCCAGTGTCCTATCAGTTTGCTGTTTGATGTTGAATTTTGAGTAATCTATGCAAAGACAACAGATGGAAACGGAGGAAAAGGGAGAAATATTACTGTGACTTTGAGAATTCCAATATTCTAACATAATAAGAATTCAAATATTCTTACATAATAAGAATCCTGATATTCTAACATAATAAGAATCCCAATATTATGACAAACATAAGAGTTATTTCTAATATTAAAGTACAACTAGTTTAAGAGTTTGTTGACTTTGATCTTTCAAGATGAATTTTAAATAATCTATGCAAGGACAGACAGATGTGAGTGGACAGATGGATTCAAATCCTTCGTCGACTCTCCTTGTTCCCCATCCCATTCCCCCAATAAAAAGCTACTGACTAAGAAAAAAAATTTACATAACTATCTTAGTTGGCAGTGTTTTTTTCCTAGTTGGAATATTTTTATTGGGAGGACATGGTTGGGTATTGGGAGATGGAACAGAATATTTGAGTCCAGCACCCAGAACTAGTAGCCATCTGAATGTTTGATTAATCTGTTGATGAATAGACCAGAACAATTCTACTCCAACTTTTTAAACTGTATTATATATAGTATTAACTATTTAGATATCATTCATACTTTAAGCAAGTGCTATCATTTCATTTTAATTCTACACAGCTATGCAGAAACAATTGAAGAACGTTTATTTAATGAAATTTCCAGCAAAATTCAAAGTTTCTTGTCTATCAAATTTCTTGAAGGACCCATGGGCACTGGTGAGATACCAAAATTTCTTTCTTCTTTTCTCCTCCTCCCTTCATCCATCCATCCAAATAAAAATTGTAATCTATGCAAAAAAATTACATTCTATAAAGCAAAACTAAATCACCCCAACACTATCATCCTCATCAAATCACAACTTTAAATAAAATAAAAATAAATCAATAAAGAATTTCCCTCATAGAACTACTTTATGACCCTGTTCAGCGACCCTGATCTGTGGCTTCCCTTGCTTGATTTTCCCAGTTGTAACACTGTATCACTACGACACTTGTTTGGAGCCCATTTGGCTGTACTTTTCATACAGATTGCCCAGATGACCAATAGTAACTTTTGAAGAAAAACTTTTTCCAATAGTTTGATAAACTGAATACAAGAGAAACATTACTCTCAAGTTCCACATTTATCAAGCTTGTCTTTCTAAGATTGCTAGAGAAAACAGCGTATAATATTCCCACATTATTTTCTATTCCATTGGTGATTAAATAGAATACTACTTTGGATTAGAAACCAAAGAAACACTTAATTTTCGGATATTTTTTATGCTTTGAATTCTCACCTTTAGTCCACTCTAACCTAAACAACTTTCATGATTTACTCTTGATTTCAAATCATTATGTTTTGGAATATAGTAACACACTTCTCCCTCCCCAAAGAACAGAACAGGATTCAAAAGAAGCCTTTCCACATACTATGTCTAAAAGATGTAGCAGCCTCTCTCTCCAAATAACTATTTTGAAGGACAAAATCAAAGCACAAATAACTGCAAGTCAAACATAATGCTCATATTTTATCCTGATTTACTCCTCAAGAAGAGGCTAATCAACTCCCAAAAGCAAACCAAGCCCATGCATTGAGGAAAAACATGAAAGAATTCACTACACTATCAATTAAATAAAGCATGACATGTGAACGAAAACATACCGCATTCTTCTTTTCCAAACCACCTACAACTCTGTCTATTGCTGCTTCAAAATGTTCAGCTGTGATTTCTGTACTCTCATTCCTTGCAGCAATTAGAGCAGCCTCATTGCAGACATTTGCGATATCTGCCCCAGCAAAGCCTGGTGTGAGGGCAGCAAGCCTTTGAGAGTAATATGATGGTTCACGATAGAGCTTTAGTTTTCTCAGATAGATCTGAAAGATCTGGTTTCGACCTTTAATATCAGGTCTATCTACAGTTATTTGACGATCAAATCAACCAGGCCTCAGGAGGGCCATGTCTAGGATATCAGGCCTATTTGTGCCAGCAAGCACAACAACTCCTGATGTTGCTCCAAATCCATCCATTTCAACAAGCAGCTGATTTAGAGTACTTTCACGCTCATGATGGCCACCTGCGAAGCTACCATTTCCCGTACTCCTACCAATTGCATCAATCTCATCAATAAATATTATACTGGGTGTACATTGTCTTGCCTCATGGAATAAATTTCTTACTCTAGATGGCCCAACACCAGCAAACATTTCCATAAAATCTGACCCAGATATAGACAGAAATGGGACACCTGATTCACCAGCAGTTGCCTTTCCGAGAAGTGTCTTCATTGTGCCTGGGGGACCTACAAGGAGAGCACCTTTCGGAATTTTTGCTCCTAACTCCTCATATTTCTTAGGATTCCTGAGGAAGTGCACAAATTCCATGATTTCTTGCTTTGCCTCATCACAGCCAGCTACATCATTGAAGTACACCTGGGTTAACAAATGCATCAATTATTATGGTGCGAACAATTCCTTATAAATATGTAAGACACTAAATTATATGATAAAAGTTTACAATTATAGAAGACTAGCAAGACAAAGAAAGAGACAGATGGTAAGGAAAAGGACACTGCAATAGAATATTTCTTCTAACCTTATTTTTGGCATTCTTATCCACCTTTGTAATCTTCGCTTTTCCTATATTAAATACCCACCGCCTCCTTTTACACCAGAACCACCAACACCAAGTCCACCTTGTATATTTCGTTTTATGAATGGCAGCGATGCCAAGAGGAAGAATAATGGTGAAAGCATCACAAGTACCTCAAATAAACTCATTGCTTCTGATGCATACATAACAGGAACATAATCATGTGGGTCAATCAGTAATGCTTCCTGGGCTTTCTCCAGATTCTCTTCAAAAGATTCAACATTTCCAATGTTAAAATAATACTTATATTGGCTGACATTTTCTCTTGCAGAAACATCATCAACAGGACCCTCGGCAATGCGTTCTGTGTCTTTATTTTTACTGTGTTGTGGGCTGCTGATATACACTTTTGCAACTGATTTGTTTGCAACAACAATATGATCCACCAGACCAGGCTCAAGTAGATTGTTTTTGAACTCTTGGAAACTAATCTGAGGAAATATTCATCAGCTTACAAAAGGATGAAAGTCAAAAGCTAAACTGGAAAATGAAGACAAATAACACGTCCCACAAAATATAACAAATTTTCTACTTTTAAAGAAAACACAATTGCAAAAGGTATTTGTTGATATTCTCTGATTTAGTTGTTGATATTCTTTGATTTGGTTAATAATTAGTAGATATCCTATATAGATAGAATAGGAAACAGCTGATATCTTGTATCAATAGAATAGGAAATAACTGATTTTCTGTCTGTAAATAATCTCGTCAATCCCTAACATTAAGGGATTTATTTGTAATCTGTAAATATAAATTCATGGGCTGAGAGATTTTTCCTCAAGCCATTCACAAATCATTCTCAAGTTGGTATCAGAGAAGGCTCGGTCCTGTCTCTGCTTAGTCTCTCTAGGTCTGCGTTTCAAGTCGAAACCGACCCTATTCAGTCACTGTTCCACCACTGTCAAGGCAAGAACATCGTCTTCCTCGACTCTGATCAACCACGTCAGTGTACTGGCCATCTCATAAATCTCCGACCGACCAGATCCCAGAGCGCCATCACCGGATCTTGCTTCACGTGCCCCTAAGCGCCTTCACAGCTGTCGGCACGTGTAGCTCACTTGCCTACTTCCCGACATCTGTTCATGTCGCCGCCAGTCCTGTTCATCTCATCAGCACCCCCTGGTCCTGTTCTGGAGGTCAGAAGTCCAGATTGCACCATCTCTTGTCGGCGCGTGTAAGCCACGCGCCATCTTCCCGACCTCCGATCGTCTCGCCCCGCCTGTTCCGTTCAGCTCGTCGGCGCCACCTGGTCCTGTTCTAGAGTCATGGCTTCTGCATCTTATTTGTCCTGTGTCACCTCTGAATCCTCAAAAAGGGGCCTTATTTCCTTTTCCTTCTCTGGCAGTCCCACCATAACGTCAGAAAAACTCAATGGTAAGAACTATTTAGACTGGTATGCTACTGTTGATATTTAGTTTTTAAGTCAGGGACTCTCTGAGCATCTAACCAAGAAGGCAGAGGACATCCCTGCTGATAAGAGGGACCAGTGGAAGAAGATTGACTATCAGTTGGTATCCTTACTTTGGCAGTCCATTGATCCAAAACTGTTAGTGCATTTTTGTCCCTAAAAAAACTTGTCATGACATATGGAAGAAGGCTCGAAGCATTTACTCTAATGATATCCAACGTCTGTACAATTCTGTTCATAATCTAGCAACGCTCCACATGGCAGATCATGACCTGCCTTCATATATAAACAAAGCACAGTCCACAATTGAAGAAATCAAGTTGATACTGACCAGTGACAACCTTCAAAAGATGTTAGACAAACTTGACAACAACATGCATATGGTTTTTGTTCTCCACGGTCTTCATAAAGATTTTGAATCTGTCCAGAATCAAATCCTGACAAACTCAAAATATTCCCTACGGTGGAGGATCTCATTAATCGATCGTTGCGAGTTCCTTCTCCAGATGCAACATCTAGAATTGGTTCCCAAACAGGTTCAGAGTCCTCAGCTTTTGTCTCTACTAACCGTGAAAGTCGTGGTCGTGGTCGTGGTGGCCATGGTTCTGGTGGTCGTCCTCAATGTTCCTACTATAAACGATTGGGCCATACTCAAAACCGTTGCTATTCCCTGCATGGTTTCCCTGAGAAATCCGCTAATATGGCACAATCTCAGTCACCTGGTATTGAGAAGAAGACTGAGTCAGGGACTGATAACCAGAATATACTATCAGACAATGAGTATAAGGAGTATCTTCAAACTTAAAGCAGCCCAACAAGCTTCATCTTCGGCCACTATAGCCCATACTGGTAATTCTACAGTTTGCCTCTCTCATTCTTCGTCTGTTGGATCCTGGATTTTCGATTCTGGTGCTTCCGATCACATAGCTGGTAATCCTTCTCTTTTCTCAAAATTATCATCCTCCAAGACACCACACCACATTACCCTCGCTGATGATTCTAAGACTATAGCCACCGGCATTGGTCAAGCTACACATCTTCCATCTTTATCTTTGAATTCTGTTCTGTTTATTCCTGGCTGACCCTTTAATCTAATTTCTATTAGTCAACTGAACCGCACTCTTAACTGCTCCATAACCTTCACTGCTAACTCTTTTCTCATCCAGGACCGGAGTACGGGATAGACGATTGGCGCAGGATTTGAATCGCATGGACTTTATTATCTCCAGCCTCCATCCTCTACCATATGTGCTGCCACCGAGTCTCCTAGTATCCTTCATCGTCGTCTAGGTCATCCAAGTCTAAATAAGCTAAAGAAGATGGTTCTCCATCTCTCTCATTTGCAGTCTTTAGAGTGTGAGTCGTGTCAGCTTGGAAAACATGTCCGTGCATCCTTTCCAAGCAAGATCAATAATCGAGCAAAGTCGCCTTTTGATATTGTTCATACTGATGTTTGGGGTCCTAGTCGTGTCAGTTCTATTTTGGGGTATAGGTACTTTGTCACTTTCTTTGATAATTTTTCTAGATGTACTTGAATATTTTTTTATGAAAGATCGTTCAGAGTTATTCACTATTTTTCAAAACTTTTGCAATGAAATTCAAACCTAGTTTGAGCACTCTATTCGCATATTGCGCAGCAATAATGCAAAAGAATATTTTTCTGCTCCTTTCAATTCCTTTATGGCATCTCATGGCATGCTTCATCAGTCAACTTGTCCGCACACTCCACAACTAAATGGCATAGCAGAAAGAAAACATCGTCATATTAGTGAGATTGCTAGAACTCTTTTGTTGCATGCTAATGCACCCTTAAAATTTTGGGTGATGTTGTTCTCACCGCTGGTTATTTAATCAATCGCATGTCATCCTTTGTTTTACATAATGAAGTTCCCCGTTCTCTTTTGTTTCCTAAGGACCGTCTTTATAATGTCTCCCCTCGTGTTTTTGGTTTTACTTGTTTTGTGCATGATCTTACTCCAGGTCTTGATAAATTGTCTGCTTGTTCTATTAAGTGCATTTTCCTTGGTTATTCTCGGGTTCAGAAAGGCTATCGATGTTACTCTCCTTCTACAAATCGTTTTTACATATCTGCAGACATTAACTTCTTTGAAGACACTCCTTACTTCACCTCACCAGTCAAGCCTAACTCCATCTCTCACTCCTACTAATTCCCTGTCTTAATTTGCCTATTTCTGAACCTCCAGTTTCACAAGTGCCCGCACCTCCTAGTCCACAGACACATCCTTCACTACACCCGTTTATCACTTTTCAGCTTCAACCTCGTCCTGTGGTTCCAGAGGCTGTTCTCACTCAAGACTCAGGCGATTCATCTCCTGTTCCAACGTCTCCACCTGCCTTGAGCCTCTATTTGAAGCTTCTGCTGACTTGCCCATTGCTCTTCGTAAAGGTATGCGTTCTACTCGTAATCCTCATCCTATTTATAATTTCCTGAGCTATCATCGTTTATCTTCATCCCATTCTACATTGTTTCTGCTTGTCGTCCATTTCTATTCCTAAAACTGTCCAGGAAGCACTTTCCCATCTAGGTTGGCGTCAGGCCATGATTTACGAGATGGCAGCTTTGGATTCCAATCATACATGGACTCTTGTTCCTTCCCCTCTTGGGAAATCTATAGTTGGTTGTCAATGGGTCTTTACAGCTAAGGTGGACCTTGATGGATAGGTGGACCGTTTGAAAGCACGCCTTGTGGCTAAGGGCTATACTCAAATATTTGGCCTTGATTATGGAGATACATTCTCCCCTGTTGCTAAAATGGCTTCTGTTCGTCTATTCTTATCGATGGCTACCATGAACCACTGGCCTCTCTATCAATTGGATATCAAGAATGCATGTCTACATGGTAACCTGGAGGAGGAAGTTTATATGGAGCAACCACCTGGGTTTGTTGCCCAGGGGGAGTCGGGTCTTGTCTGCAGGTTACACAAATCTCTATATGGCCTTAAACAGTCTCCACGAGCATGGTTCGGAAGATTTTAGTAAAGTCATACAGGAATTTGGCATGGTCCGTAGTGAAGCAGACCACTCTGTGTTCTATAAACACTCATCTTCTAATCAATGCATCTATCTTGTGGTTTATGTAGATGATATTGTCATTACAGGAGATGATCACGATGGCATCAAGGGCCTAAAAACAACACCTGTTTCAACACTTCCAAACTAAGGACTTGGGCCGATTGCGGTACTTCCTCGAGATTGAAGTGGCTCAATCAAAAACAGGCATTGCTATCCCTCAGAGGAAGTATGCCCTTGATATTTTGGAAGAAACTGGAATGCTAGATTGTAAACCAATTGATACTCCTATGAATCCGAATGTTAAACTTCTACCGGATCAGGGGGAGCTTTATTCAGACCCAGGAAGGTATCGAAGACTGGTGGGAAAATTAAACTATCTCACCATGACTAGACCAGATATATCTTTCGCAGTTAGTGTTGTGAGTCAATTTCTTAACTCTCCCTGTGACAATCATTGGGATGCAGTAGCTCAAATTTTGAGATATATTAAGAGTTCTCCTGGAAATGGGTTGATCTATGAGAATCGAGGCAATACAGACATTGTTGCATATACAAATGCAGATTGGGCAGGATCTCCTAGTGACAGACGGTCGACTTCTGGGTATTGTGTTATCATTAGAGGCAACCTCATCTCATGAAAAAGTAAAAAAGCAGAATGTAGTTGCTAAATCAAGTGCAGAAGCAGAATATCGAGCCATGGCACTCACTACATGTGAACTTATATGGTTGAAACAACCGATTCAAGAATTAAAGTTTTGCAAAATAGGGCCCATGAAAACTCATTTGTGATAATCAAGCAGCCATGCACATTGCCTCCAACCCAGTCTTTCATGAGCGAACTAAACATATAGAAATTGACTACCATTTTATTCGTGAAAAGAGTCTCTCTGGAGAAATAACTACCTCATTTTGTGAACTCTAGTGATCAACTAGCTGATATCTTCACCAAGTCTCTTCGGGGCCGAGGGTAACATATATATGTAACAAGCTTGATGCATATGACATATATGCACCAGCTTGAGGGGGAGTGTTGATATTCTCTGATTTAGTTGTTGATATTCTTTGATTTGGTTAATAATTAGTAGATATCCTATATAGATAGAATAGGAAATAGCTGATATCTTGTATTAATAGAATAGGAAATAGCTGATTCTCTGGCTGTAAATAATCTCGTCAATCCCTAACATTAAGGGATTTATGTTTGTAATTTATAAATATAAATTCATGGGCTGAGAGATTTTTCCTCAAGCCATTCACAAATCATTCTCAAGTGTATGAATGAATAATAATACCAACAACTTTATTGTCTTCACTAGCAGTGCAAGTGACAAGCTTTTTGCTAGATTAAGCTATATTTATCCAAAATGAAAAAAAAAAAAAGGACAGGATTACAAAAGCTCAGCTGGGGCAAATAGAGAAGCAAGTATATGTTCATACATACACGCACACACGCACACACACACACAGACACACACAGACACACACACACATATAATATTTCCATGTATGAAAATAGAAAAGAATTAATGTGTAGCCTAAATCCTAAAAGAGGGTCGCTTATCATTGAAGCCTATGAAATGAAGTTAGTAATATTCATGTCTTATTTAGCAACATCATATAAGAAGATTTTGAAAAAAAAAATAAAAATGCACCAACTAATTCTTATCAGAAATTGAGAAATCCTGATAGTTTTCAGTGGGAGTAATTGAAATGAAGTAGATAAAGAACATTGGTAGACAAATCATCAATGTTTATAATATAATATATCAACCATGCATATAAAAAATAAATAAAAGGAAAAACTAGGAGAAGACAACAACTTATAAACTTGTAGAATACATAGAACAGTGAATCAATTGCAAAAAGACTAATGGAAACATTCTAACCTCTTTCGCATTGCAAGGAGCTGTCAAACTTGTTAACATGACAAAGCCCATGAACAATAATGGATTCAATAAGTTTTTAAATTGCTTCATCATATTTTCTTGGAAGTTTCCATCGACTGAGTCCCCAGTAGAACTTGGAAATTTTGAACATTAAAGGATCAAAAATCAAATTAGCAACAAAATAAGGAAGACATGGAGAGTGCAGCAAACAAAATGAACATGATAGACCAGCGTTTATTTGTAGCTAATTTTACATTATTTCAGCCAAATCTCAAAATCAACAAGTCATATAACCAATCCAACAAAAACACCATACTCCAGAAATCTTAAGAACATTATGCTTAATGCAGCATACTGCATACCTTTAGTTTCGGGGTTTTGTTCTGTTGCTTTCGGAATTTCTTTCTTATCCTTCGGGTAGTAGTTCTCATAGTCTACAATAAACCATTACAACAATAAGAAAAGGTTGATCAGAAAGCTTTCACAAAGAACAACGAAAATGGAAGATTGAAAAATGCCCACTATTTACTATTCTTTTTGGGTGCCTCATTGGAGAAAAAGCGCCTCACCCAAGGGTTTCCTCGAACAAAATTAAACTTCTTCACCTGGTATCTATTCGAACCAAGCAGCTTCCCAGCTCCAATATTGTTCAGGTAACCCCTGACATGCCTTAAACAGGCACCAATGGGAAGAAATGCATGCATTTCCAAGTGACAAAGGTAAAAGAGAATCCCCAAATGGCGAAATTCTCCCACTTAAGTTACCCAAAATCACATTCTACGAAAGAACACAAGAAGGGGCAAATTCAGATAGAAGAAAAAAAAATCATAGGGAATGATGAAAGAAAGGGAAAAAAAAAAAACAGAGCATAACTGAAGATTTCACCTTTTGGGCCCTTGATTGAGCCGAACGTGAAAGAGAGCTTTCCAATTCTTGATGAAATCATCCTCCGGGAACCGTATGAACGAGCTTGAGGATTTTTCTCTCGCCACTGAGATATTTTTCCGGGGAAAAGCTTCAAACTTTAAAAAGGAAAAGATAAAAATGAAGATGAAAATGAAAACAAAATTGAAAATGGGAGAAAGGGTTTCATTCCATGATGGGAACGAGAGAGAGAGAGAGAGAGAGAGAGAGAGAAGAGGGCGAGCGGGACGCAGAGGCAGAGGTGAAGGAACAAGGAGGGTAAAGATTCGTACGTGGGATTGGAACGAGGGAAAGAAACCTTGTTCGCTACCCGGAAACAGAAACAGCAAGCGGCGGAAAAATGGATGAATTGGATGGGTTTTAGATTAAATTGTAATTAGATGAGTTAAAAATAAATTATTAATTTATTTAAGATTTATTAAAAAAAATTTAAAAAAATTAATTTATTTTTGATCTCTCTATTAATTAATTTTAATAAATAAATATTTAATTTATTCATTTAAAATTAATTTTTTAAAAAAAATTTCTCTCTCCTGCAAATATTTATATATATATATATATATATATATATATATATATAGTCACATAATCACACTGTGTTAGCCTTTTGCTTAGTCTTGGATTTGAACAAAGAAAATATACATTGGGTTTGATTTGAATCCAATAGATTATGTTATAGTTATAAAATTAAATATTCTAACAAATATGTTTAGCTTATTAATCTATCTATTAATTAAAATTAATTTAACCATTTTAATTTATTAAATTTATTATTTTAATTAGATGGATTAAATGCATTTAATTATAGATAGATTGAATGGTTAGTGAGTTAATGAATAACTTTGTCACCCCTAAACCTGAGCCTCTTTGAGATTACATATTTACCTTTACTAATAGGTTGATTTTTGCATGCATGATTTATCAATTTAATTATTGAACTAAATTTTTTTATTAAATAGATTAAGTCACTAAAATTTTATAAAATTTAAAAATTAATTAATATTTCACATAATTTATTTATTCTAAAATTTAATATATTTTTAAAATATAACTAAATGTCAATTAATAAATTATATATTTATTAATGTCTGATTTATCGCATGTTTGGTTAAAGATTATTTTTAAGAAAAAATTATTTTTTTAAAAAAAATCTATCAATAAGATTTTGATTATAAACTATTTTAATACAAAATAAGTTAACTATTTAACCACACACTGATATTATATTTATTATGCATAATTATTATAATAGTATTACATAATTTAATGATTTAATTGATATAATTTATATATTAAACTACTATTTTAATCATCCAAATATTCATTTAACATTAACTGAGTTCTTTAAAGATATTTGATATTAAATTGATTATCCAAAAATTTAAAGTGACATCAAAATTAGAGATGTCAAAGTGGGTTAACCTGACTCACCCAGTTTGGCTCACCACGGCCTAGAGACTAAGTGAGTTTAACCGAGTTGACTCACTTTGGAAGTGAATTAAAAAATGATCAACCCGACCCCGACCCACCAGGGTTGGTGGGTTAAACGGGTTGACCTACCAAAAATAAAAAATACATAAAATACGTTAAAATAAACTAAAAAATTATAAAATAATCATCTAACCTATACTATAAAATATCTAAAATTATCTAATAGTCATTAAACTTAAGTTACATCACAATTCATAAGTCATAATTATTAATTTACACAAGTAATAATCTATAAATCCCAAATTCAATAAGAAAAAACAACAAAAAAAAATTAAATTTAAGCAACCCACTTAACTCACGAGTCAACCCAAACCAAACCCACTTAACCTACTGATTAAGTGAGTTGAGTCAAAATGACCTATTTTTTGTGAGCTAAATTTTAAGCAACACAATTCATCATTTTTGTAGGTTGAATCGGATTAACTTACGAGTCGAAACTCATTTTGACAGTTTTAAAATATGTAAAGAATCTGTTAGAATATGTAAAGAATCAATTAAGAGTAGAATATGGAAAGAACATTGTCATAGGGATCATGATAAAGAATCAATTAGGATCACGATAAAATCAATTAGGATCATGTTAGGATTATGATAGAATCACGTAGATTATGTAATAGGATCATTACATTATTTCCTTTTTGTACAATTACACAAGTATTATAAAATCTGATACAGAAGGCAGTGTAATTCACTGACTCATTCTCACAAATTAAGGGTTTTTGTGATCCTTCCTTCTTTCAACATGGTATCTAGAGCCTAGGGACAGAAACCCAAATTTTTTCGCTTCTTTGCCATCAGCGCTATTTTTTTCTCTCTCTTCCAGCCGATTTTCTCTTTCTTCCTACGGTTTTCATCTCAAATCTGCGCATCTGAGGTGTGTTTATCCGGCAACCGACCCGATCAAGACGTGCGTCTCTCCGAACCCGTCCCATACGCGCCGCCACGCGCTGGTCACTGGAATCCGTCCAGTCCCTGTTTTCCGCACGCGTGCGAGCGCATTTGGTCCTTTTTCCGACCGTCGTTTCTCCCGACCACTTCTCTGTGTGTTTTCCGGCCAGATCCAGTCTTATCCACGTGGTTCGTGATCTTCCAATGGGTGTTTGGCTTCCCACCTCTGTGACCATGTCGTAATTTTTTGGGTCTTCCGCTTTCAACTCAGGTTTCTTATTTTTTGGGTTTCTTGCAGTTCTGTGCCCTCATGTCCATCTGTGGTACTTTTTCCTTCACTAGAAAGTCGAGTTATTTTTAGTTCTGTAATACCGAGATCTCCAATCATCACTACTGAACCACTTAATGGTTCCGACTATCTGCATTGGGCTTCGACAATTGAACTTTGGTTTAAAGGTCAAAGATTTTCTGATCATTAACAAAGAAAGCATCTGATATTCCTGCAACTGATCGAGACACTTGGGAGGCAATTGATGCTCAACTTTGTAGTCTCCTTTGAAATAACATTGATCGTGAGATTCTTTCTCTTTTTTCGACAGTATAGACTTTGTCATGAGGTGTGGACTAAAGCTAAATTGCTGTATACTAATGATATTCAGCGCTTCTATGGCGTTATTTCTGATATGCTTAATATTCACAAACAAGATCAATCAATGTCTAGCTATTTGGGTCATATTCAGAGTGTTCGTACCAAGTTCACTGAGCTTCTCCTTATCACTGCTGATATTACAACGCAAGAGACCAACTATGATAAGTTGTTCATACTTCTCACATTGGCTGGTTTGCCTCCTGAACTCGACTCTGTTCGCCAACAATTGTTGGCTAGTGCTTCTATTCCCTCTATGGAGGATGTCTTTGCTCGTTACTTCAAGTTACTCAGTCTATCCCTGCTCCAGCTGCATCTATTTAGTGACTCCTCTTTGTTCTAGCTTCTCCGTCCATTATTACTACTGCTAGTTCTGGGGTCTCATGGTCGTGGGTAAAGGTCAACGTCCACAGTGCACTTATTGCCACAAGCTTGGCCACACTCGTGAACGTTGCTTCAAACTCCATGGGAAACCCTTCGCACAGCTAATATTGCTCAATCAGACTTTTCTATTTCCGCATCTGACTCTTCTGACATGCCCACTGTCACTATCCCAGTTGCTGCCTATGAGGGTTATCTAGCGTATCAGGCTGTTCAGTCATCGACCTCTGCCTCTGCTTCTCTGACTGGTAATTCTATTGCTTGCCTCACTCATTCTTCCCTTGGTCCATGGATTTTGAATTCTGGTGCCTCTGATCACATATATGGTAACATTAGTCTTTTCTCTCATCTTTATCATTCAACTTCCCTCCCTATGATTACCTTAGCCAATGGTTCTAAAACTATGATTAAAGGTCTTGGTCAAATTTATCCTCTACCCTCTCTAACTCTTGATTCTGTCTTTTATGTTCCGAGTTGTCCTTTCAATCTTATCTCTATCAGTAAATTAACCAGCTCTTTTCATTGTTCTGTACCTTCATTAATAATTCTGTTCATGTGCAGGACCGGGATACAGGACGGATGATTGGCGAATGGCATGAGTTTCACAGGCTTTACCATCTTACCATACCTTCATCACCTGCTGCCTTTACCTCTGCTGCTTTCTCCTTCTTTCCTCCACAGTCGCCTTGGTCATCCTAGTATCTCCAAGCTTTCACCAAATGGTTCTTACTTTGTCGTCTTCATCATCTTTAGATTGTAAGTCGTGTCAACTTGGGAAACATGTTTACACTTTGTTTCCCAAAAAGTGTCAATAATCAGGCTTGTGTCCCCTTTCGATTTAGTGCATACGGAGGATGTTTGGGGTCCTAGTTGTGTTCCCACAACTTATGGGATATTAGTGTTTTGTAACTTTTATTGATAACTTTTCCCGATGCACTTGGTTAATTTTAATAAAGAGTCGTGCTTTGAGATCTTCTCTGTTTTTCAATCTTTCTGTACTGAAATTCTCTAATCAATTTAATACTTCTATTTATATTTTATGTAGTGATAATGCCCGTGAATATTTATCTTCTTCTTTTACATCTTTTATGGCTTCACAAGGGTATTCTTCACCAGTCCTCTTGTGCTCACACACCATAACAAAATGACGTTGCTAAGTGTAAGAATCGTCATCTCATTGAAACAGCACAAACTTTACTTATTCATAATCATGTTCCCTCTCCGATTTTGGGGTGATGCAGTTCTCACTACTTGTTATTTGATTAATCGCATGCCTTCCTCTGTTTTAAATAATCAAATTCCTTCATCTATTCTGTTTTCGTCTCAACCATTGTGTTCTATTCCACCTCGTGTTTTTTGTTGCACTTGTTTTGTTCATAATCTAACCCTTGGACAAGACAAACTTCAAGCAAAATCCCTTAAGTGTGTCTTTCTCGGCTATTCTTTTCTACAGAAAGGATACAAGTGCTTTCACCCAAACAATAACCGATATATCACTTCAGTTGATGCACCTTCTTTGAGGAGTCACCATTTTTCTCATCTTATCCTGCTGAGCGTTCTTCAGTGTCTGATGTTCTTTATGTTCCCTTACTTAGACATCCTACCGAAGCTTCTTCTACTCCACTTCAAGATACTTCCATGGTGGTACCAGTGGACTCTAGCCCTGAACCAGCACCTTTACCGCTCCAGGTCTTGCCTCCCGCTAGTCCGTCCATTGCCATTCGCAAAAGTATTCGTTCTACTCGTAATCCTTATCCTGTTTATACCTTTTTAAGCTATCACCATTTGTCATCTCCATATTTTTCTTTCGTCATCTCCTTGTCATCTGTTTCCATTCTTAAGACTACAAGTGAGGCACTATCCCATCCAGGGTGGCGACATGCTATGGTCGATGAAATGCAAGCCTTACACTTTAGTGGCACTTGGAAGTTAGTTTCGTTACCTAAGGGTAAGTCTACAGTTGGGTGTCGATGGGTATGCTGTGAAAGTTGGCCCTAATGGACAGATTGACCGTCTGAAAGCTGCCTAGTAGCCAAGGGATATACTCTGATATATGTTTAGACTACGGTGATACATTCTCATCTGTTGCCAAGATTGCTTCTGTTCGGCTTCTTCTATCCATGGCTGCCATGCGACATTTACCTCTATTCCAACTTGATATTGAGAATGCCTTCTTACATGGTAAACTTGCTAAAGAGATTTACATGGAGCAACCTCCTAGTTTTGTTGCTTAGGGGAGTCCGGATTAGTTTGTCGCTTACGACGTTCTATTTATGGGTTGAAGCAGTCTTTGCGGGCACTGTTTGGATGGTTCAGTAGATACATTCTCATCTGTTGTCAAGATTGCTTCTGTTCGGCTTCTTCTATCCATGGCTGCCATACGACATTGACCTCTATTCCAACTTGATATTGAGAATGCCTTCTTACATGTAAACTTGCTAAAGATTTACATGGAGCAACCTCCTAGTTTTGTGCTTAGGGGGAGTCCGGATTAGTTTGTCGCTTACGACGTTCTATTTATGGGTTGAAGCAGTCTTTGCGGGCACTGTTTGGATGGTTCAGTATAGTCATTTAGTAATTTGGCTTAATCCACAATGAAGCTGATCATTCTGTTTTCTACCGCAATTCTCCTCAATATCAGAGTATCTTTCTAGTGGTATATGTAGATGATATTGTCATCACAGGTGACGATAAAGACGGTATCAATCAACTAAAACAACACCTCTTTTCGTCATTTTCAGACTAAGGACTTAGGTCGCCTAAATATTTTCTTTAGTATTGAGGTCGCTTAATCCTTTACTGGTGTTGCTATTTCTCAAAGAAAGTATGCCCTTGATATTTTAGAAGAGACTGACATGACAGATTGTTGACCTGTAGACACTCCTATGGATCCAAACATCAAGCTTTTACCAAGATAGGGGGAGCCTTTATCGAGTCCTGGAAGATATCGAAGACTTGTTTGGTAAACTAAACTACCTTACCATCACTCGACCAGACATCTCCTTTGTGGTAAGTTACTCAATTTCTACAAGCTCCTTGTGATAGTCATTGGGATGCTGCAATAAGAATACTCAGGTACATCAAAGTAGCACCAGGTCAAGGCCTTCTCTATGAAGACAAAGGACAAACCCAGATCATTGGTTTTATAGATGCAGACTGGGCTGGCTCTCCCTCAGATAGGCATTCTACCACAGGTTATTGCATGATGATTGGATGCAACTTGGTATCTTGGAAAAGTAAGAAACAATATGTTGTTGCAAGGTTAAGTGCAGAAGCAAAATATCAAGCTATGGCATTGGCAACATGTGAACTTATATGGCTGAAACAATTGCTTCAAGAGTTAAAATTTGGAGATGTTAAGCAAATGCAACTGATTTGTGATAATCAAGCAGCTCTGTACATTGCCTCAAATCCAGTATTTCATGAAAGGACCAAACATATAGAAGTGGACTGCCATTTTATCCGAGAAAAGATTTTATCTGGATGCATCACCACTAACTTTGTCAATTCAAATGATTAATTAGCAGATGTATTCACAAAGTCTCTCAGAGGTCCTCGAATTAGTTATATTTGTAACAAGCTTTGTGCATATGATTTATATGCTCCAGCTTGAGGGGGAGTGTTAGAATATGTAAAGAATCAATTAGGATCATGTTAGAATATGGAAAGAATCAATTAGGATCATGTTAGGATCATGATAGAATCACGTAAATTATGTAATATGATCATTGCATTATTTTCTTTTTATTGTATATTATTACACAAGTATTATAAAACCCGATATAAAGGACAGTGTAATTCACTAACTCATTCTCACAAACTAAGGGTTTCTATGATCCTTCCTCCTTTCAACTGACAGCTCTAATCAAAATAACCCTCCAAAATATTCCTTCAAAAAGACCATTTTGATGTCACTTTAAATAAGACTAATTTGATGTTATATATTTTTGAAGAATTAAATTGATGTTAAATATTTTTTAAGAATCAAATTGATGTTAAGTGAATCTTTAGAGGACCAAAATAGTAGTTTAGTCTAATTTATACTAACATCTTGTAGTGTCTCTGAATATGTATTTTTTTATTTTTATTTCAATTGATATAATTATTTTATATTTTTTATAGATTAATTATTTAGATGAAAATAATTTTTTGCATAAATTATATGTATTTAAACTTTGAAGTAATTGTTTTAATTAAAGAAAGAATACTCATAAAGTTAATGTGAGTTTTGTTGGTTATTAAGAGAGTTAAAGGAATTATAACCTGGGTTCTGAAAACCGGACCGGACCTGCCGGTCGGACCGGTTCAACTAGGAACCGGACTATTGGCCGGTCCGATTCAACCCTTGTGATCGGTTCAGGAAATAATTTCACATTTTGTAAAAATTCTCCTAGCAAATTCAAACACGGGTCACGGGCGTGTAGGAAGCCGGCTTTACAACTGAACCAACTGCACTCTTATTGTATAATGGGGCTTATTATATATTTAATATAAAGTAGGGACATTTTGCAAAAGTGATCCTAGCAAGATTCGAACACGAGTCACTGGGCATATAAACAGTCGGCTCTACCACCGAACCAACTGCACTCCCTTTATATAATGAGCCTTATTATATATTTAATATAAAGTAGGAACATAGTTACAACTTTTAACAAATGATCCTTATTTTGAACTTGGGATAAAAGGCCAGATGAAAGAAATATTACCACTGCTCTAATGTAATGTTTATAACATATGAATTGTAAATTGTGAATTATGTTTATTTTGGTTAATTTATATGCTATATTACTATGTAGATTAATGTTGTGTTGCTTACATGAATGTAATATTTTTTTTTTTATGACACTATTTTTTTATGTTTCAAATACTTTTATTATTAATTTATATTGTATTTTTATAATTTTTATTTATTTTATTAATATATAAATAATTATATATATATAAATATACTTATATTTATATATAAATATAAATATATATTTAATTATATTCCGGTTCGATTACGGTTCGACCACGGTAGAATCATTAAACCTTGAATCAGTACCTCAACCGGCTCAATGACCAATTCGGTTTTCAGAACCATGATTATAACTGCTAAATATTAAAAAAATAGAATGTGGTGTGCAAGTTTACATTTTTATCCTTTTTTGTTATAATTTAAATAAATTATAACAATATTTTTAAAAAGTTAAAATTAGAGATCAAAGAGCAAAATTTCCTTCCTAAAAGTATAGATTCAAAAAAAAAAATATTCAACAGAACAAATATACATGATTTATTCATAAAGTAAGTGAATTTCTACCTTCTAAATTATGTGACAATTCTATAAAGCATTTAATGATTTTCTTAACAGATGATGTTTTTTCCACAAAATATGAAGTTTAGGGGGACATTATACATTACCTAAACCATAAATATTTAATCAGTGCATCGATTAATGTTAAAAAGTTTGCAATTTATTCTATGTAAGTTTTCTATGCTACACAATTAAAAACCTTTTTTATGCATGGAAACAAAAGTCGATATTTAAATATAATTGAAAATATTATTTAGAGGTGATTGTTGCACTGTACTTTCTTTTTTTTTTATACCTATGAGGTATTCATATTTTCTTTGGGTGAGACTAATCCTTACTTTTATACTGATTTTGTTCCTTTCACATAATATTTTTTAGTAAAATTTGAACCATACAGGTAAAATATATCTTATTAAGGCTCCAACTTATTAATTTATCACTATGTCACACTCTCGAGGGTGTTTGTCACTTTGTTGCACTGTATTACCATACAATGCTAGTGCCTAGTTGATGACTGTATTTTATGCAAGTGCCTTTAAGGGTGACAATTATTGTTGTATTTGAAATGATAAATTTTGAAATTTTATTTTATTTGTAAATCAAATTCTATGTTTAAAAAATTATAAAATAGAAATTAATATGATTTAGAAATTCATGAAAATCTAATAAATTTTAAATTTAATTTTAATTCACTATTAATATAAAAAAAATTTCATATTACTATCCAATCACATGTTATTAAATATTTAACTTTTTATATAGTTATTATCTTAGTTAATATTTTTTAATGATTATCATGATTGGATGATAATGTAAAATTATTTACATTAATAGTAAATCAAAATTAAACTCATATATTTTAATTAGGTTAGTTTATAAATCCTCTAAAAAATGAGAGAATTTGAGTAAATTTTAGTGAATTTTATATAAATTTACTATTCTAACCTTAAGGAGATTTAATAATCATATTATTATAAGGATAAAATATAAATTTCTTATAATAAAATTAATTCAATTCTTTTTTAGTGTATTATAATATAAAAATTAATTTTTAAATCAATTCAAATCATAATATTTATAATAAGTTCTAAATATAAGAATTTATTTTCAATTAAATTTATTAATTTAACACAATTCAATTCTATTTTAAATTATTCCAAATACACCCTGTGTAATTTGTTCTAATTTAGCTTTTAGTAACTATATTTGATAACAACTTGGGAACTCAAGTTTTGTTATAGAATTGAAGATTAAATCAAGCAAGGATTTTAGTAAAGTATATAGTACAGTTTTTATAACTATTAATTAAAAAAATTAAAACTTTAAGATTTAATAAAATATAAGTACATAAGTAATAAATTATCTATTTTTTTTAAAAAAATTTCTCTTAAATTTCTCATTAACGATTATTGACGTATACTTTACTCTCTCTAAAATATATCTTACATTTTAGAAGGATTCAAATATAAACCTCCCCTCAAGTGTGACTTTAGCATTCGAACTCAGTTCGTGCCCCTAGAATCATAGTAAATTAACCACTGTAAATGACTAGTTATCGGTATTCATGGTAATGTTTGAAAAAAAAGAAAAATAGGCTTTTCGTACAACTACCGGTTTTTATCTCTTTTTTCATTAGAATTTTATTATTGCAATAAGAGAGATTCTTTCGTGTATCCTTTACTTTTTTAATGGTATTGGTATTTTTAATAATTAGTGGTCAATATTTAAATATTTGTCTTATTTAATTAAAATATAAATATAATAAATTATTTTTTTATGAAACTCTTATGTTTCATAATATTATTTAACCTCAATCTTATATATTTTTAAATATAATATTTTTAAAAATAATCATCATCTAATTATCAAAATAAAAATTATTAAATGTAATTACTTTTATCAATATATATAGATAAAATTTTGAATTTGGTCATTTTTTATTTGTATATATTGATTTTTAAAAAATAGTAGATGATATTTTTTATAATTAAAATTAAATATTATAACTAAGTGATATTATAAAACATAAAACCTCGTGAAAAAAAAATAATTTATTGTATTTATATTTTAATTAAATGAAGACACATGGCTAAATACCAGCCACTTAATTGCTTAGGGATACCAATAACCTCTTAAAAAGAAAGGGTGTCGAAGAAACTTCTTTTAATAAATATAATTTATATTGAAATATTGTTTTCGAGCTACTTTTGATAAAATAATACATTTTTATAGCACTACAATCATAGTTAAATTATAATTTTATTAAAAAATAATTTATATATGAAAAATTGATGTCTATATATTTTTCTAATATAATTTTATAATCAAATAACGATGATTATTATATTATAAAATTTTTACAGTAAAATAGAAGAACCTTTCATTTCTTCGGTCATAATATGACATAAAAAAAAATTATGCACTATTACATTATATTATTTAGTTCACATTAATAAAACAAATATAACAACCAACCCCACAGTTTATTGGGTTTCTAAATGTTGACCTGGACACATTTATAACCTAAATGCTAGAATTCAAGCCAACGGTGTAACATGTTGTAGAATAATTAGAACACCACAGAGAAGAAGGTGATGTTGGAGGAGAACCATATGAGGAATAAGAAAATTTTGAGTGAGCACTGTTGACATTGATAAGAGATCGGATGGTCTTGTATATCCTCACCCTTGCTTCATCATTGATTTTTACTACTCTCTTCACATGCATACTAATGTTTTTATTCACGTTGAACATCCTTGCCTTCCTTAGGCTAAGTTTAGGAGAGTGCTCAAGCACCGCTCTCGTTATATACCATAGACCATCTTCCTTTAAACAAACTGTAATTTTTGCTTCACATTTGTTCTTTACGGTTGGAAAGTAGGGGATTGTTAACGGATGATTTCCCTCTCAAGAGCATGCAAATATGGAGTAATTTAATTTTCCATCACGACCTTTTCTTGAATTTCTTGTCATGAACCCGAGTTCCTCTTTATAAGCATATTGCTTGTAGCAAGATTTAACAAAAACCTCGGAAGGAAATAGCATCCCTGATGCTAGCTCACAACGTCCGGATTCCTCATTCAAGCTATCACTCAAAATGATAGCACCATTGTGTGCTTCTTCCATCCTTTGAGCACCATTTCTCAAGATCACATAAGCTATCACATACATCAGAAACATTTGTATCCTTCATCAAGTATGCTTTTTCAAACATAAAAGACCTGCATAAGTATTTATCATTTTACAACCATATTTCCTGTGTTGAAAGTGGTGGCCAAGTCGTTAACAACGTGTAGCAAAGTGGTGAATGTAGTGTCAAAAGTGATTAATGAAGCAGCATGAGATTTGGATGTGGCAAGTGTTGAGGGTTGAGGTTAAGTAGTTAACAACGTATAAAAAAATAGTTAATATAGTGTGAAAATCAGTTAATGAAGCAACATGAGGTTTGGATGTAGCTAGTGTTGAAGGCACGGGTTAAGTGGTTAACGTGTAAAAATGTGGCTAATATAGTGTGAAAAGTGGTTAATGATGTAGCATGAGGCTTGGATGTGGCTAGTGTTGAAGGTGAGGTTAAGTGGTTAACAATGTGTAAAAAAGTGGTTGATATAGTGTAAAAAGTGATTAATGAAGCCCCAAGAAGTTTGGATGTGGCAAGTGTTAAAGGTGTAACATAAATAATTAATAACGTGTAAAAAAGTGATTAATGTAGTGTAAATAGTAGTTAATGAAGCCCCAAGAGCTTTAAAAGTAGCAATTGTTAAAGGTGCATGATAAGTGATTAATAACATGTAAAAAATTAGTTAATATAGTATGAAAAGTGGTTAATGAAGCCCCAAGATATTTGGATGTGGCAAGTGTTGATGGTGCAGGATAAGTGGTTAACAATGTATAAAAAAATGGATAAAATAGTATGAAAAGTGGTTAATGAAGTCCCAAGAAGCATAAACGTGGCTAGTGTTAAAAGGTAGATGTTAAGTGGTTAACAACGTATAAAAAAGTTATTAATGTAGTATGAATAGTGGTTAATAAAGTCCAATAGAGGTTTAGACGTGGCAAGTGTTAAAAAGTGTAAGATAATGATTAACAATGTATAAAAAAGTTGTTATTGTAGTGTAAAAAGTAGTTAATGAGTAGCATGAGGTTTGTAAACATCCCATTTTGTCCGGAGCAATAAAATTGAGATTAAAAATTTAAAAAAAAAGTAAAAGGAAAAATGAATCTAGAATTGGCTGAAAAAAGAGCTTAATTACATGTCATTTTCTTTTGACTCAAGTTCCAATTTAAATTTTTTTGTCTAATCAAAATCAAGATTAAATCCAAACTCCAAAATATATTCTATTAGATTAATTGTGAGAGGCCAAATCCAACAATATCCCACAACAAAAATAAAAATCACAAAAAAATAGTAAAAAAGACAAAAACAAAAGAAAAACAAAAAACAAAAAAGGCAAAAAAAAACCAAAAAGCCCAATAGTCTACGATAACAGTGCTGAGCGCTCCTCACTTTACCCCAACTGGCACTAACACTCCACGCCAAGGACACTGTACTCATGCACAAGGCAGCGCACTCACCTTCACCTTTAAGCACACTCACTTTTCTCACCCATAACAAGCGTCCATCACCATTTAACACCATAGAACTTCATTGCACCACTATGCCTCTATGGGCACACATACCACTTGTCTTCATGTCACTTTCACCTTCACCCCACCAACACAGTGTTAGGAAAATTGGCTCATGTATTTTGATTAAGATTGATCATATTTGAAAGCTTGAAAGCTAGGAGTCTTACTTAGGAAGCTTTGACTAAGGAGTATTGCTTAAGAAACTTTAAGCAAGGAGTCTTACTTAGGAAGCTTGGAGGCTTGGCTATGACTAAGACCAATGGCCTAGAAGTACAAAGAGAGAGAACAAGATGTAAACACAGAGGGGTTATTTGGGTTTTCAAAGAGAAATTCTCTCGGTTTTCAGAGAGGGGGTTTTCTGGGGTTTACAGATAGGGGAGATCTCTGGGTTAACAAAGAAGTTCTTTCGGGTTATGAGAAAGGGTGTACAAGGGGCTTTACGATTGGGTTTGGTTTTAGACTAAGTTATTATTCTTATGTTGGTTTTCTTCTCATAATGAATGTATTTTATCCTTTAGGGTGGACTTAGGCATAAGATTTGCTGAACCACGTTAAATTCTTGTTTCTTTGGCTCATATTGTCATCTATTAATTTCCTTTTCATAGTTACTTTTTTGCTGTATTTTTTTACTAGATCTATATGAGTGTGTTTGAGAGTCTTGTTCCACTACACCTCTGGGGTCGTTCCTTAACAACTAGTACCAGAGCTCTAGTTTGAGCTCAGTATAGTCCAGTTTAGTATGGCTAGCACAAGGTCAAATCTTGGCAGTTTCAAAGTCAAAATGTTTGGTGAAAATGGAAGCTTCACTCTATGGCAGAGAAGGCTGAAGGACATCCTTGGTCAACAGGGTTTGGCAAAAGCATTGAAAGAAAAGGATAGGAAGTTAAAGAGGATGATGGATAATGAGCGAAAATAGTTAGAGTCAAAGTGTGTTAGCACGATTCGACTCTGTATTACAGATGAGGGTGGCAATGCTTTGGCTACCACTGGTACTCGTGATCCGGTTGCGAGGCTACACGTGTTCATTGGCCAATATGTTCAAATCATGTGAAGCCATGGTGTGTGGTTGATTCGGGGTGTGTGTAGCTGGTACCCATATGAAAACCAATGGTATTTTCTTGTTCAGGTTCTTCATGGTGTTCATGAAGGTTGGCACTGGAGTAGGCTCGGATCAAGGTGAAGCTATAATGAATTTCCAAGGTGGCAAGACATTCACCAAGATGGAAATTTGTTAGGAAAATTGGCTCAAGTATTTTCATTAGGATTGGTTTTATTTGAAAGATTGAAAGCAAGGAGTCTTACTTTGGAAGCTTTGATTAAGGAGTCTTGCTTAAGAAGCTTTAAGCAAGGAGTCTTACTTAGGAAGCTTTGAAACTAAGGAGTCTTTCTTAAGAAGCTTGGAAGCTTGGTTATAAATAAGACCAATGGCCTAGAAGTGTAAAGAGAGAGAACAAGATGTAGACATAGAGGGGTTCTTTGGGTTTTTAGAGAGGAAATTCTCTGAGTTTTTAGAGAGAGTTCTCTGGGGTTTACAGAAAGGGGAAAGGTTCTTTCGAGTTATGAGAAAGGATGTATAAGGAGTTTTGTGATTGGGTTTGATTTTAAACTCAGTTATTATTCTTATACTGGTTTTCTTCTCATAATAAAAGTATTTTATCTTTTGAGGTAGACGTAAGTATGGGATTTGTTGAACCACGTTAAATTCTTGTATTCTGGCTCATATTGTCATCTGTTAATTTCATTTTTATGATTATTTTTGTGCTGTATTTTATTTACTGGATTTGTATAAGTGTGTTTGAGGGTCTTATTCCGCTGCGTCTCTGAGGTTGTTCCTCAACACACACAGCCATTTCCACGTGGCAGAGGATGCGCGAGAGAGAGAAATAGAGGAGAGAACCAAGAGAGAGCATTTATTTGGAGGGTCTCAAATGCAGAGAAGGTTGAACTAGAAGAGAGGAGGAAAATTAGAGGCCAACACAGAAAAGGAGAAGAGTTGCAAATTGAGAAAAGAGAAGAAAAATCCGTGTAAAGGAGACAGTGAGAAGAACCTAGACCCAGAAGCAGGGAGAAGAAGATTTCCTCGTGAGTTCCTCATACTAAAAATCTTGGAATAGAGTCTTTCTGGAAGGCTCCCTTAATTTTTAGTCAAAGACCTTGAAAGAGCCCTCCCCGACACAGCACTGTCAGATTTCAAGGCATAACCGCACAACCCTGGGGGCTTTGAGAAATTCTATTACAGCAAAGAAGAGGAAGACAGAGCAATTGAGCCAAAGGGAAAGGGGGAATGGGTTCTGGGAGAAGAAAAAAAAAAAAGAGATGGTTTGAAAGGATAGAAGAGAGCATCCAGAGTACACTGGGGAAAGGAGAACCATAGAAAGAAAAACTCTGCAGAAAATTGAAAGTAAGAGTGCAGATAGCAAAAGAAGAAGAGAAATCCTTTTATTTTTTGTGGTTTCAGCACTGGTCAAGTACCCTTTCACCTCCATTTAACTGCAACTTTTATTTTTCGCTGCTCTTCTTTGAAGACCTGAGACGAAGGCCATATTACGGTGATGAGGGAGATGTCTTCTTCCCTCACCTGGTTCTAAAGCCAAGTGTGACTTAGTCCCAGTCACATTCTCTGCATTCTCTCGTTTCACAGCTCAAGTTCCACACCTCCACAGCAACATTCACTTCACCTTCACACATTGCCACCCATTCTCCCTTCAAACGTCCCTGTTTCTGTACCCCAAAACAGAGTACCAGCCTACCCACATTACGCCACTTCCTCACGTTCTCATTGGCACGCACAGCGCCTCACAGCACGTAGCCTCACTCTCGCACCAACGCTTCAGGTCCTAGCAACAATGTCTAATTCGCCTTTGAACCTCTAGACTGAGCCATTTCCCTAGAATTTGATCCTCACCGCCCTGATCCCATTTATATCAAGCTACTGCCAACGTTGCTTTAATGGAAATCTTGGTGACCATGGTATTGGTTCAGGAGTGCAAAGGGGATAGATCGATCTACCCTTAGAAAATGTTCATTTTGATACTTGTCGGTTGTGGGTGTCTTTGGCTACTATCCTATGGCTTCATAATTCTTTTGCTTACTGTTTCATCTTTTATTTACTTTCTTTCATTTTTATCCCACCATTTTATCGTTAATATATTTGCTTATTATCAAGTTAGAAACAAGATGACCGTCATGACGATTGTGTGTATTAGTGAATACGCTCTTCTTTTTGTGTTCATCTGTATAGACTATGACTTCCGCGCATAGGTGTATAAGTAATCAAGAGATTTTGTTATTTTTTTTTCTTTTTCTTCTTCAAATATCCCAATTATTTTTTATTATTTTATTAAATATTATTGTTTCATTTGATTTTTTAGATCCACGGGTAAGGTCTTATGTTTTGTTGGTTCGTCTTTTGTTTCGCAATCAAGGGGTTTGTCTCTTATTTTGTTTCTTTATTTTATATTTATTAATTTGCTATTTGTCTTTTATTCCTTTCTAAACAAAAATGTTGCTTGGCAATTTTTCAAGTTGAAATCTAAAATTAAAAAAATCATTTTAGTCAAATATATATATATATATATATATATATATATATAGTATAAACTAATAAATAAAGGTCATTTGAGCTATGAGGATTTGATGACCTGTAACTTGGGAATGATGTCTTTGGCCTCATGCTGAATTTCATTTCTAAACTTAATAATTAATCTAAATCATCTGAATTATGATAATTCATTAATTTAAAAAATAATATAATCAGACTCTATTGTTGTAATGACACTTTGATTCTGAAATTAAATTAAAAATCATTTCAAAACTTTCTAATAATTAGTTTAAAATTATTAATCAATTAGGAACGTTATTGTCGTGACGACTCTTCTATCCCAAAAATATTTTAGGATCACCATGGTCATTACTGTCGTAATGATTCTTTGACATATAGGTGATATAGATTTTAATTAATCATTAATTAATTTAAAAATCATAATATTTTAATTAATCTTTAATCAATTAGGGAAGATGTTATTGTGATGATTCTTTCGGCTCGAAAGTAATTTACACACACTAAAGGTCATTATTGTCCTGATGACTCTTTGACTCGGAAGTGTCATATATTTTTAATTAATTATTAATCATTTTTTTACCATTAGTTTTTTTACTTGATCAATCTTTATTTCAATTAGGGACAATATTATCGTGATGACTCTTTCATCTTGAAAATATTTTAAGATCACTAACGGTCATTTTTATCGTGACGACTCTCCGACTATAAGGTGTTATAGAACTTTTTTAAATCATTAATCATTTTAGAAATTATAAAAATTTTAATTAATCTTTAATCAATTAAACACGATGTTGTCATAATGACTCTTTCATCTCAAAAATAATTAGAATCACTAATGATCAATGTAGACGTGACGCATCTTTAATTCGTAGATGATATAGACATTAATCCCTTCTCTTTAAAAAAAAACCAACGAATTATTTCTTCTTAATTAATCAGATACACTTGTCACTTTTATCAATCAACTGTCATAGAGTATTTTACTTAATCAACATCATCAAAGTATTTTAAATTTAATCATTACGCAAATTATTTTGCATTTAATCACTTATTAATTTCTATTTAAATTCTTTCAACACACAATTATTTTTTACAAGAAGGATGTATCAATAGTGTAGTAGGATTAAGTTTCTACCCTTCCATATGCATAAATGGACTCCTGAACTCGACCTAGTTCATAGATCATTTATTTCTTTTTCTTTCTAATAAAAGATTTTCTTACCAAATAAGTATTGGTGCCGACTCCAATTTTCTTATTTTTCCTGCCATTTCGTCACAGTAACCCTCCAGGGATAGTTGTGACAAGGTTTGGATGTGGCTAGTGTTAAAGGGTGGATTTAAGTAGTAAATAACGTGTAAAAAAAGTGGTTAGTATAGTGTAGGAAGTGGTTAATGAAACTCTAAGGGATTTAGAAGTGGCAAGTGTTAAAGGTGCAAGTTAAGTTATTAACAATATGTGAAAAAGTGGTTATTGTAGTGTGAAAAGTAATTAAATAAGCCCTTAGAGGTTTGGAAGTGACAAGGGTTGAAGGTGCAGGATAAATGGTTAACAACATGTAAAAAAAGAGTTAATGTAGTGTGAAGTGGTTAATGAAGCTCCAAGAGGTTTAAATGTGGCTAGTGTTGAAGGGTGGAAGTTAAATAGTTAACAATGTGTAAAAAAATGATTAATGTAGTGTAAACAGTGGTTAATGAAGCCTCAAGAGATTTGGAAGTGACAAGTGTTGAAGGTGCATGATAAGTTGTTAACAACATGTAAAAAAGTAGTTAATATAGTGTAAAAGGTGGTTAATTAAGCCCCAAGAAATTTGGATGTCGACAGTGTTGAAGATGCATGATTGTGATTAATAACTTGTAAAAAAAGTGGGTAATGTAGTGTGAAAAGTGGTTAATGAAGTCCCAAGAGATTTGGAAGTGACAAGTGTTGAAGGTGCAATATAAATGGTTAACAACGTTTAAAAATGTGGTTAATGTAGTGTGAAAAGTGATTAATGAAGCCCTAAGAGATTTGGAAGTGACAAATGTTGAAGGTGCAAGTTAAATGGTTACAACGCATAATAGTTAGTGAAACCCCAAAAGGTTTGGAAGTAATAAGTATTGAAGGTGTAGGATAAGTGGTTAACAAAGTATAAAAAAGTGGTTAATGTAGTGTGAAGTGGTTAATGAAGTCCCAAGAGGTTTAGATATGGCTAGTGTTGAAGGGTGGAGGTTAAGTGGTTAACAACGTATAAAAAAATAGTTAATATAATGTAAACAGTGGTTAATGAAGCCTCAAGAGATTTGGAAGTGGCAAGTGTTGAAGGTGCATGATAAATGGTTAATAATGTGTAAAAAAATAATTAATATAGTGTGAAAAGTGGTTAATGAAGCCCCAAGAGGTTTGAATGTGGCAAGTGTTGAAAATACAGAATAAGTGGTTAACAAAGTGTAAAAAAATGATTAATGGAACCCCCAAGAGGTTTAGACATGACTAGTGTTAAAGGATAGAGGTATAGTGGTTAATAATGTATAAAAAAGTATTAATTAGTGTGAACGGTGGTTAATGAAGCCCCAAGAAGTTTAGAAGTAGCAAGTGTTGAAAGTGTACATTAAGTGGTTAACAATGTATAAAAAATGGTTATTATAGTATGAAAAATGGTTGATGATGTGCCAAGAGATTTGGAAGTGGCAAGTGTTAAAGGTGCAGGATAAGTGGTTAACATGAAAAAAATTTGATAATGTAGTGTGAAAAGTGATTAATGAAGCCCTAAGAGGTTTAGAACTGGCAAGTATTGAAGGTGCAGAATAAGCAGTTAACAACATGTAAAAAAGTTATTAATGTAGTGTGAAAAGTGGTTAATGAAGTAGCATGAGATTTGGATGTAGTTAATGTTGAAGGATGCAGGTTAAGTGGTTAACATGTAACAAAGTGAGTAATGTAGTGTGAAAAGTGGTTAATGAAGTTCCAAGATGTTTGAAAGTACCAAGTGTTGAAGGTGCAATATAAGTGGTTAACAACGTGTAAAAAAATGATTAATGTAATGTGAAAAGTGGTTAATGAAGCCCCAAGTGGTTTGAAAGTGGCAAGTGTTGAAGGTGCAGGTTAAATGGTTAACAACGTGTAAAACAGTAGTTAATATAATGTGAAAAGTGATTAATGAAGAAGCATGAGGTTTAGATGTGATTAGTGTTGAAAGGTAGAGATTAAATGGTTACAACGTGGAAAAAAATTGTTAATATAGTGTGAAAAATGGTCAATGAAGCAATATGAGGTTTGAATGTTGTTAGTGTTAAAGGATAGAGGTTAAGTAGTTATCAATGTGTAAAAAAGTTATTAGTATTATTTAAAAAGTGGTTAATGAAGCCGCATGAGGTTTGAATGTGGCTAGTGTTAAAGGGTGGAGGTTAAGTGGTTAACAACATATAAAAAAGTGGTTACTATAGCCCCAAGAGGTTTGGAAATGGCAAGTGTTGAAGGTACAAGTTAAGTGGTTAACAACGTGTAAAAAAGTGGTTATTATTGTGTAAATATTGGTTAATAAAGCCCCAAGAGATTTGGAAGTAGCAAGTTTTGAAGGTGCATGTTAAGTGGTTAAAAACGTGTAAAAAATAATAAAAATAGTGTAAAAAGTAGTTAATGAAGTGGCATGAGGTTTGGATGTAGCTAGTGTTAAAGGGTAGAGGTTAAGTGATTAACAACATGTAAAAAGGTGCCATAACATGCATGACCACGTTTTTGAACCCTTCTCTTGAACCTCTATGAACTAATGTTTGATGGTAACCCTGGCCCTTTTCCCTGTACGACATGCATATTTTACAATCTTAATGGAATCGAAATTTCTAAATTACTAAAGAAAACATTTTGTTAATACCCTAAACAGCCACCGTTCAAATCACTTCAAAAAAAGACATTTATAATTGAATGAAAATTAACCTATTAGCCAAATATTTGTTATTATTGGGAAAGAACTTAATAGCTAGGAATAGAATGAGCGGTCAGAGGAGTACTGGAGTGGTGGCGCGAACGGAGACAAATGGAGATCAAGAATCTGAAATGAAGAGAGAGAATGAGATAATGAGCTTTTGAATTCCAAAATCATATTTTCCATCGTTTCTGTTGATGTGGCTTCACATGTCTACTGTTTGCACACCCGATGGCTTCAAGCTGTATACATGGCCATTTGGTATAAAAATAGTGGAGCATTTTGGTGTGCAAGAAACATTTTCATAAATTGTTATCACACATATTGACCAATGAGGTTTTAGACTTCCTAATTTTATAAATGGAAGTTAGTTTAGTTCACTAAAAAATTAAGGTAAAAAATTAAGAATAAATTTTATATAAAAAAATATATAAGGTTTACTTTCAATAATAGTATAAAATAGCTTATCATTGATTTGACAATTTTATGTATAAATTCATTAGTCAAAAAATTAGTTCTTAGAAGAGAAAGGCTTTCCATTTAAAAAAAAGGTAAAATGAGCAAGGAATATCCACAATGTAATTTATAAGCTTATTCATAAAAGTTAAGGAGCTGGCTCTTGAGCATTCAATACTTAAGAATAATTTAGTCAAATCCTACTATTAGGCTTCTCATGAGTTGGGTTGGTCGAGTTTGACTTAGCTTGGTTTTAGTTCAATATTTTGATCAGGCTAAACTTTTATTTTATTTAGACCTGACCCTATATTCAAGCTGACCTAATCATATTTGTGTGTAGCTTGACAAGGGTTATGCTTGAATTGGGTTGGCTTGAAGTTTGAACTTTGAACATAATGCAATTTTGACATGTATAACTAATAAACCAAGTTATAAAACTTTAGTCATTAGATGTAGGAAATTTAGAGAGCAATTTTTTTTAACGTTTAAGTGATAGTATGATAATATTTATATTAATCTCAAAAATAAATAAAAGATAATGTTTAAAAAGATGTAACTTCAGATCAAGATGAGCCAACCCAAAGAATGGCCTAATCTTATTTCAAAGATGCATCGGGTCAAATTTTTTAGAATGAGATTCGCTTAGACTTTTCATGGAAACTGGGTCTTACCCATCTCAATCAGTTTGAACCTAGGGCTGGGTTGGATCTTGAGCACCTGTTCCTTCTATTGCATTGCTTGTATCATTAATATCAGTGTTTGCAAAGTGGCATTGGTTTAGAACCATGACTTGCTTTCACCTCAAGATTTTTTTATTTGGATACTTGGAATCTCCTTATGCATGGTGCAAAAAATGGAATTTTAGGAAGTAAGAATAGAAATAAGAATGGAAATTGATAAATTGGAATGAGAATTCCATTTCGATTCCATAATTTGGTACGATGGGATATGATATGAAATGGAAAGTAATTTTACAGTTTGGTGTACGAGATACAATATGAAATAAAATCTAAATTGATGCAAATGATATAATTAGTCTTAATAAAAAAGATTAAAAAGATTATTTTTGTCATATCTTATATATAAATATATATAATATGAAAGTGCTTTTTTTAAACAATATTCAAGTTTAAAATTTTCAACTTAATAACAAAAAATTTGATAATATTTTTTTTATTTTCATCAATTTTAAAATTATAACAATAATATCATTTTTAATAACATTATTATTCATATTTTTCCTCAAGTCAGTTAGATTATAATCGGATAGTCATTATTATTTTATAAAGTAAATAAGGGTATAATATATAAAAGATGTGGAATATTAATTATTCTGAAAAAACTTTGGAATTACAATCCCATTTTGTTTTGGAAGAATGTGGTTTCATAAATTTATGAAATAGAATTCAGAATATGTATTTTTTTTTCCATTAACAAGTATTGGAATGCTTTCATTTCAGGATTAAATATGACATAACATTTCATTCCTTCACACCAAACATAGCATTAAGTTGGACGTATTAAATGGAGCTAGATGCCTCAATGGCATGATATGCCTTTTTTTTTTTTTAATACAAGGCATAATATGCTTTTAAACATTGTATATTGGTCTTTTTATGCCTTTGAATTGGCTCTTACAAAAGGAAAGTGAGAATTCTCTTCTACCTTAGGCACAAAAAGGACAACTACATAGGGAAATCAAAGCAAGGGAATAGAGGGAACCATCATTCTAATGGATTAGAGCAAGGATGAAGAGGAAACCATTCTTTCACCAAAAATTAAAGAGACACATTAGAGGAAGAGGAGAGCATAGGAATTCTTTAATGAACTTCCTTTCATCAAAGATCTTACCTTCCTTTCTGTCTTAATTTGTAATGACTTTCGTAAACTCACATGCTCGAACCCTCATTTCTTCGCTTAGTTTTCTTTGACTCTTACCACATATCGCCGTCATCTCATGCCCTAGACATTACTATTGTCATGCACTAATTTTTCTGATAAACCTATATCCACAACATTGAAAAACCTTTACGCTCATTTGATTCTTGGTATTAGTTTAATTTAAGTGCCCTCTATAGTTAAGGACTGTATTTATTGGGGCAAGCTTCAAATTCTGTTAGATTTTCACTACGTGTAAAATGACTTTATGAATGGAGAGAAATATATAGATGGAGGATTTTAAAAATTCTGTCTTTTGATTCATTATTTTATATTTTTCATTGTAAGTAAAAGAATTAAAAAGTTGATAAAAGTACTTTAGAATTTTCAAATTTGTCTGGTCAAATATTCAAACAAAATATTTTATAATAAAATATTTTAAATTTTCTTTAAAAAAAATTATCTCCTTAACATCCCTTATCTAAACACAAATAGTTTTCTTAGGAAAGGCATACCTTGTTTGGTAAGCAAAAACAAATAGCAACATATAATAATCCCTCACAAGTTCTCAACCTCAAATACTGAAAACGACGACGTCCTGCTTCCCAATCAGGTTCTACGCCTCTATTTGTGTTCCCTGGGAAACGCTCACGAGCCCGAACGGCAAAGGCTTTCTCTTTCTCTCTCTCTCTCTCTCTCTCTCCACCCCGAAGCAGCTCCCTGCTCTCTCTCACACACACCCACGCACACACTCTCTCTCTCTCTCTCTCTTTTTCCATTGCCAAGTAGCTATAAATCCCACTCTCAGCGACGGCGATTCCACTGTTCAGCTCAGAACAGCACGCAATCTCAGAGAAGAAGCAGAGCTCGACGACGACCTTCGCCTTCGCCTGCCGATGGCGCTCTCCGCTTCCGATGTGCCGGCGATGTACTCATTGCTCTCCAATTCCATGAGCGCCGATCACCGCCTCCGCAAACCCGCTGAGGACGCCCTCGCCCAATCGGAGAGCAGGCCCGGCTTCTGCTCTTGCCTCCTGGTACCCCTTCCTCTCATTCCGCCACTCATTTCTCCTCCTTGGCGTTTATTTTTTCTTCTCGTTTCGACTCTGGTTCGGTCATGGCTGTTTGAAATGTGCGGTTTGTTTTGAGCTTTTTTTTTTTTTAATTCCTGAACCGAACCAATCCGCAGGAAGTGATCACCGCCAAGGATTTAACGTCGCAGGTGGATGTGCGTCTGATGGCCACCGTGTATTTCAAGAACAGTATCAATCGCTACTGGAGGCACCGCCGTGATTCCTCGTGAGCTTGTTCTTGATTCTGTGAAGTAGTGTATAATGCATTTCTTGGTTGTTGGGGTGTGGATTGTAAAATGTGGCGTTGTTTTTCTGTCCAGGGGAATTACCAATGAGGAGAAAATGCATCTCAAGCAAAAGTTGTTGCTGCACCTGAGAGAAGAGAATGATCAGGTGCTTGTGCCTTTCCCCAAACATCCCGTTCATCTTCTTCTGTTTTTTCCTTTTTCTTTTCGGTTGGGGAGGAGTATGGTGCCTGTAAGTGATTTCACACTTGATGAACCTTGTTTCTGATTCTGTTGGAGTGTTAACCTGTTAGTCTCTTAATACGTCAATGCCAAGTAGATTCCACTAGAAATGGTCTCATTCAATGATGGATTGATTCGTAGCAAGCCTCCTCTATATAACAACATCATTGATGTTCAATTTGTATCGGGATTCCACGTTTATTTTAGGTACATTGTCATGGTTGTTGTTAGACTTAATGGTAAATGGTAGTCATCCTCCATCCCCTTTTCGTATACCTTTATTATTTCATTTTTTTTATTTTCGGCTATGCTTGTGGTAAGCTGTAGATTTTACTTCTTCCGTTCCTTTCATTTTTTTAAATGCAGATAGCTTTAATGTTGGCTGTGCTCATTTCCAAAATAGCTCGCATTGATTATCCCAAGGAATGGTATGGTGCATTTTAATATTTATTTCTTTGCTATCCGAGAATGTTTACTGTGTCTACAATATTGCACTAGTAATGAGAACAATAGTGGTTTCTCTTGATATGCATCAATATAGATGAGGATTTCTCAAGGTTATCTTGAAAATGCACAAGAAGGAATCATTGTCACAAACGATGTAGAAACTAAAAATTGGAGATTGTAGAATTATTCAAGTAGCAAACCCGTGTATTGTCCTGCAATGAATTTTTTAAGACTATGCTGGAATCTGGAAAGCCTACGGGTAGTAATGACAAAAATAATGTCATTATTTTATACCACTGGTTACTCTACGTCTGGGTGTTGACACTAATATCAAGTTTTGGGAGGCTACCTGGGTGGGAAATGTCTCTTCCCCAGAGGCCTTTCCTCAACTCTAATGATGCTTATTTACATAATTCTCCCAAAAATAATGTCTCTTTCCTAGAGGCCTTTCGTTGTCTCCTTTTTGCTTTTTACTCGATCCAAATCCTGACAGGAGAGTTTGGACTCTTTGTTTTTTGGCTTCTATGCTATCTTATTCTTTCTGACTTTAACATTTCTTTGTAAAGCAAGCCCTATATATTGATATGCTGATTTAATGATTTCTCAGGCCAGACATCTTTTTGGTTTTATCACAACAGCTTCAATCAGCAGATGTTCTTGCTTCCCACCGAATCTTTATGATTCTATTTAGGACCTTAAAGGAGTTGTCCACAAAACGCCTTACTTCAGACCAACGCAACTTTGCAGAGGTGCGGCCCATTGTTTAAATTTTGATCTCATGTATTTTCTTTGTTCTTTTCTTTTTTTTTTTTCTTGCTTAAGTTGTCTCAATCTTTGCCTTAATGCTGTACCCTGCAAATGTAAACCTCAATAGTATTTGTTTTTCTTTTGATAAATTCTTTTTTTATCAAAAGAAAACTTTTTTTACAGACATGCTGTCAGCATAATGAAGAGATCTTGGCTGCAGATATAAGTCAATAATCACATAAATATGGATGACTCATGGTTTTCATACTCTGTTTTTAACTTATATCTTGTTTTTGCACGGGGAGCAAGGAGGTTCTATTGGTGAGTGGTTGGAAACTTAACATATAGGTATTTGGGCTCATATCACTTGGTCATCGCCTGACGGAATTTTTAGAACACTTCTACTCCTTCCTTTGAAGGCTCTATAGCTCGTTACAATAAATATTTGAGGAAGCAGTACCCCAGTCTCCCTTATCCACCTTAAAAGGTTGTGTCCCAACTATCTAAAACTTTTTAGCTAGCTTTAAGGTCTAGAGAGGTTGCTTAAATTTCTTTTTTTTCTGGAAGGGATGTATATCACTCAACGCAGTGTGTTCTTCAATTTTAGGCATATCTGCATGGGAGTATGACTCGTTGATTTTTGTGGGCATCCTTTCTTGAAATTCAACTATTAGATCATAAGTTTTGTGCTGATTGTGATAGACTAGAGGAAACTTTTAATAACTCTGATAGAATCCATCCATACAAGAGGATAACAATCTAAATTATAGAAGTGAAATTTCAGTATATGATGTGAGGTATTGAGTAAAACCTTAAGGTGCTTGAGTCCAATTCATTGCAATGTGTTGTATGTCTTAGCATGATTTTATGAGTCGAAACATAGGTGGTCTATCTACCACATTAGCTAGATAAAAACATTTAAATGCCACTGGCAACTTAAGTTTGTTGCTCTTCATATTTTCCTGATTGTCTTATGTTTATTGAAGCTTTGCCTACTGTAGCCTGTAAATGTTCCTTAATCTCTCTTTCTGTGTGTGTGGGTGGTTGGTTGGTTGGTTGGTCGCGTGTAGATGTGTATTTATAGGTGCCATGTATGTATGCTCTATGCAGGTTTTACATGGCTTCTCAACAGTCAATACCTTCTAAAAGTTGTGATCAAATCTGTGAAACAGATCATGATGTACAAAATTTAATATCTTGGACATAGTTTCAACCACAAGATTATATCTAATCTTTTATGCTTCATAATGTATAAAAAGTGTGTGTATGTGTGTAGCTGAAGTTTAGTGGCACTCAGCCAAGGATAAAAGACTGCTAATATATGAAAACATAGAATATAAGCTTTACTTTACTACATGGTATCTAGCACTAGAAGAACAGTGAGGTGTATGTTCCATAAGTTGTATTTAATTCTTTCATATTTCTCTTTGTATATTTGGTAACTATGTTCCTAATTTTTGTTAACATTAATGTATTGGTTGGTCTTATCTAGACTTATGAAGTACATATGCTCTATAGCATCTAGACTCGGTTGGTGTTTATATTGTCTTCCTTATTATTGTTTTTCCCAGTTTCTTGTGTCTTCACCTTCTTTCGTCAATATCCTTCATTTGATTGACATGATTTTTCTAGAATAAGATTATTGTTTAGTAACTGGTACTTAAATATTGGAACATATTCAATGAATTCCTTTGGCAGATATCATCCCATTTCTTTGATTATAGCTGGCGCCTTTGGCAAAGTGATGTGCAGACAATACTGCATGGTTTCTCAGCTCTTTCTCAAAGCTATAATTCAAATGCTGCTGATCAGCATCATGATGAGCTTTATCTTACATGTGAGAGATGGTTGTTATGCTCAAAGATAATACGACAATTAATTATTTCAGGATTTCAAAGTGATTCGAAGTGTTTTCAGGTAATTTTCTATCCACATCATGTTTTCATCCTCTATAGTGATTTCGGTGTCTTGAAGAGTTTCACACACTTTTTTATTTTATATGTTTTTAAATTAATCTATTCAAAAGTTAAGGTACTTGGCTGATATTACTATTTTGTAGGAGGTTCGGCCAGTCATGGAAGTCTCGCCTGTGCTCTTAAGTGCCATTCAATCATTCTTTCCATACTGTGAGACTTTTATTTCATGTGCATACATATAACGTGTGTCCTGTGTAAATGTTGCTAGGAGAAAATTTTTTATCCAAGTTTCTTACCAAAAAAAAAAATATTATCCAAGTTTATAAAAATAAAAACATTAAGAATAATTTGTTTCCTAAACAAGCTTCATCTCATCATTGCTTGCTACGTACAATACAATGTTTATAAAAATGAAAACATTAACAATTATTTGTTTCCTAAACAAACATCATTGCATTATTGTTTGCTACATACAATACAATGTTTGGGAAGGTTGTCAAAATTGCGATCCTACACGTAGAATTGTACGATTCTAAGTATTGATAGGCTAGAACGATCCCGATTGCAGCAAAAACTCGTTCTACTAGGATCGTGGTGGGATTGCATCCCAACACGTAGAATTGGTAGGATCGCATTCCTGGCCAAGGTTCCAGATGCATGAAACCCACTCGAAAAATCAGAAGAAGTCGAGCCCAAACCCATTTAACCCAACGAAAACCTTGATCCCTGCAATGAGTTGTGACTGAAATTACACAGCAAAGACCAAAAGTGCCCTTGCCAGCTACTGGGTGCTGTGACAAGCTGCGACTCCTTGCCCTTGCTGGCGACTAGGTATTGAGAGTTGAGACGAGCTGCAACTCCTTGCCCTTGCCGGTGACTGGGTGTTGTGAGCCTGTGAGTGTTTCTGCCTTTGTACTTCTACGACCCTCTGTTTGAGTAAGGTGGTGGGTCAGTGGTTCCTGAACCATCTTCATTCTTCAGTTTAGATGAGTTGGTGACTTGGTGGTTCTATACAAGCAAAGTTCACAGGCTTAGTGTTGTCCTATCACAGACCCACTTTTGTAGATTTTTAAATGATAATAGCTGGATAAAAGGATAACATTGTAATATAACATGCTATTCACATGCAGAACAAGTTCTGTTTTATATTTATTATAATTATAATTATAATTCCCAAATCATAATATCTCACATAAAGAAATAAAAAACATTAAATAAAAATGTAATGCTAAACCTATTCTTTACTTGATATTTATTATAATTATAATTTTATTACATATTGCTCTCTTATTTTATTAGAAGACATGCACCTTACATTCTTACACTCATTATATATTTTAAACTAGAATTTACTTAAATGTTAATTATGATTTTAAAGATAAAAGGTGTCATTTTTATATGCATATATAATTATATATATTTCTAAACATAATTTTATAATAGAGGTAAGATCTTACGTTCTGTGTTATGATCTCATGTTTTACTTGTTTACCTCCCTTATCCGATCTTAGATAGATTTACAAGTTTCCCTGATGTTTAGCATCTTAAGTTACATTTATGTTGAATGATTATGTCTAATTAGACTTTGCTTTCTGGTTATTTAAATGGGATTTTGATGGTCTAAACCTGGTGTGGATAAAATTTCATGTAATTGATATGTGAACTCATGGAGATGTAACAGAAGACTTTCCTGTAACAGTAGGTTTGTACCATAGATCGACTTTGTGTCCATGCCTTTTAACCTTGGTATTGGCTGACTTAGTGGGCATATCCATGAGCTAGTGCCTTAATGCATGTTTTTTGCTGTCCTAGTTGATGAGTCAAGAGAATGAGTAAATTCTAAATTTGAGTTGTGGAAAGAAGCTTTAGAATCAAGGGGTATTCAGGAGAAATTCTTGCGTAGGCAATGCCAACCTTAGGCACTCCATTCAACAATTGACATGTGTTATGTGTTATTAACTTTTTAAATAGTGGTGTGCATTTATAACATGGCTCACCAAGTTTTACACATGTTAACCATTGAATTGAGTGCCTAAGGTAGGCAATGCCTATCTAAGAATTTCTCGGGTTTTCAGTTAAGTAGGAGTGCAACGAATTATATGGAATGCAAGTTCAGAAAGACGCAAGTTAGCAATGTTTTGGAGGTGAAAATTGGGGATCACATCATATCACAAGTTGCATGGTTTAGGTATCTTGGATTCATGTTACAAAGTGATGGCTGGATTGATGGGGATGTCACATAGGATTCAAGTTGGTTGGATGACATTGAGAAATGCTTTAGGCATAATTTGTGATCACAAAGTGCCAATCAAACTCAAAAGGAAAATTCTATTGGACAGCAATAAGACCAACAATGCTTTATGGTATCACATGTTGTTCAGTGAAGTACCAACAAGAGCAAAAAAAACATGTAGTAAAGATAAGAAGACTGAGGTAGATGAGTGGGTTTTCAAGAAAAGATTAGGAACGAATGCATTCGAGAGAAAGTTAGAGTAGCACCTATTGAGAAAAAGATGACAGAAAATTGCCTACTTTGGTTTGGTGATGTGAGAAGAAGACCAACAGAGGATCTAGTAAGAAAAGTAGATCAAGTGAAGACAGTCGAATTTAAAGGGGTAAAGGAAGACCTAAGAAAACCTTAAAGAAACCATTAAAAGTGACTTTGTTCTAAATGGTTTTACTGAAAATTTGGTTTTTGATTGAACTTAATGGCAACAATTGATCCATGTAGCCTTTCCCACTTATTAGAATAAGGCTCGGTTGTTGTTGTTGGTGTTTTGGAATTGATAATTACAAATGGAGATATAGTAAATAAATGCCGAAGGTAACTTAAAATACATCTGCCTTTTGCTTAGCATCCTTAAAATGATAATTTTATAAAGCACAATGAGCAAATTACAGTGTACTGCCTTCTCTTTAATCTGTGGCTTTGGCTCTGTAAACTTTGTACATCCAACGTATATCCCGATGTGAATGTGTATCTTATCTTTAGCTTTCAGTGTTCACGATTGCAGTACATTGCTTCTTGTTTTCTCCTTCTTTTGCAAGTAATAAATAGTAGCCATATATTATGTTGCGAGATGCTTTACTAAAAATTGAACCCTAAAATGCTAATATTTCCCTCCTCCCCCTACAGTGTCTAGTCCTCATTTAGTGGAAGAAAAAGTAAAACATCATTTGTTTAGTTGTGTTTTTGTAAAATTAGTTCTTTCTTCCTTTTAGTCTTACGGGACATTTCTTTTGTTCGCAGATTTGTCTTTTCAAAAGCAGTATCCTAAATTTTGGGACTTTGTAAAGAGGGCTTGTACCAAATTGATGAAAATTTTAGTTGCCTTTCAGGGCAGACATCCGTATTCGTTTGGTGATAAATTTGTGCTTTCATCAGTTGTGGACTTTTGTTTGAATAAGATAACAGATCCTGAGCCATACCTATTGTCGTTTGAACAATTTCTCATTCAATGTATGGTGATGATTAAGAATATACTGGAATGTAAGGAATACAAGCCAATTCTTACTGGTCGGGTACTGGATGAAAATGGAGTTACATTGGAGCAGATGAAGAAAAATATTTCCAGTATAGTTGGTGGAGTTTTAACTTCCCTTCTGCCGAATGAACGGATAGTTCTCTTATGTAATGTATTGATAACAAGGTATTCACTTAGCTCTTTGGCTTGATTATTTTACCTGTGTTTGTCTGGTTTTCTCAGTTGAATGAGGTCAAAAGGTGTACCATATTTTATTGGATAATAAATGTAAGTTTTATGAAAATAGAGTCAATAAAAAAAAGGTGTTCCCAGGCTTTTTTGTCTCTGAAAATCAGTAAAAGAGAGCCCTTGTTTATTGGTTCAGAGGTTTCTTTCTACCAGAGTGAGTGATTACTGCTTTTATTATTTTTGTAAGGCCTCCTGTGGATGGAGCTGAACATATTTGGGAAATCATCTGTAGTTCCGAGGTATATAAGGGGCTTAGTTGTTTTAGGATAGATGGATAGGGGGACTAAATACATGGGATTGGAACTGTCAATACTGGGACAATTTAGTATGATACCATATATCATTATATTAAATATTCTCTAGAAAATGAAGCACTTGGAACTCTCCTGAAAGTGTGTGTCTGCCCTAATGCTTCCACAAACATTGTTATGTTGAAAATAGTGGTACCAGTTTGCATTGCCAAACAAAAGTCCTTGCTTTCAAGTTATGGAAAATCTATAATAGCAAGCAAGTTGAGGTATCTTGCTGTTTCATTTATGTATATATTCACGGTTGTATGTTTGAAAATAATTGACTGAGCAGATAACTTAAAGTGTTAAGGTAGGTTTTGAAAATCACTGTTTAAAAGAGATGTACCTATTAAACTTTCCTTTTTCTTATAGTTTGGACAATGGTGGGCTGCTAGATTCAGCTATATGAATGTAATTTGCTCAGAAACTTCCGTAGTGATATTTTCTCCTTTTATTTATGCTCTCTATTGCCAGCCTAAACAGTGCCTTTATCATCCAACAGGTATTTTGTTCTGACAGCAAGTGATTTGGAGGAGTGGTACCATAACCCTGAGTCTTTTCATCACGAGCAGGATATGGTTCAGTGGACAGAAAAATTGAGGCCATGTGCTGAAGCTTTGTACATCGTACTGTTTGAAAATAATAACCAAGTAGGTGGCATTCAACATCACAGGTTATCTTGTATTTTCTCTTCTGTTGAGATGTTTCAATCATTGACTATAGATTAATACAGATGCATGATCGTGAATGTTATTTTTAGTTGCTAGGTCCTGTTGTCGTTTCTCTTCTTCAAGAGACTATGAATAGTTGCCCAACCTCGGTGACAGAAATTACCCCTGGGTTGCTTCTTAAAGATGCTGCTTATGGTGCTGCTGCTTATGTTTATTATGAACTCTCAAACTACCTGAGTTTTAAGGACTGGTGAGTCCAAAGTTACCATGCTATCTATAATACCTGGTTAATTTGTACGTTTGAGTACGTTTTTTATATTGGGAAGCTATTATTCCTAAAAAAATGTTGAAGGTCATGATAGTTTTCTAGTGTATTTATCAGTTGTTACTCAATTATGTCTGGGCTTGGCTAATACAAATTTCTTCATATTGGGGGCACTGCCACTGCTTCCTATGTAACTGTCATGCATTTACACAAGGAAAAAATGTCGTGTGTGTGTGTGTGTGTGTCTATATATATGAACTTAATTAGGCGGCTTTTGTTAACTTATGATGGTTTAGATTTGTGTCTCTTTAATGACATAGTTCAATGTCATAGTTTATTATTGATATTGGACCCTTCTCTATGTTATGCCTCCACTGGCAAAAAGAGTACTCTGACTATTCTTCGTAAACATTTTATTTGCAGGTTTAATGGTGCATTATCTCTTGAACTCTCAAACGATCATCCAAATTTGCGTATTATCCATCGTAAAGTTGCTGTAATTCTGGGGCAGTGGGTTTCTGAGGTATATAATTTATTGAGTTGCTTATTGAATGAACTTCCAATTTTGCTTAGGCCAATTTACTAAAGATGTGATGCAATGCACTTCTTCATGTCCAAAGGATTATGAAATTCAAAACCTAAACATGTTAAATGATTTCAATGTAGATGAAATTTTATGACAGTGAAATTACTCATTATTCTCTTATCTGTTTAAAACCTTCCAATAAGGAACAAGTTTTCAATCTGTTATGTAGACACAATTGTGTGTATCTTGATTTCAGATAATTCATCTGTACTTACCATACTATGGATTTTCTATCCTTCACAGATTAAAGATGATACAAAAAGACCTGTATACTGTGCTTTAATCAAATTGTTACAGGATAAGGATTTATCTGTCAGGGTATGTTACATAGCCTTGCATACCTGTTAGCATTACTTATGTTTTCTCTGCTAGTTCAAAATATTTGTTCCTCATTATCATTCTTTTTAACTAACCATGTGCTTAAATTTTTTTAGCTGGCAGCCTGTCGATCCTTGTGCTTACATATTGAAGATGCAAATTTTTCTGAGAGGGAGTTTGTTGATCTTCTTCCTATATGCTGGGACTCATGTTTTAAGTTGTTTGAGGAAGTTCAGGAATTTGACTCAAAGGTAAAATCTACTGCTGGGCAACTTTTTCCCTTTTTGATATTGAAAGAAATTTTTTTAGACAATGTTTGGACAAGTGGTAATGAGGGCGATGGAAGGGGAAAGGATAAGAAGGGAATAATTCTCCTAGGTTGGGAGTTTAAAATTTCATTGAGGGGAAGGGATTGTTGGGGAACCATTCCCCTTCAATATCTCACTTTTTGTTTCCCTCCATATTTGGGGTTAATGAGGAGGAATAGCTTTACTTTTATTTTAAAAACTTGTCATTTGCTATTTTAGCCCAAGAGATAAGGAAAGAAAGTACAACTAGGGAGAGGGTAAGATATCCTCCAAACCAGAGAAAGTAAAAGGAAATGAAGAACCAAAGAGATTGAACCAACATTGACGTAGGTCTATAGTTTGCTGTAGGTTTAACGACGTTAAATTCTGTGAATTTTTTTCTCATTTTCTGTTTGGGCACCTGGTTATAACAAATTGGTATTAGAGCACTCCTTTCTAGGGTGTGATCCAGCTTAAGTTTAATGGCAAAAAGAGTTTTACACATGTTCCTCATTCGAGTGCTTTGGATAGTGTCTTGTTATGGTGTGTACTCGACCAGACATTTCAGTGTCGTTAGCAGGTTACAGGTATATGGCATGTTCTAGGAGAGAGCACTAGCAAGCAGTGAAGTGGATTCTTCAATACTTGAGATGTACTACAAACGTGGGTTTGATGTTCAACAGAGCTGAGATGAAAGACACAGTTATTGGCTATGTGGATTCTAATTTTGCAGGCAACTTGGATAGGAGAAGGTCTCTAACGAGTTAGCTCTTCACTCTTGCTGGTAGTGCTGTTAGTTGGTACTTGGTAGGAAACTTTGCAAATTAAAGTTGTGTTGTCTACCACAAAGCAAAGTATATGGCACTAGTAGAGACACTAAAGGAGGCTATGTGGTTACATAGTCTAATGACTAATTTTGGGTTGTAACAAATAACAGTAGTCTTTTGTGACAGTTTGAGTGCTATACATTTGACAGAATCAGATGTATCACAAGTGGACCAAGCATAGTGATGTAACCATGGTTTTAAAATGCAGACCGCATCACTTGATGCGGCCACAATATCACCGCAACTGCATCACCCTGCAAGTGATTTAAAATCACGGTGTTGCGCTGCAACGAAACGGTGTTGCGCTGCAACGAAATGGTGTTGTGGCCGCAACAGAACAGGCCGCAACACCATTTTGCTCTTTTTTTTTTTTATAAAAATCAAAACTTTCACTCTATCACACAGCAAATCCGAACCTGCTAGCCGCATCCACAGTAAATCCACACCTCTCAGCCGTGTCAGAAAGCCGCATCAGCAACTCAACCACATCCACAAGTTGATTTAGCATCTCAGCCATATGCCCACACCAGATTAGCATCTGATTCTCCACATTTGTGGCTGTGGGAAAGAGAGGGAGAAGGGGATGGTGATGTGGCCATGAGGCCGTGCATGTGTGTGGATTGTGGAGGAAGGTGAGTGACCAAAGAAAGAAAGAGGAGGGAGAGGGAGAAATGAGAAAGAGCGGCAGAGGGAGAAGAAACGAAAAAGAGGGGCTGGCTTTGATGTTTACGTTGACGAAGAGGAAGGGGGAAAGGGATGGATCTGTGGGTTTGTGATGGGATTGGTTTTTTTTTTAAAAAAAAGAAATATTTTTGGAAAAATTAGTGTGAGACATAGAGAGGGAAATTTTGAGAAAGGGGGGGGGGGGGGGAGGGGAGGGAAAATTTGAGAAAAGAGGAAAGGGGAAATTTTGGAGAGTTTGAGAAATTAGATGAGGAAAATAGGGAAAATTTGAGATAATTAAGAAGAGAACAAAATTAGAAGATTAGAAGATTATTTTTTTTTAATTTTAAATTTGCAATGTAATATGAGTTTTTTGGAAATTAAAAAAAAAAGAAATTTTAGAAATTAAATTTAAATTAATTATTAATTAATTTCTTAAGTAATATGTTTTAAGAATTAAGTTAATTAATTAATTGTTTACACTTAATAAATTAAATAAAACTAATATTTTTAGATAAAAAATTAGTAATTATTAATGAGTAGTCTATATTAAAGTTATTAATTTGCTCTGAATGGCTGATGACTTGATCAATACTGGTTATATTCTTCTAAGTGAGTTCAATAGTTTTTTAATCAATCTAAAAAAATATGACACATTTTTATCAAATTTGTTAGAAATTTGTTTAAATTTATATACTGTCAAATTTCTTTCACCCTTACTAAATGTTACACTTATATATGTTCAAACAATGAATAGACTTTAAAAGACTTATTTATAACCATTGTCACAACAATTATGTTATTTTTTATTATTAATCTAGTTTAAATTATTCATTAAGGTAATACAAAATCTTATAAAATTAGTAAAAGCTTATAGGTCCTATACAAAATTATAAATAAAGATATATTGGAAGTTACAATGATCATAGAAATTTTTTTTACATTTTGTGCAAATATAAAAAAATTTCACGCCACAACAGCCGCAATCCGCATTGCGGCAGTTGCAATGCCCACAATTGCAGTAACCGCGACGGCAATCGCAATTTAGAACCATGGATATAACATATCACTTCATTTGCAATATTGGATCACATGGTATTGTGGTTGTGCAGAAAATTTCTACTCATGAGAACGCAGCAGATATGATGACCTAGGTTGTTCTTGCTAGCAAGTTTAGGCATTGCTTGGACTTGGCTGGAATTTGTAGTATCCATTGCCAAGGGAAAATGGCAAGAATGTTTAGTTTATTCATTGTTGATGATGAGAATACACGCCAAGGGGAAGATTTGTTATTAAGTGGCTTGCAATTAATAATGGGTCTATCTCGATGTGTGATCCATCTTGAAAAGCCCACAATGCATCCTGTCAAGGAATTTTCAAGGAGATTTGTAGTGGAAGTAGAGGGTTGTAAAGTGTACTAAATCTTGGACACTAGGTCAGAGTGTGCCAAACTTCATCAACAGTGAGAATTTGGATGTATTGGGATTATGGTTTGAGTGTTGAGCAGCTACACCTTGTAATCTTCATTGATCATAGTAAATTTTCTCTCTGCTTCGCCTGTGGACATAGGCTTATAGTTCATTGTAGGTTGAACCACATTAAATTATGTGTATTTCTGTTCTCCCTACTTTTTGTTTGCGCACCTCGTTATAACAAAATAGACCTTGTTCTAAATGGTTTTACTAAAAATTTGGCTTTTGATAGGAAGCCAATGACGTTGATTGATCCCTGTAGCCGACCCCACCTAGTGGGATAAGTTTTCAATGCTGTTGTTGACTATTTTACCCACTTTAGCATCACAATTAGCAAGTTAGATGGCCGGCCTTTTTGGTTCTTCTTATAGTTATCAATAAATTGCCAAAGGTGAGTACCTCGCTTAAACCAGAAAGGCACTAGTGGTGTGTGCCTTATTGAAGGGACAGTGCATCAACCAGCAAGAGGCATTGACCCCTTCTGGCACCTTGCTAATGTCTTAAGTGTGCCTTTGGCTACACTGGTTATTAATAACTATGACTGGTGGAAGACCTGGGTTTGCATTACATTTTATTCTGTGGTACAGCATTGCATTTGTATCCTACTGTGTACCTTTTCCTTTGGCATTATTATAATTTTTCTTTTTGTAATAGGCTTATCTAGAATTAAATGAAGGTTGGCAAGAGCAAACATATCTTACTTGTGTAAATTATAATTTGAATCTGATAGACCCCTACTATCAAGGGGTATGCCAAGGAAGGGGATGGGAAGTAGAAGAGCAACACGTGAGTAAAGAGGGACAGAATGGGAAACAAAGGGAAATATTCAGTGGTGAAAAAAAGGGGAAATTCGGTTGTGGGAAAGCAGAATATATGAAGTGCAGGGTAGGCAAGAAATTGGTGAGGCTTGGGTAGGGAGGTTGCAACCCCTTGAAGTGCTGCTGGGTTTTCTCTTCTGTTTATTGTTCCTTTCATTTATTTCCATTTCTGACTGAATCTTCACCTCCCTGGACTGATACCCACTCAATATCAGTATCAGAAGGAGTGTTTTGGTGTGAATATTAATAAAACAATGGTTACTTATCTGGTCTCTATCAGAATCTCTGAGTGTTCTTTAAATATATGCTTCTAGTAATCAATTTTAGTTCATATTGTTCTTTAAATGTTTCTTCAGGTTCAGGTTTTGAATTTGATCTCTATCCTTATCGGACATGTTAGTGAAGTTATTCCGTTTGCAAACAAGTTGGTGAAATTTTTTCAGAAGGTAAGTTAAGAATAATCCTGTCTTCATTTGTTTTATTTACTAAGTTTTGTGCATTTAATACCTGGTTAGGTTGACAAGAAAAAAATATGTGCATTCGTTTTTGTTTCAGTAAATTGTGAATCAGTTTTTTATTAGAAAATAGGTATGGCATGAGGCCTTAAAAACCGATGGAATTTCTGAAATGCATTGGGTACAGATTTGTATATCTATTTGAAAAATCACTATCACAGCATCATATGATATAACTTTGTTGATAATTGTTGAAATATATAGCAGTAGCTGTTTCGTTTATTTGTATTCATTGTGCCTAACTATACTCTTGTACTATACAGTTGTACCACAGGCTGTACACAGCTCTCTTCCTTAATATAAATAAGACTCAGACATAAGGTGATATTCACTTACGTCCACTCAGAAAAAAGGGTTCTCTCTCTGGATCCCTTTCACCTTTACAATAATTAATAATTATTTATTGACAACTTGAAATATACTTATAAATGCACATCTTGAAAGTTTATTAGTGTTTAGAGAGAGAGAGAGATATACATCTTTTTGGAGGGGATGGGGGACGAAATTGTGAGACTTTTGAAGAATTGTTGGAAGATTTTATGCTTACAGTCTTCATATATGTGTGGTAATTAAAAGTGGAAGAAAGAATCTCACCAAAAAAAAAAAGTGGAAGAAAGAAAGAGAAAAAAGTCAATTATGAAACAACTGAATGAAGTAAACCTTCTAATTTTATGCTCAAATTTTTATAAATCCATTAATATTTTAAATACTGACTCATGAGTTCAGTGCTCTGATTTGTGTTATAATTGCCTCTAATTTATTATTATTTTTTCTGCTGAAGATAGTAATTCTGTGACAACATGCCGCATATAATATGGATGAGTTATTTAGAAGGAATTTAGAGCTGATTTGATATGTATATAGCTACAGGAACTTAAGTAACTTTATGATTCAACTGATTCTGGTTATCCTGAATCAATTGATTTTGAATGGTAGAGTAACAATAAATCTCATAGCCTGTTCATCACATTCTTGTTTGGTTTTCACCCTGTAATTGCTAATGACAGCAGAGTAGATATAGTCGAACTTCAAGCTTACCAAACATGAATTTTTCTTACTGTTCTGTTCCTTTGGTTATGATAAGGTCTGGGAAGAATCTTCTGGTGAAAGTCTGCTGCAGATTCAGCTTCTTGTTGCTTTGAGAAACTTCGTGGTTGCACTTGGTTATCAGTCACCTATTTGCTACAACATACTGCTGCCAATTCTGGAGAGTGGAATTGATATTAATAGTCCAGATGAACTAAATCTTCTAGAAGATAGCATGCTGGTAATCCTGCTGTCTCGTTTTTATTAATTATATGGACACCATTTTGCAGGAAAATATGTAGTGAAAATACAAATGCATAACCTTTCAGTTATGGGAGGCCACACTTTCTCAAGCCCCTTCAATGGTGCCTCAACTATTATCATATTTTTCACGCCTTGTGGAGATCATGGAAAGAAGCTTTGACCATTTGCAGGTTCGACTTAACTCCATACTTTAATGAATTTTTTAATTAGCTCATAGTCCTTGTATGTAAGAGAAAAATAGTGTCTGAGTTAGTAACGCTAGGTTGAAGTGGTCATTTAAAAGTTTCAATTTGCATAATTGTTGGGTCATTTAAAAGTTTCAATTTGCATAATTGTTGGGTCATTTAAAAGTTTCAGTAACACGGGTATATTACATGTACTTGTGCGTACATGGCATACATAATATCCAAATTAATGACTATAAATTCCTTTTATATCTAGTACCCCTGTCTGCCACCTCTTCTTCTGTACCTTCTAATATTGTAAGATCATTGGTTCATTTATAAGAATTGGTTGGATAGTAGTGTTGAGTCTCTGGCATTCAGAACTGAATTTGTAAGGTTAAGGATACTAACAGTTGAGATGCTTCTGTTATGTGCACTCGTAAAAAAGGGACTAGTGTAATCTAATATATATGGGAAGTCAAATCAACGTAGTAGTTTTCTTTCTTCTAGTTTTCAGAAAACTCAACTGTTTTCAAGGTGGAGATGCACTATGCATAAATATGTAATCATTCAGTTCTTGATTTGATAGAGCGGTGAAAAAATTTAGCCAATGGCATCTCTCTGCTTGTATGTATTGTATCTATTGGCTTGACAACTTTATCGGGCTTACAACCATTACTCTTACATAATCTTGCTGATTTAATTAGTCCAAACCCTTGATAGCCAGTTGTTATTCACCTTATTGTGATATCTTTTTTATATTTTTATATTTCATTCTCTTTATCTGAAGTGCAGGTTGCGGTGAACATAATTGAAGATTACATAATTTTGGGTGGAAATGACTTTCTGAGTATGCATGCTACAAATATTGCTAAAATTCTTGATTTAGTTGTTGGAAATGTTAATGACAGAGGTCTTCTTTCAGTTGTTCCTGTCATTGATATCTTAATACAGGTATGTAATTCTGATTTTGTCATTTCAAACTTAATGGTGAACAGTGTGAACTACCGGGATTTTTGGTATATTACTCCTCAGTTTGTTTTTAGTTTTCTAAATTTATATTTTAATTTGGATTTGGTACTTACATAGGTACTAGCTAAACTAGTATCTTATGGGTTTTAACTTACTAAGCTTCCCAGTCATTAGGCATTTTTGTTTTTGTACCATCATTAAAAAGAACATTTTTTTAAATCACCCTTTGATGGATCTAATTGCCCATTTGGATAAGCTTTTTTAAGGAAAGAATAAAAGAAATTTTTTTCTAATAAAAAAAATGCACTTCCAAAGAAGATAAATATTGTAATTCTGACAAAGCACCAGAAATTTTTAATTTTTGCAAAAAAGCTTTCTGTATACCAAAAGCACTCAGGCTTTTGGAAAAAAAATAAAAAGATCCATCCAAATGCACACCTAATTAAACTACTATGTTATATATGGTTTAATTTAAAAAGTGTGGGCCTCTAAATTTTTTCAATTAGTTCTTGGTTTCCAGCTCAATAAGTGTTTAGTTTTGAGTTATACATCCATATTTTAGTATTCATAAGTTTCTGTGCTTGAGTCTTAATTTTAAAATTAGGATTATTCTTTAATTTTAATGTTCTTATATCAGATGGATGATAGTTTAGGATTTATATCTTTTTGTCATTTATGTTGTAAAACCCTCCAAAAAAATATATTAATTTGATTTTGGCTCTTTACAGTGTTTCCCTATGGAAGTACCACCACTTATTAGCAGTACTTTACAAGTAAGTCTTGTTATATGCTTGTAAGTAATATAGTAAGTTGAACTGTGCGTGTTCAACTGATGTTCCATATTTAATAATCTTGAGGCATGTTTTGATGATCTTATGTTTTTTCTTTTTTCTCTAGAAATTAATTGTAATATGTTTGAGTGGAGGAGATGACCACGATCCTTCTAAAACATCTGTTAAAGCATCTTCTGCTGCCATCCTGGCGAGGCTTTTGGTGATGAATACAAATTCACTTGCCCAGTTAACATCAGATCCATCAACTTCTCTACTCCTTCAGACAGCAGCTGTCCCAGTTCAAGAAAATGTACTTCTTTGTCTGGTTGACATCTGGGTTGACAAGGTTGGTGTGGTTATGCTTTAGAGATAATTAGTGTTTGGTTCTATATATTGCATATTTTTATCTTGTCCGTGCTTGGACAAGCCTGTGGATTGCATTATCTAATACACTGCAATTGTAAAGTGGTTTATATTTGAGTGGCTTTCGATGTATGCATCAGTCTATAATTCTGGAAAGCATACTCTAACAGTGTCACATTTGAATTTTATTCATGATATCATGGCCTAGTTTAGGTTCACTATTTCTGCTGTTTTGATACATAAATATTTGCCCATTGCTGGAAGGTTTTATATGTTCTTGTTGAAATATATTGTAGGATGTTGCATCACTTCTTCAAATCAGTATCTGATTTTGTTTTCAGTCTGTAATAGTCGTAAATGTGATAATATCATTTTGACCAATTTATATGTTGTATCCTCTATTTACTGTGAATTTTTATATGTATGTTTTTTTCAGGTAGATAATGTTTCTTCCATCCAGAAGAAGACAATTGGCTTAGCCCTTTCAATAATTTTGACATTAAGGCTGCCTCAAGTCCTTGACAAACTTGATCAAATATTGAGGTAAGCTTTGAATATCATACATTATTTGCAAATAAGGAGTAAATGACACCTGTATATGTCGGGTAGCGCAGTGTTTGCACTAGTGTAATTTTGGGCGGAAGCGATGACTTGACTGAGGAAGAGTCCAGGTTAGCTTTTTGTGCTATATAATCTGATTTTTGCACTTTATCCAGAATAGTTGGGACTTGGACTGAATCTTGATCAGGTTCCCCTTTTATGTATTTTGTTTAGTCTCTTGTATGAGGATATCTTACTTTTCTCCTATTTCTGAAGGCAACTCACATCTCTAGACACTAGTTTAAGGGATTGTCCCAGATTTTATATGTGCATTGGTTCATGTTTTACAAACATCATAATTCTTTATGTCTCTTGTCAATAACAGTGGCGACATGAGCTCCAATACATCTCCCGGTGAGGGCACTACTCCTAGTAAAGAATTCAGAAAAAGACAGGTTAGAGATTTATGAAACTATCTGAAATTTCCATTTTGGAATGATGCATGAATAACAAATGAAGTTATGCATTTATTTCTGTTGTCTCTAGATCAAAATTTCAGACCGTATCAATCATCTGTCACTTGAGAACTCTGTGAGGGAAAATCTACAAACTTGTGCTGCTATTCATGGAGAATCATTTAATTCTGCAATGAGCAGTATGCATCCGTCTGCATTTGCACAATTGAAGCAGGCGTTAAAGATGCCATAACTGTGTTGACATTTAATTCTTGTGGTCCAGTGGTGCTATGCGCAGGCACTCAGTTCTTCTGTTCATAGATTGATACTTCCTACAAGGTATGTTAAGTATGTTGATCTTATTTTGCTTTCCAATTTTCTTTTCCCCCCTCTTCTCTTTTTTCTTTATTTTTCCACATTGACCCCCCTCCCCGATCCCCCAATGTGTTGGTTTTTTAAGAATCAATAATTTAAGCCATTCTCTATTTTCATTAACCCAAAATGATAAAAAGTTGATGACAGGATCACAGTCATACTAAATCTTCAAAATTGTTGGCAGTGTGAAATTAGAGAATAGAGAGACAAGATATTGTGTAAATCATGTGTCTAGATACAAAATGGGAAGTGACTATTTATATTATTTACATAATAAATAGAAGGTTATAACCAAGGAAGCCTAATCGCAGAAGCTAAATCAAAGGAGATCACTACTACTCTGCAGACATTGAACCTGGACATATACAATATAATTTTAATTATATACATGATTCTAACAGCAAGTATAAGCTGTAATTTCAAGAATAATGGAAATGTACTTGTTGGAGAGTAAATCATGGAACAATGAGAAGCATCTGGGTGCCTACTCGTAATAATAATGGAAAAAAAAAAGACCTTTTTTCAAAGGATTGTCTTAGCTTAATGGACTGGTTATTTGTTTCCAGTTTCTAATTTTTCTTCTTTCCCCTTCCATTTCCCCTTTGTAATTTTTTCTGGCCCAAGACATTTCGATGACTTCGATCCAATTGAAAAGTATGTTGACTGAAATTGCTTTGACCGTCTTGTTTGTGAAATTTTTTCATGGATACTTGTAGTTAATAAGTTTTTTTTTATTGAGTTGGCCCCTAACATGTTAGTCTTCTTTTTGTCCAGGGTGATATTGAAGCTTGTTACTTGGATTGGTGGTTTTTCACCTTTATTAAAAATGGTTTCGCGGTCATTTTTTCCCCATTATTATCTTCATCATATTCATTTGTCTATGCCAGTTGGCAGCGTGAAACTCTGTAAATAGGATGCTGTTCCTTTATTATTTATATTTAAAACAAAAGGGGCAGCATTGAGTCCAGTGTTCTCTTACTTCGCTGAGAATTTCGGGAAAATAGGAAATGTAATGTGTAGAGTGTTTTTGGACGCATTCGGATTTGTAGTTAAGGTGTGTTGGAAATGTTCTTTCGGCTTGCAAGTTTTATGCTTGTGCTGTAATATTACTTTAAATTTTATTCTTGGCCCATTAAGAACCAAGTGTTTGGTATTTAACCGATTAGTGTTAGTTTCACACCAATCACAATCACAATCACATGAATGCAGTGTGGCAGATTTTGAAATCAATGTCATGATTTCCTATGTTGCCTTGTCTTTCAGTGGAATCATTGGACCTGGTCTATGGAACATAATGAAATGAATAAATTATCACTTCGACGACGTCGGTGCTAACCTAATTGGGACACAAGAATCTGGTTTTGAGTAGGGCCAGGCCACTAGCATCACATCCTTTCACCGAAAGTACCGCTACATGCATTAATATTCTGTGAGATGGATATTAAAATCATGCTCGTGAACTTCAATAATTAATGGCCATAAAAAAGCTCTAGTAACTAAACTTTAAGTTGGGTTTATCAAGTATGATACTTCTGTCATATTAGAATTTAATTGTTACACTTTTATTAAAAGATTTAATTTTAATTCAGTGTAAAAATTTTACTTTATTATTTAATTATATACTGTCATATTTATTATGAAAAATTTGTCGCCTGAGCTATTGTTCAAGTGGCAGTCTGGTGAGTAATTAGATTCAAATATCTCTTCAATTTACAAATGTTAGTTCTTTATAGGTTAAATAAATATTATTAAAATATATCTTAATGATAAAAAAATATCTTAAGTAGTTATTATTTTAATAATATACTAACATACGATTTGATGATAAATGTAATTTTTTTTTTTTTAAATGACAATTGGCATGATGCTTGCCCTTATTCGGATTTGGATACTCCATTATACTTAGGTGAGCTTAAAGTACAGAACTAACAACCCTATTACACATCCGAACCCGCTTTTGTCTTTGATTATCCGTGGCGTTGGCAACCATTGAGTAAAACATTACTCCTATATGGGTATTATTGTATAAGTAACGAATAGTATAATATAATTAATATTATTTATTTTTATATAACATTTAAGTAAGATATTAAATAACATAATATTTAGTTAAAATAATTTTATTTAACTTTGGTCCTATAACAAATAAAGATTAAATTATTTTATCTTATACAGTCTTATACAATTAAATATGAATAAAATATTTTGATTGAATAAATTACTATTAAGTATCTTATTTAAATATGAATAATATTAATTATATTATACTATCCATCCCTTACAATGTATATTAAATAGAACCTAATAGTTTAAATTTTAATAAAATAGAAACATGTAGATAATAAACTATAAATTTGCTAGAAATAACTTATTTGGTTTTTTCATCAATAATTACCACTTTCTTCCTACTTTTCTTTTTTTTCCCATTCTTTAGCTCCATCCATATCTTTCTACAAAAATATTGCGTGGTATGTTTTCTCTTATCCGACTAAAAGACACGTGTTCAAATTTTTTTTTTTCTTTTACACATGACTGAATTAGTACTCTTTAGTTTTGTAATCTAGTCCTACTTTTATTTGAGTGTTAAATTTAATTTGCCACCATGTAGTTTAGAGTGGAATCACTTTGTCATTTTGTAATTTCTACTGTCACTTTACCTTATATGATTACTTCCTTTAGCACTTTATCCCTATGCGGTTTCATTTCATTAACTTAAATTACAAATTCATCAATTTTAACTAATTTAATTTAGAGTTCTCTAGTCCCTTAACTTTATGAAAACTCATATAATAATTTAACTACATATTGTTTAAAGTAAGTGGACAGATGTAGAAATAATTTAAAATTTTGATATTATAATAGTAAGTAAGCTTTGTTGAACAAGATAAAATGTCAATCATGCAAATTAGACATCTGTATGTGTAAATTTATTTAATAGATAATAACATAAACAAGCACTTTCTTAATTGATAAAACTTAAAAAAAAAAACAATTTTCTCAAGTATGTTGGGTAATAAAAACAATGAGTGACAAAATGATATTGCTTCAAACCACAGGATAAACTGAATTTAATTATAATTCAACTAAAAATAAAAATGTTTCAATCATATATATCAAAAAAATACGAGGCATCAATGAATAATGACATTTTTTCAAGCCAATTAAAAATGAAACTATTATTTCAATCATATATATCAAAAAAATACGAGACATCAATGAATAATGACATTTTTTCAAGCCAATTAAAATAGAACTCCCCATATTACGTTGGAATTAATTTCAAGAACTGTTCGACGCCAATCCATGAAGATTTTCCCTTTTAGTAGGTGCAATTCCCCTAATTCGGTAAGCAGCTAATGTCTCTAGCAAACGAACACTAGTCTAGCAATCCTATAGCCTACGAATCTGAGAGTTCAAGGATTCAACACACCAAAATTATCCAACTTTCAACATGGACCTTGTACACGGGTCAGGCTGGGCCGAAAACTGATACATTAAAAAGTTAGCCCATCCCAATATAATTGACATGCCAAATGAGTCAACTCGCCAAACTAGGCCAAACTCAGGTCGACCTAACGTGTGCTTTAAAAAATAAACAATTTGTTTTCTAAATATAATCTTTCCCAAACATATTACTAAAAACTCAGGCCAACCCAATTATGAATGAGACAGCAATAGTTACGCTCATGTTAGAAAGTTAGCCCATCCCAATATAATTGATATACAAAATAGGTCACCCTGTCAGATTAGGCCCAAATCAGGGTTGGCCTAACTGTCAGGCCAAACCAACTAAGGACGAGATAGTAATATTTGACCTTAGCCTATAAAATGGGCTAGCCCGTCAAACCGAATCCATCTGACACCTTAATCCATATATTAAAAGAATTTTTATGTTCTTTTAAAATATTATACTCAACGGTTTATATTCTATTTATATTTTATTATATAATATAAATTTAATGCAACAAACTGTATTTTTATATACTTTAACAAATGTCATACTTTTATTGGTATAATGTAATATTCTAAAAGTACGAGAATTTCTCCTACAGTAAACCTCTTATTAAGCCGAACACAGTAGGCAATAGGATATAATTACAAAAAAGAACTCAACAGTGTACAGGGCATCCGACCAGTTTTTCTTTTAAAAAAATTAACTAGAAGGTAAGAAGGACACAACAAAACCGAGACATCCTGATGATGCCAAACTTGGAGCAGATTTTTTTCTAAATAGTGATCTGCCCAAAACCCACAACTCGGGTTGAAGGAGAAACGAGAAAAATCAAAAAGACTCCAACCAGTCACCGATCACATTTGCAAAACAAACTCAAAACAAAGTTCAAAACCAACAGAGAGTCAATTACATCTCCATACCCATTGCTCATACCAACCATTTCAGATCCACAGCACAGGTACCAAGATAGGTCACCAATCTGTATAAATATGTCAGCAATCTACACTTGCGAGGGGGAAAAAATCACTCACCAGCCAACATAAAACCCTCCGGCACATGGTGAAAATTCAATGTGCATACCAGTCATAACTCCAATAAAATTCTATGCTGGTGGGGCTGGTTCGTCTTTCTTATCCACCTCTGGCTTTTCATTTTCCCCTACAGCTTGCTCATCTTTTTTGTCACTGACAATGACCTTTTCCTGCTCTCTCTCCTCTGATTTATTATCGCCAACAGTTAGTTTTTCAAGGAGTCCGGCAGTATCTGAAGCATCATTATTTCCCTCTTTCTTTCCTTGTGATTCAGCGACCTCTTGCACTGTTGTCATGAAGGTCTTACAGTCTGCAGCTCACGAGAAGTTACAACCGAAAAATATGTAGTATTCATATAAAATCATAAAAATTTAAAACCTCAATCCAGAAAGAAAATTAGTCTCCATTTAAAGTAACTGCATGTCAACCAAAACTCTTTGATGCATGCCTCGGCCTTAATTAAAAAATAAAATGGTAAATCCTTGCTTGACTTACAACGAAAGTAAATCCTTCTGGAATGAGGCTAAATAGTCATTAAAAGACAAAGCCTGCACTCAAATATCAGAGCTCACAGTTCCTCGGTCTGATTTGTCACTTGAAACTACCCATGGGTATCCTATAAAATCCAACAGTCAATTTGATTCATATTATTGAAGAGGCAATTTAAACACATGGTTTAACTGACTCTTTCGCATCTTCTGACTATTCTGCAGTCATTCATAGACTTAACATGCACCAGTAGAAAAGTGTGAACAGTCTAAACCCAATGCACCTAATATGCCTCAAGGCTCAATTTTTTTTTTTTTTTCATATAGACCACGACAAAGCCAAAAAGTTGAAGTTCCAAAGCTAAGAAATTTAGATAATGGAGCCTCAAGTTCAATGTTATTGTGGAACTATAGTTCCAGCACTTCTGATAAACATATGATTGTGATATAAAAAGTCAAGGACTCAACTGATATAGGGGAGAAAAACAAAAGGAATTTATGAACCTCCGCCAGAAAGCCGATAAGTACACACTAAGCAGAATACATGTTCATCAATGCATAGCATATATACGCATCATAAAACAAATGCAGCGTATTTCAGTAATAGAAGGCCAATATAAATCAACTTTTTCATGAATCAGGTATCAGAAACAGAAAGAAGTGAACTGAATCAAAATCATCACAGAGAAGTTCCAATAGGATGAAGCAGACTCACTCTCAACAGAGGCAAACCTAATACAGAATAGCTCATTCTTCAATTCCCCATCCGCATAATCAGAGGCATGCCACACGCATGATTTATCATTTCCAGAATGCTCTTGTACTGTCAGAGTGGGATGAACTGAAAATCACCCAACAACACGCATAAGTCTAAAAACCCTCATAATTTAATCAATTCACAAATGAAAAAATGCAACAACATCAAATCTGGAACACTAAAAACATAATTAAGCAACCAAAAGATCATAAAAAAGTGACCTTTATTATACATGATTCATACCCAGATGATTTGCACAGATCTTGAGGGTCTTGGATTGTCGCATGACGAGCCTAACCTTTCCGGTTTCCTTGTGTTTCAAAAGCTTCACATTGCCGGCACCTCTCTCCTTCCATTGACTCCCTTCCTTATCAAATCGATAGAGCTTCGCTTTCCTAAGATCCCCACCAATAAAGCAAACCGATCAGGAGAATCTCAAATTGCAGAAATGGAGTTGGTTACCGAAAAGAAAAACCTATAGAATTTGGTAGCGGGAAGAGTTCATACAGATCGAGAATGGGATCTTCGTCTTCCTCGCCGGTGGTGACGGCCATCTCTTGGAGTTTGACGATCGGAGCCACCTGAGCTCCGGTGTCTTCGTCTTCCGCCGGCGCATTGTCTTCGACTTCTCGTGGTTCCGTGCTAGCCATTGTGATGGGACTCGAAGGACTTTGAGTGAAGTGTAGTTGTGTAGTGCTAATTACAATATTGGAGTTGCCCATTTTATAGTGAGAGTGAGGGAGATAACTTTCATTTTAATTTTTTTTTTTTTAGTTCATGGAGTGACATAATTAAAAATATAAAAAGAGAATAAATGATTTAAAATTCAGGAGGGAAAGTTGTCCATTAAGGAGAGATTAAGAAATGTTACAAGTCTAAGCAAAGACTTATAATTTATCAATGAAAGATTATTAGTAAGAATTGAATATAATATTTTTATAGTAGTATGTTTGAATTTCTGCAAACTAACTCAATAAAAAAATAATTTTTTTCACTTCTCTTTAAATTATGATTTAATGTTTGAATACAGTCTAATTATAATTCTGCCAGATATATTATTTGTGAATGAAACTCAATTTGCACGTCTCAAAATAAGATTTGAAGGTATGCAAATTATAATCCAAACAAATAAGGTCGGTACAATTTGATACTACAAATTAGGTCAACATTTGTTGTCTTTCGGTCAAATTAATTCCAACTATTTATTCTTTTACAAAAAAAAGTAGTTACACTTCTCTTATTTTTCTTCGTATATTGTAGATTAGTTAATTCTGTCTAATTAATATTAGGGACCAACAGAAATAGGGTAGAGTCAAGCCATCTCGAAATTTTTTACATTATTATACTGTAATTTTGCAGCATTAAATTAACTTTTATAGAATTAGAAGATTGAAATATTTTATTTCATTTAAAAATAGCTTCATTTCATTTAATGCAGAATCATAATATAACTAAATAAAAATAAATAAAGTTAGATAAGATAAAGGAACCAAATAACTAATTTATGCAGGACCTAAATTTTAAAAAGATAAAATGATTCGTAACAAGAATAATTTTTTTTTGTTAACAAAAATAATAGTTGAACACATTAATAGAATGTTATTTAATGGCTTGTAGAAGAGTACGTGTATGGGGATTTGCTAGGAACTATAATATTTTGTTTCTTCATTCATTATTATTTCTTTAACCAAATATTTGAGAATTAGATCCCCATTTAAATTTTGTAAAATGCACTTGCATTTTTATCATTAGATTCAAATAGAATCGCTTACATATGTGAACGACTGTAATTAGAAATTTGTTTAAGCAACATAATCAGCTAAGGCAGTTATATATTATAGACTCAAATCATATCTTAGTCCCTCACTAATATGTCTAATACCTATTAAGCAAATTTACAGTAAATTTGATTACAAAAACCAAATTAATGTAAATTTTAATTGGTGAAGGATTAAATTGTAAAAAACTTTCTACAAGTCTAAATTAAAAACATTAATGAATGACTAAATATAATTGTCCATCTTGTATAGTCATTCTCGTCATTTTTTCTTAACAGCATTCCTGCACCCATTTCCACATTAATAAATTCACTTTTGAATATGGCACAATACTCTCATACTTTCTTGCACATAAAAGCTCTGTTCACAAAAACATATTTGGGTTACTGGCCTGAGACTACGGAAATAACCTTTTCTGTATTCAAAAACTGATATTTGCTGCAACAAAACAGGAATGGTACTGGACAGCATTTAGTTCGAATGAAAGTGCCACTGGAATGTGCATATGGATATTCCTATTAGAATCAATGTCTGAACACTATACTAAATTCATATCCAAACAAGATACAATTTAGTGAACAATGTACCAAAATTGAAAGGGGTTGAAAAAGAAATGAAGTGTTTTCTTTTTTTTGTTGGGGGGAGGGGAGTGACTCAATCTTCGGGTGTGGCCCCATTTGTGGCGACCATGGGCTCAGCTTCAGCTGACTCATCTGCCTTGTCCCCCTTCTTACCTGCAAACAACCAAGCATCTGTTTAGCCCATTTGGTAGCAAGTAGCACCCAGTACCTGTACATATGCAATGCTATGCAACAAATAAGAATGATGCAACACAAGGGCATATGATGATAAAATGGCATATGCTGGATTAAAGTTTCAAACCTACCTTTCTTCTTCTTTCCACCACCTTTCTTCTTTGTCTTTGTGCCCAAGGCTAGCCAGGCCTTGATTTCAGGATCATTTAGTGTTTTCGTGGGCTGCAATTCCTGGAGTGTATGAGATGTGACACGATCCGATCCATTTGGCATTAGCAAGACAGTGAATTTAATGTGGGCAACATGATCACCTGAAAAACAAATAACATGTCACAAATGCAGGGCTCACACAAATCCAACACCCATGGGTTTCTAATCATGCCCCTGGCCAAAAAATAGTTTTACCAGGCTTTTCATGCAGAACAGGATAAGGCTGCAAGAGATCATGATTCACACATTCCACCAAACCCAGACGTGCTCTTTTCTCTTCCAAAGCCCTATTATGAATGAAATAACAAAAAGTGGAATGAAGAGAATCCAAATTAAAACCCAACAGTTTGAACATAGTATTAAAACATGTAAGTAGTCATGTTACCTAGCAGTGAATGGCATAATTGGAAATTTTTGGCTTATTTCACTGAAAATGAACCTAGATGCTTTCATCTTCAAGTGATAACTCTTGTCAACAGCCCTCTTATAAATAGTTGTCTGCTTCTCATCCAACAGCTTAGGCTGCAAGTGATTGAAAACTTACTTAATAATTCATAAGATTCTGCATCATACTGGTAAATATATTAATATAATTAACCTACCTTGCCTTCTCCAGTGCTTGCTACTATATCAATTGCATAAACTTCATTCTCCTCAAACTCGGTATCATCAACCCTTGTGTCTGGATTAGATACACTGAGTACAGCCTTATTCCCATCAATCACAAACTGCTTCATTTGATGGCTAAGAACCCCCTCAACAATTTTACAATCATAGGCAGCAGCAACCTTTTGGATTGCATCAGTTACATCCTTGTTCTGTCAGGAAAAGAAAAATTGATCAAAAAATGTATTATTAACAGCTAAGATTAAAAAATGGTCATTTATGGTATTAGTTTGACTACTATACTATGTTGGCTACAATGGACAAACATGCTGACTATGTAAAAATCAGCAAAATCATGACTAAATTTCCAGCCAATTCCAATTTAGGCAACAGGGAAAGGAGGAAATCAATATGGCATTAATCACCTCGGCAAAGTTGCCATTATTAGAGCTTTAATTAATGCTATCTGTATCAGACTCCACATAAAAATTAATAAAATTAATTCCTCAACCAAGCTAGCTCTTCCTCTTTTCTCCCACATACACATTGATGAGCAATTTAGCATTGGTTTGAATATTGTACTCTGTTATGTTTGCAGCAATAGACAAGTGCACTGACTATATAAATCAGCACACAACCATGAATATTTTTAGCTGATTCTAGTTTAGGCAACAGGGAAAGGAGGAGACCAATATGGTATTGATCACCTCGGCAAAGTTGCCATTAATACAGCTTTGGAATACACTGAATATTAGATTCCAGGTAAAGATTAATTAAACTGCCAAGAATTGCAAATTATTCAAACATTAGTGAGTAAAATTAAGGGAATACAGACATATGAAAGGATATATGGCACCACTTGGAATTCTTATATTTTCATATTTAATCTATCTAAACATGACAACTTTCAATTGTTTCAAAAATTGACTCCAGAAGCAGGGTAACACATGCAGATGTCAAAGACATACTTATCCTGTTATAAAGTACAATATCATGCCATCAACTAAGCTGACAGCTATCTAGTAGCTAAGTATAAAGCCACATGCCAACAGAATAGACAAAATAAGCACTGACTTGTGCAATTTCAAGATTTGCAAATTTCATATTAACAAAATACACAACATACTTTTAACTGAAAAGCTCTGTCAACGATTAAATACTAAAACAGTTGCCATAGTTTGATACTTTAATTCATGCAACAGGGCAGCTTAAAACAATACAAGGTTCAGAGAGAGAAAACCTTTGTAAAACAGATAAGTGATGCTCACAAGTCACGAAAGGAAGTACGTGTTCATTGGGCTGTGACAATCAAAGAAAACAAAAATTCTTGGAAGTAATGTAACTACTAAAGATCAACAATTTAGCATTCTAAACTCCAGATGTCATTTTGCAAGATAAATGCTCTATCAGAGTAACTATGACATAAGTTTCACTTGGACAATTGTCCACAGCTTTTAGCAAGTGTTCATCATATCATACAGAGTAAAAAGATGAACCAAAACAAAGGTTCTGACTCTGTAAACCAAATGCCCCCTTAGAATATGCACAAACACTCACATATTGCCCAAGTTGAACTACATGGCATTTAAGAAAACTTCTGGACACATACGACCATATTTCGGTGCTTACAGTACAGTGAACATATAAACATCTAATCATGACTAAGAATTATAAAATGTAAAATAAAATGAATCAAAAATCAAGTTTATAATAAATACTTGAAATGTGTCAATTGAAACAATTCCAGTCAAGTTTTTCATAATCCCCCTGCAGTATAGGGGGGGGTCCTATAGGAGAGATAAAGACACAACCCCAATGGTGTTGGCCATTACACATTAAGTAGGACCACCATGATTGTGTAAATTTCTCTCCTAGTGGACCACCCATATCCATTACAAAAGAGTGGCCAGGAATATGGAAGAGAGGATAAATGATTCTCCATCAGTGTAACTATGACCAATACAGGCTTCATAGGAGTTTACCCATAGCCTACGATGTCTTCATCATATAGAGAACAGTTCATCAAATTTACAATATATATAAAGTGGAAAATGGAAAATAACCATGAGATAGATCCAATAAAGATTTTTCCTACAATTTCAATCAGAATCAAAAGCAGATCAAGAGTTTGATGACAGTGCATGATAGCATTCATCATGCAGAAAAAATTACATGTCTGTAACAACCAAGTACACTAAAAAATTCAAAACACAAAGAATATGATGAAAAACAACAAAGTTTCAGCTGAGAGAAATAACCCCAAAGGTAACTAACAGTGCTTAATTGGCGGGACAGGACAAGGAAATGCATACATGACCTCTATCAGTGTAACTATGACAATAAAGCTTCATCGGAGTTTATCCATAGCTCATTATGGTTTTCATCATTTAGAGATCATAATTCATAAAGCAAAGGAATCCCTTCAGACCGTATATGTGAAGCAACCTAATGCATTTCGACACAAAAGGATAATGATGGAATTCCTTCAGACAGTAAATATGAACTAACCTAATGCAATTCCTAATGCAATTCGACGGAGAAAAGGAAAATACGAAAAGCAAGATGAAGCAAGCCTGCAACTAAATACAGGCAGTAAACACATTAGTTTTGGGAATGATATCTGGCATCCATTAGGAAAGCATAACAGGATAATAAGTTGAAGACACAAAAAGAGAGTTAAGATTCCAGAAACAGTTTAAAAGATGAGACCTGCTGAAACTACGCCCCCTCATGCACAGCCAATATGTTGCATGCCTACGGAAAAAATGGCTGCGTAGTATTGATGCCAGGATGATGCACAATTTACATTATAATGTTTTCCAAAAATGGTCCCATGCCTGTACCGGGTCCGTGTGAGTACCAGTATCAGTGCTACATAGACCATGAGAGAAGTAAATTGAAGTCATGCCACAGAATTTCATCCAAGAAAGAAATACTTTCTTATCAAACTGGATGCCAGTTGAAACTTATCAGCTAACAAGGACATTTCAAAGTAAGCATTTGAATAACAATCAAGGGTTATAGAAAACAGCATCTATCAATCACATACCTAGTAAAGGTGTCTATAAGGAGAGAAAAAACATACACCCACTCTAAAAGGCAAGGTAGTATCTTAATGTTGCATGGGTACAACAGCTAACTTGGCCACGTACCTATGTATGGATACTGGCATGCAATGCACCAATTACATTAGAATTTTTTACAAATGGTCCTGCACTCACCTAGTACGTATGGGTACTCATATCCATATCAATGCAACATAGATTTTATTGAACTAGTAATTCAACAAAATGCAAACAACAAGGCAATTACAGCAACCACTTTATTCCTTCAGGGAAAAAATGTAAACATCTTCCACTAAAAAATGAAATCCAACCACATTAATCACAGAACAAACATTAGACTTAGTGTTCCAAGCAATATCTCTCTGCAATAAGTCTGTAATGCATCAGCATGAAATACAAAAAAGACAGATAGTTTCCCTTAAACTAGCCATTGCAATTAGAAAATGTTGACTTAATTTCTCTCCAATTTTACTAAGTTGAATGGCCTATATAAGCTTGATATATAATAAAACAAGAAGGCCTTTGACCTTGAACCCAACGTACAAGTGCAAAAGATGATATGTAATAAAATGAAAATCAACTCATAATACAAACGCAGATACAGGGGGAAAAAAAAAAGTTCTTACATACGATTACCTTCCTTCCTGGTCTTACAAGCCTCAAGGCAACTTCGGCGGCAGTGTTTGCAGCTGCAATGACATCAGCTGCCCGTCCTGTAACTGGCCCTTCCTGAAGAACATGAGTGTGTGCCACAGCAGCAATGAACCCATCTATATGACAAGCCATATCACTGCAACCAACCAAAGAAATCATTCCAATGAAACGTTCCAGTAATAGCCAAAGCAGTGTGTCCACTCCTCCATCATTTCTTATAAGAATATGCTCTGAAAAATTCTTACATTTTCAAAACATCACCTTCTTCCAACACTGTCTCATCACTGGCGAGAGGAGAGAAATGACAGACTGTGTTGTTTACAGATAAGCATGTTGGGAAGGCAACACCTCTCTCAATCTTCCTCTTGACATTCTTGTACATGTTACCAGTTTGCCTTTATTTAAAAAAAAAAAAAAAAGCACACCCCATAAGCAAAAAGCTAACATAGCGATTATTATGTAAAGAGGAAAAAAAAAAACCAAGACAATGCTCCTTCCATTTACTTAAAGAAAATAATATAGAACTGGGCTAGGAAAATATAAGCTTACTCTCTAATATATGAATCCCCCTTCTCGCAAATGTCCACAATCTTTGCCTTCGGTTTACATTCTGAAATAACTAACTTCAACGCCTCTGCAAAAAACACCCATTGCTTATCAATAAGAAAATCCAAGAAAAAAACACACACGCAAGACAACGAAAGCGCAGATAAATCGAGAAAACAAAGAAGTGGACTTTAGCTAGAGTCCAGAAAATTTATGCATCCAATGTATCAAACAACAAGAACCCATATAGAATTTGAGAAGATAAATACACGGATAGAGATGAAAAGACACTCAGGGAGTGAGGAACATACTGTTAACGATCTCAGCTGCGCTCTTGTATTTGGTGACGACTTCAGGAGAAGTGAGATCCAACTCCTTCTCCTCCCTCTCATCATCCGACATGGTAGCTCAGCTGAAGAATCCCTGTGATTTCTGAAAACCCCAAATGAAATGAAAGCGAAGAAAACCAAAAAGGAAAAAGAAAAAAAAATCAAATCCTTATCCAATTGGGTCGTGAAACAGAGCTTCAAAAACCAAAAAGAAGGAAGACCCAGAAGAAAAGTTGTGAAATTGAAGGGGTTTGCAGCATCACTTACAGCGCAGAGTTTGATCGAAGGCGATTTTAGTGCAGATGAATCAGTGGAGGAAGGAAGGGTTTTAGGCCAATAGTTGAGAAAAAGAGGCAGGGCAGTGCAAAGGGGTGGCTCACTGCAACTAGGGTTTCAGCCACAGAGGCAACATTGGCTTATATAGGATTTTTCCTTTCATCACAAAATAGTGAAATACAAACTTTGGAGTAGGGTTTTCCTCTCCCATCCTTCCTTACATTATTTATTTATTTATTTTTACGGTAACCTTTTGGTATTGCCGTACTCCATCCCTTTTTTACGTCATGAAACTGAAGTCATTTTCAACAATTTTTTTAATAAAAATATTTTTATTTTTTATTTAAACAAATTTAAAAATATTTAAATATTTCTTTAATATTATATTTAAATATAAAATTAATCTTTTAAAAAAATTATACTAAATATATATAATTATTTTTTTCATAAATTTTCCTAAACGAGCTCAATAACTTTTCAAATATTCATTATCTTAGTTTCAACAATTATTTTTATTAAATTTATTGTTTATATAAAAAAAATATATCACTAAATTATTTTTAATATTAAAAGTTTTTATATTTAATATTAAATTAATTTTGAATTTAATTTTAATTTATTATAAATATAAAAAAATTTATATTATTATTTAATTAAAAATTGTTAAATTATTAAAAAATTTAATTAAAATAATAATTATTTAAAAATTAAAAATTAAATAATATATAATAAAATAATAATATAAAAAAATTTATAATAACAGTAAATTAAAATTAGATTCATTAAGAATTTATACCATCTTTCGTTTAAATATATATATATAAGCTATATATGAATATGATATTATTTGTTGTTGAAAATGACATCTTGAGTCAACTTGAAAGCGGTAAAGTTTATTTAGTGATTAAAAAGATATATTTTTTATTTTTATTATTTAAGTTGAATTTTAAGTTAATATTTTAAAAAATTATTTTTTTTTAAAATGTATTAAACTGATATAGAAAATGTGTCTTTAAAATTATTTAAGAATTGAGTCTTAATTACATAAAAAACTTATCTAATGATATTCTTAAAAAACTTAGGATAAGATTTGCCACACTCTAATTTTCGGTCTTTTATTTTTAGTGAGTGAAACTGCCTCCTTCAAACTTGTCGGTAATGAATGGAATGAAAGTGCCTTGGTTAAAACTCTATTTTACTCTCTTAAATTTAATCAAAGTTTTAATTTAGTTTTAAATATTTAATTTGTATCAATTTTATCCAAGACGTTATGAAATTATATTAATATGATCTATTTATTAACTATATTTATTTTATTAATGCTAGTTTAAGTCTAATTTATGAAATTAAGTTTATTTTGATGTGTAATTTCTTTAGATTTATTTTTATATTGAAATTAATTAATAAAATAGATCTAAAATAATATTAATAAAATAAATGTCATTAGTAAAAAATTACATTGACACAATTTTATAACATCTAAAATAAAATTAGTATGTATTAAATATTTAAGACTAAATTAAAATTTCAGTTAAATATTAAGGATTAAAAATAGGGTTTTAACCAAGTGATTTAAACAATTATCTTTAATTAAATTGAAAAAAAGAGTAGGGTGAAAAAAAAGGTTCGTTCCAACTTTGAAAATTACTTTCTTTTTTTTTTTTCAGTCCAGGGGGCGGGGGATTTTGAGGAAAGGGGAAGAGAGGTCGATTTCGGAATGCAGATGTATCAAGGCAACGGAATTGCCATTGCGCCACATGCCTAATGCGCAAAATCACTTGAATATATGCAAGGTAAGCGTGAGGAATGTTAAGTATAAGAACAAGTCAATATATTCAATTGGCCCAAAACCATTATTGAAATAAAAAAAAACATAAAAGTATAACATGTCATTTGGTCTCCTAAGGCAGATTTTTCGAGTTGATTTTTCTCGAAATTGGCTTGATTGACCCAAAAACCATTATTGAAATATAAAAAAAAACATAAAAGTATAAGATGTCATTTGGTCTCCTAAGGCTGAATCTTCGAGTTGATTTTTCTCGAAATTGGCTTGATTTTTGGAGTCTGGCTACGAGGACACCTTTAAACTATTCCTTAAAAAGCTGTTATGGTATCTTAAATAAGTTATTATATATTTGTTGATGGTTGGTTTTATCATAAATGTTTAAAATTTATAACGTATGACCATCAATTAATAAGTTTAACAATTCAACGAGTAAAATTTATAAAAATAAAAAAAAAGACAGATAGCGAAGTAATGCATTTATTTAAATCGTTGATCACTCGTTATGAACACATGATAAGTCTAAATCTTTAATGATGGTCTCTTTTACCACATAATTAAGTATATATTTAAATTAATTTATTTATAATTAAAATAATTTATAATTAAAATTTTAATAAAAATTAAAAAAAAACAAATTTTTTCAAGAATAATCTATTAGTAAACATACGACACTATCGCCGAAGTAGGTGACAAGCTTTTAACTCAAATCTATATTGAATTTTTTATCTTGTCCGCTGCTTCACATTGAGGCTTGCCTTTGGGCTGTCACCCACAAATGTCCCAAGCCCCAATGTCTATTCTTTCTTTGTTTCCTTGTTTCTTAATGATTTGATAACATCATCCTTACATCACTCTTCTTTTTGTTTTAAACAGCATTGACACGTTTATAATTATATGTGTGAAACTTGAGACATATAATTACATGAAACTTCCTTACATCTTTCATAAACCAATATAGTACTACATAACTAAAGCAATAAATTTCAAGGGATTCTAGTTCAATCAATTATGGCCCTAGATTTATTTGCTGCAGAAAGTCATTCTGAGAGTATTGTAAACTGAAGGTAGTTAATGCAAAAGTAGAACACTATTAACTTCAAAGTGCAACAAAAAGGGACAACAAAAAAATTACAAGAATGTTAAATGGCAGTTTTTTTTTACACTATTAAGCATAAAAATGAGTTATTTTCATCAAATACAGCAACAGACTCAAGTCATGAAACTAAAATAAAAGCATGACAGACACAAACAAAAGAACAATTGAGAGACTCTGTTGTGAGCAGAGTCTGGCACGGTGGTGCGTCTCTAGAAAGGCAACAGCCCTGAGCTCTCTGTGATGCGACCCTCAATCCAATTCTTGATTCTTTCAGGAATAGCATAGTAATAGACAATGATTGTGAATATGTTAGAAATGTGTCTCATGTTTAATGAGAACTAATGATGATTTAATTAAAACATATTAAAGGGCTGAAAGGTAAATTAGTTGTAAGAGAGGATAATTAAGTAATTGCTTGATGGGAGTAATTATCTGATGATTATAGGATGTTATCCTAAGTGATAACTGATGATTTTAAAATTCGAAAGAAACCGATAACTAATGATACTATCTTATGGTTTTGAATTTCAAATTAAACCCCTATATATTCAGTCTCTACCCATAAGGATATACCAACAGCTTATTTCTATCAGAAAGTGAAAGGTGTAAGTACGAAAGGGGAAGGGGCCAATAAAAATTTAAAAAGGCTTTTAGATCTGAAGTTCATTCCGCATCATAGATAAATGTTAGTACCATTTATTGATTTGATTTTAATATATGTGAAAACTATGAATTCCTAATATCCTAATTGTGTTCTAGTATGATGATCCATAATATAAAGGACACATGTTTATGTTTACAGAACATTCCAACCCACAGGGCCATAGTGATCCAAGCAATGGTGGATGAAATGATGCTCAGGGCCAAAACCGAAGCAGTGCTTCCGAGCACAAGGATGGCGCAGGTTATGACTGGAACGACGCGTCTGTTGTTATGCAGTTGAAGTACTGTCCCAATCATCACCAAGAAGAAGTAAAGAACAATGGTCAGAACCAGAGACACCATCAGCTTGTGCTGTTCCATGAACAGAGACTTCCCTGTGTCAGAGTTCGTTGCTGCAACGAAGGCAATCAGCAGGGTTGAGAATTTGTGAAGGATCTCTGGCAGTTCTCTGAAGAGATTCACCACTTTGTCCCTAAGCAGAGCCATTAAGGCATCAAAAAAAATGGTTAGACATAATAGAATTATGTGGCTTTGCTTGCTAGTAACTTTGCTAGCTACCGGCAGCTCTGTGCTGTCTCTGACAGAAAACCCAGATGCCATCAATGTCCAATTGGTCCATAATAGAAAGAAACCAAAAAACAGAGAGCGGGTTATGTGAGAGAAGCATGTAATGGTAACTAGAAGCTCCTTGAAACCAGGTTAAGGTGAAAAGCATGTGTCTGGATAAAGGGTAGTAGTATACTGACCTTATTGAAGTGGAATTCATGGCTGCCATGTCTGGGATCTGGCTTTGTTTCTTTCTTTCCTTCTCACAACTTGCTAGCCTTCTGAGATGAGAAGTAATGCTTTTGGTTGGGAGCAAGCAACTAGCTCATTGATGCAGATATTTATACGTACGTTGGAATGGAAAGGAAGTCAAAGACTATTTTTAAAAATTTGATTATGTCTGCTTTTTGGCTTTGTTCCCATATGCCAAGTGCCAAAGTGTTAAGACGTTTTATACCCGTATTAACTTCCCAAACAAGCACACGGAGAAAGAGAAGGACCCCATTTTTTAATTCATTCCAACTTCCAGGTCTCTCACAAGTCACCAGTCACAATCACCCAACCTTTGTTAAGAAATAGCGCTTGTTTTTCTCTTTTCTTTTTTCTCTTTTATCTTTTTCTTTTGGTATAATAATGGGGTGAAGGTCCAAATTCTATGTCCCTAACTCACTCCTTGTTTCATGTTCACTTTGCACCTTATTTCAACTTCTAAAATTCTTGGTATGTTACGGAGGGAGTGCTTTTTCTTCTTTAAAGAATATTTACCATAATATAAAATTATGGCTCTTTTGAACTATTGTCACTGCAAAATATTTATTGGAACTCTTAATTAATTAATTTTTATTTCTAATGTTTCTAAAATACTATTTTTTATTGTCATTTTTATATTATACATAGTATAATAATTTAAAAATTATATAAAAATCATACAAAAATAAATAATTATTACGCATTATTTTAACACAACAATCAAATTAAAGTCACACCTCTTTACTTGTATTGAATCACACTAGCTATTTTTAATAAAAGTAATATTATCATAACCTCATGCAAATAAATTTCTCATTATTTAGTTTTTTTGGATGTGATATATTTTTATTGTCACTTTTTCTCAGCAAATCTTTAATCCTAATAACACTGTGTATGAACTTAAAGAAAGAGTTCTACGAGGAATTTACTTTAGCTATATTTATATTTTCTTCATAAATTTGATTTTCGATTGTTGTTTTGCTATGTGAAAAAATGAGTCTATTGTGTTTAGAAAAAGAAGTTAAAAATGTTCACAAAGAATGAAATATCATAGAGGAGTAATATGAGGAGTCTACCAACACTAAAAATATTTTTTTAAATTAATTAAACATTATAATTAATGATAAGTTTGAATAAATATAGAGCAGTAATAGATTAGTATTTGATTAAGAATAAAAAAATAATATTCTAGAAATATTAAATGAAAGTTAGTTAATTAAAAGTGACATTAAATTATTCGGAGCGGCACGTAGACTCCCCTCTTATAAATGTGAATTATAAACATAAGGAAATTTATAAAACTTGATGTTTGTGATTGATGTGCGGTAACTTTTAAAAAAAAATTAAGTTAGAGTTTGATGGAATTGCCAACATATATTTATATGTTTAATAACATAAAATTTTAGTAAAATAATTGAAATAAAAGGTATGATCATCCCGGTGTAAAAGATTGTTATCTTGTAACAAAGCTTGTAAACACTTTGTGTAAAGAAAGCCTTTTTCTTTTATCGGTTTGGAGAAAGGATTATCTGGCGAAGTCTAGAAATTATTTACTGTTAATAGAAAAAAGAAAAAAAAGTTCTCACAATATGATAATTATATTTTTGTTATACTTAAATATATTTTTCGTCACATTAATCCCCATATTTTAATAATGTCTTTTTTTTTTTTATGTGTAGAAAAGATGTTCTTTTGTATCGTAAAAATTATATACTTTTCATATTCATCTCCACCATTTAAAATTAAGGCGTAGTTAGCTAAGGATAGTTAATTTAACATTCTTAACATGGCATTTTTAATGTGATGTGGCAACATGTATGAAATTATAAGGCACCACGTGATCAAATGTATTATAATTTTTAAAAGTTCAAACACGTAATGAGGAGGTTTTAGGATTATTTTTAACTCATAAATGAATGTCTTTTCAAATATATGATTAAACTAATTATGACATTTGTGTCCATAAATGTCTCTTAATTAACATGTGAGTTTAGTTTGCTTGATTTAGTGATATTTAATTGAAGGAACAGAATAATAAATAAGAAAATAAAATATTTAAATCCATTTCAAAATTGATCTGATTTTTCAATTGAAAAAAGCTATTATGACCGAAAGCTTTTACCCCGAATCTAGTATAATTTTAAAAAGTTCAAGCATGTAATTGAGGAGGTTTTAAGATAGCAAGGAGGAAATTCTACAACTACTTTCAAGCTTATATATAAGTGTCTTTTAATTAGTAACAACCTCTTTTTTTATTGAGAGTTTATTTTACTTGAGTTACAAGTATTTAATTGAAGGAATAGTATTAAGAATAAGAAAAGAAAAAAATTTAATCTATTTCAAAATTCATCTAAATTTTTAATTGGAAAAGCTATTGTGACTGAAAGCTTTTACCCCAAAGTTTGCTTGTTTAGGCAAGGGGTGGGTTCTACCACTAGGCTTCACCCAATCATGGGATAACCCTGTATCGATTCGTACAAACTTTGATTAACAAAAATTCGGAACATGTAGCAACTTGTTTTCAATTTTAGACAGTTAACTGATTTTGGATTGAATCACTAAAATAAGTCTGGTTATACCGATTTTTAAAACACTAATTTCATCCAACAAAGCAAAACTTAAAAAATTTTAATTCTTGCAATGCTCTTACTTTTTATTTTCACTTCTTTTCTTTGGCATAGTTACTGAAAAAAATAAATAAATAAACCGACGATGATGTGAAGTGAAAGGATAAAAGTTGTCAATATTAAATTAGATCGAATGGTTCGAGCAATGAGTCGCTTATAATTTAATCTGATAATTGAATTTAATGTCACATTAATTTAAATAAATTCAAATTAGATAAAATTAATTAAAATTATTTGAACAGATTACTTATACTGTTTAATCGGTTAGTTATTAATTTATTTTAAAAAATTTGACTTTTTTTTAAATTTTATAATTTTTTTATAAATTTTATATTATTATATGTAAATTTTTTTTATAATATTATCTAATTCAATTAACTCATTTATATAGTTAAATAAAAAGTTTAGATAATTTAATGTCGGATTCGATTTTATCAACATTGTATAAAAGGGCAGCGCGACCGAGCAAGATGGTAGTTGCTAGAGTTCACCGTACCAAGCAACACTCGTAGGCGTCATGATATGCCATTTTCACAGTGGCACCTACCCTGCGGGTCCTCTTTCCCCTTTAGCCCCGTTTGTTGCACGTGTCCATGCTTGGCTTCGCTTTCTCTATTGCTATATATACACACATTTATTGATCTGCATCTGTTACCATATAATGCATATTTTGCTCTCTGTAAGTGCATGGACCTTTCTTCTTCTTCCGCAGCTTTGAGCACTAGTCAAGTCTTTTTCTTCGTCAACGCTCCTAACACTACTAGTTACCGTCCTCGTTCAGTTTTCTTATTCCACAGGAAAGCCCTTGCAAGGGGAAGAAAAAATCTGAGTGTGAGAAGCATGGCATCTCAACAACAAAGCCGAGAGGAACTTGACCAAAGGGCAAGGCATGGTGAAACTGTCGTTCCTAGTGGCACTGTTGGAAAGAGTCTTGAGGCTCAAGAACACCTTGCTGAAGGCATGCGACCCCTCTCTCTCTCTCTCTCTCTCTCTCTCTCTCTCTCTCTCTTCTTTGTTCTTGTGACCCATTTTTAGTGTCTTCTTTGTTCTTATGACCCATTTTAGTGTAAGTTATACAATGAGAGGTGATGTTCTGCGTATGATCAAAATTCCTCTAACCTTGTAAGTTCTTGACCAATTGTGTTGTGTCAAGAATCAATGATCATGTCAGTAAACCAGTCATGTTAAAAGGAGCTTTAAAGTGTGTTAAGTCAAGATTGAAGAGTGAATTTTTTATTTGGAATTGACAATTAAGTTACTGTGATATATGAACTTTGGTGGTGGTGACGCATGATGCATGTGTAGGAAGGAGCAGAGGAGGACAGACAAGGAAGGAGCAGCTGGGGTCAGATGGGTATCACGAGATGGGGAGCAAGGGAGGGCAGACATGGAAGGAGCAGATGGGAAGAGAAGGGTACCAAGAGATGGGCCGCAAAGAAGGGCTGAGCACCATGGACAAGTCAGGAGGACAGCGTGCTGCAGAGGAAGGCATAGACATCGATGAGTCCAAGTTTAGGAATGACTAAAACATGTACACTGTTTATATATGAACTTCCTCTGCAGACTGCAGAATCAAGTCTCATGTTGTGGTGCTTTTGTAGTACTTTGTCTTTTCTACTTGTCTAGCCACAGCTGAGGCTGTAGTAGTGTAGAAGTATGCTTTGATGCTGCTGTTGTTTGGTAGTAATGGTAAGTGTCTGCCGAATCAAGTCTCATGTTGTGGTGCTTTTATAGTACTTGTCTTCTCTACTTGTCTAGCTATAGCTGAAGCTGTAGTAGTGTAAAAATATGTTTTGATGCTGCTGTTGTTTGGTAGTAATGGTAAGTGTTTCAGGTTTAGGGTATGGCATTGTAGGGAGTGCTAATGGTCTCTGAACTGCCAATAGTCTCCGTTTTGGCTTGTCAGTTATAATGAATGTTAGTTGTTCTATCAAGATTTAAGTGGACTCATGACTGTGTTGAAGTTCTCTTCTGCTTACTGCAAGTAGCCTTTATAAATTTTAGCATAAGGGGAACACAGGATGAGCAGAAGAAACTAACACTATATGAAAACATCACATGCAGGATATGTGTAAATTAATAAAGCCATGTGTGCTGTGTGTATAACTTGCATAAATGTGATAAAGTGAATATTCTATGGCAGATTTAATGAATGTAGAAACAGCCTGATAGGAGTGGGGCGGGGGAATGGAAACATTATCTTAAATTAAGATCCTTTGGCATTTAATTATCTTAGGGGGGCTAAATATGTTTTGGAATATCTAATGAAACCATGAAAATAAATTATATAAATGTCTAAACTAGTAAGTAGCTTGATCAATATGTGTTGATACACTTCCTTTTCACTGCTGGATATTAAATATTGTTATATTACCTTTCAAATTAGATTGCTGAGGTTAAATTATAAAGATTTGTAAGTATAAATTATAAAATAAACATTTTTTTCTCAATTTTTACATCTTTATTTCTATAAAAATAATCGGATTTTTTAAAGAATTTTATTTTGTCTAATTTTAAATGTATGTTATACGTACAATTGATCTTTTTAGAATATAATTTTTGTTTCATGTCTATATTAAATGTATATCACAGTTCATTTAATTATTGGAATGAAATAGGAATAAATGTGATTGTATGATTAATTGCTTCAATTGCAATAGTAATTTATAACTTTTTAATTGAAGATTTCACACTAAGGCCTAGTACTAAAGCCACATAATAAGAAGTAAAAAATAAAATAAAATCTGAGCTTTACAAATTGCAAGGCTCATTTCTATTTGGTTCTCAACTCAATCCTCTTTGTTTTTAACAGGGACTATGAGAGACATGATTGGTTAGTGCATATGTGTTTTTATAAAAAGTTCGTGGTCCTCCATGGTCCATACTAGGCAAAGGTGAAAATAGATACCAACGGCTTCTGACTTCTGAGTTTTCTGTTTGTTGTCTGGTATTGTATCCATAGACGAAATAATAGCAGATTACGACAAACAACATTTTGTACAGTTCATTGTCTTTTAAAGCTTCCTGAAAAGAAACCTATTCTCAACCTAGACTTCTAGAAATCAGCAAAACTTAGAAGAATAATAGTGTTTGGATAATAGTTTGCAGATAATACTTTGAGACCCAACAAATGGAGAAGCAACTTTTTTCACTTCTATTCAAATCATGGTTTGAGATCAAAATTATGTTGAAACACACTTCAACTAGAATTTTGTCAAATATGTTGTTTGAGATCAAAATCACAGTATACACCTTCTAAACTGATGTTTGGGCTGTACAAATGCCAAACAAAAGTTATAAGTGGATTAGAAAGAGAAAACAAGAAGGGGGAGAAAAAGAAAAAAAACAAAGAAACTATGGCTCATATCTAAAATGTAGGTATCTAACAAAAGCCACTCTGAGATTTGTGAATTTCCTTCGAAGTAGTGATTCCCTTCATCTTCATTCTACCCATCCATGCCCTTTTAGTAACTTTTGCACATAAAACATCAGTGGCTAGTTGCTAGAGCAGTAACCAACAGACCAAGCACCAGAAATGACTGTGCGCTACATTGAAACATGATCAAAATCCAAAATTTGGGGAATCAAGTGTGGAAGAAATAAAAGTACATTAAGGAGAGAGATGAATTGAGATTTGGATATTATTTTTCTTATCTCAATTGAGTGAAAAAGAGAAGAAAGAAATTCGAAAGAAGTAAATGAGGAAAATGGAATAAAAAATTGTTACTAAAATTGCAAGACTTCCTACCTTCTATTCTTCCTTCATGTAACTATCAGTGGAACTTGGAAGGGTAAAAGAAGTGGGTATATATGAGGCCTTGTGTCTCACAATTCACTCAATTTATCTCCATTTTCTCCCCAAACTCTGAAAAATTGACTTGCTTTTACAGTCAAACAGAAAAATTTTCAATTTTCTTTTATTTCCCCAAAATATAGTGTTGAAAAAAGATAGTAAATTACTCCCCCAACTTCCCCATCTTTTCGGCTTTTTCACAAAGCTCTCCTCTATATTGAAAACTCACATAAACCAACATGAACGTCCCTTAAAAATTCCTAAAAAATTAGATGGGCCTCCTTAGATTTTTTTTTTTTTTCAAATCTTCCCTTTTCCAATTTCCAAGAAGGTTTGTGTAAGTTTCTAAAGTAGAGATGTTTAAGAAAAGATGAAAAACACATAGACGGTTGGAGAAATGTATTCTAAAAAGATCCTAGGTTCTATGCATTATCGTTCAGAGTTCAAATAGGGGTAACATAGCCCCTGCCCCATTTTTTTCATGGTTATTGATGGAAGTTTCTATGGTATCCTTTTTGTTAGAGTACCTATACTCATTCAAATTTAATGGTTGATATTTGATCATGTATCTTACTTGAAATATAAATAGTTATATTTCAACTAAGTTAGATACGTGACTAAATATTAACCACTTATTATTAGGATACTGATACCCTTATAAAAGCAAAAGGTACAAAAAGAATCTTTAGTTTAGTTGATATAAGCTTAGAAGCTAAAGTTTAAGTGGTGAATATATACCTGATATTTGAGATCATATTTTGCAGGGTCCTTGAGGAAGTACTGGGAACTGAAAGGCATAAGATGAGAAGAACCAGTGAGATGCCACCATAAATTTAGATGGATAGAACAGCTTAGCATGTATTATTAGCAATGTCACATGATTGGAGACAATTACTTTTCACATTATGTAGAAGATAATTAACAAAATAAACAAAGGGGAAAAATGTGTATTTATGTACTGCCCCTGAAATATGACTTGTGGAACTATTTAGGCAAGTAAAGCCAACGCATAATCCAGTTTACCAGCCCCAAGCAGATATCCTGCAACCATAAATGTCAGTAATAAAATTTGATGCATAAGAATGTAATAATCCAATTTTAATTTCTAGTTCATCAACAAACAAAGTCTTGGTTACTAATGAAAAAGAGTACTGCTTTGCCAGAACTCAAGACACACTAATCATCGGAAACATTATTATTTTTCTCTATAAATCCTTAGCACCAAAATGAACAAAGCCAGTGTATGTAGCTTTTAAGATTAAAAAACCTGTGTGACAAGATTCTAGATCCAGATGTTATTATTGTTTTCAAAAAAAAATATGACGATTAGTATTACAACTGTCGCAATATCAGCATGTGTTTCAAATAAATTTAATTTGCTAGGATGTAGGAGAGAAAATAGAAAAGAAAGAAAATAAAAAAAAAAGAAAAGAAGAAGAGAAAATAGATAGAAAATATCTTTTTTTTATTGTTTGGATGAAATGAAAAAGAAGAGAAAGAAAATATGGAATCAAATTTTCTCGTTTAATTGTATAGAAAAGTGAAAAGAAAAAAAAATATTCATTTAAAATAACAAATAAATCCTTACAAGTTATACTAACATTCTTAAATAAAAAAAAAACATTTTTCTGTGGGTCTCATACCCTTTTTCTCTCCCATCCAGCAGTTTTCTTTCCATGTGTAGGAGAAAAATTTTTTTGCGTGCCCCACCTCATAACTTTTCCCTCTCTCCTAACTTTTTCTCCATCTCATTTTCTCCTCCTCTCTTTCTTTCCTTCCTCTTTTCTGCCCACCCAAGCAAAGCTTTTTAAGTACCTGGTTTTCCCATGGCACTTCTTTCATTAAATCAAGACAAAATTCTGTATTGATTACTAGCACTGCTTCTACTAGTCATTTTTGACATCAGTCATGCTGATGCCAACAATGTAACTTCCTTGTATCATAAGCTATTTATTATAAGCAGTACTTGAATTTATTGAGACCAAATTTAGAAAGAATTTGACAAGGAACTTTGACAACACAAACAATTGTCATCATGGTTATGACGACTGATAAAAGTAAGTCAAAACAATAGTAATTAACAAATGGATGAATTTGGATCTTCTTCTTTTATCTAAGAACAGGAAAAAGTTCTATTAGGAAAGATATAGATACAAATTTTATATTTAAAAAAGCCCACCATGATTGTTTATTGTATCTACAAATTTTATTTGGTTAAATTTAATTTGTCCTCCTGTATTTTGGAATGAAATCACTTTGCCATTTTATAATTTTGAATTTGTCATTTTACCTCCATGTGGTTATTTCTTTTAGTACTTTATCCTGTATGATTTCATTGCAATAATTCAAACTATAAATTCATCAATTTTAACTAATGCAATTAGGATTTGTCTAATCCTTTGGTTTCATAGAAGTAGAACTCCTACAATAATTTAACTACATATTATTTAAGGCAAATAAACAAATGTAGAAGTGATTTGAAAATATGTTAGTGGTAGCAAGTAAGTTTTATTGAGTAAAATAAGATATCAAAAATGCAAATTACACATATTTTTATGTGTAAAGTTACTGATTTTATAGACTAAAAACATAAATAAGAACTTTTTTGGTAAAATTTAGAAAAAGCAAAACCACAAAGGGGTAAAGTGTTAACAAAACTAAGTACAAAGGAGTAAAGTGCTAAGTCAAAATCACATAATGACAAAGTAATATTATCCCAAATTATAGGAAGGCAAATTAAATTTGACTCAATTTTATTTAAAATTACTTTATATCTTTCTTTTTTATAATAAGATCATCTCCAATTCTTAAAAAATAAGAAAAAATTCAAGTTCATATGTTGTTCTCTTGGAGTTCTAGCCTATAGCCATGGCTTTGTATGAGATTTTTTTTCTCATTTTGCATGGGATGGATATATTCAGATTGAAGACACTTATAATCCAAGGTTAGATTTTTTTTTTTGAAGAATGACTAAAAAATCAATCTCATCATTTTTAAAATATATTTAAATGACAACATATCTATTTTTGTCATGGTCAGACAAAGTTAGAATTTCTAGTTAGGATAATGGGTGTGGGGATTCTTCAACTTTAGTCTATAGTGGTAAAATCTAGACCTAGAATGAAAACTTGATGACCCTAGTCTAGCCAATTTGATTAGACATTCTAACTGTTTTTTAATCAAATTCAATGTGATTTTTACAAGGGGATTTTAATTGACCCCATTCTGGTAACTTCAAATAATGTAATATAAAGTATAGTTAATTAAGCTAAATAAATAATTAATTCAGTATGAATAAATAAATATTTAAATAGTTAATAAATATGCAAATCTTTCTATAAAACTTGGTCAATCCAGCTAGTTTGACCTAAGTAAAACCTGGTCAATTTCTTATTGGTGATTTTCTTAATTGGACTGCCGAGCCAGGGTTGATGAACCGGTTGCTTGATTGGGTCGACATCCGGTCTAGATTTTACAGTTATGCAGTATTGGAGCTCCTCTGGTTAATTGTACTATCTGTGCAATAATAGTACCTTCAAAAAGTGAATAATAACAATTTTTGGCATTAAAAAGTTAAATTTTTAGGTGTTAAAAATCAACAAGCTGATGTTTAAGTTATTTTGCTCATTTTTAAGTGAAAAATAGGTTTTTTTTTTTTGGTGGGGGGGGGGGATAAGATAAATGCTTAGAATAATCATCTCAAATTCTTTTGCTTTTTGTTTTTTTCTTTTTTGTTTGGTCACAGCTTTTTGTTTATAATTTATTTTGGAAAGTGCTACGACGCATTGATGGGTTTCCTTGGTGGAATGGAAACGATAAAAATCAGGCCCAATCTCGCAACTATTTTCTTCCGATGTTTTTTGGGATTCTAAATTTCTCTCAATGTAGTAAATAATTTTATGGGATATAGCAGTGCTATATTCTCCTTCTAGAAAGAGAACCATCAGCAATAGTTTTAATATTCTTTCGATTGTTATAATTGTTTCTTGCAAAATAAATTGGGTAATTATTTGTTTTGGTGACATGTTAATTGAATTATCACGTTAATTTTGTTTAACCAATCTATTTGTGTGTGGGTATAAAAATTTAAGTGTAGTTACCATCTGGTGTAAATATGCTGGAATAATATAACTATATTTGTTATGACAAACAAATAGAAGTTAATTGTGTTCATCATATAACTGAAAACAAATATATCTTAACAAGTACAAGAAATTAACTAAAATAATTCAAGGTATTTTAGTCTTTCTATAACAAATTTAACATCGTTTAGTATTTCTAATAGAATAGATATATTTGTATATTTTGGAAGTAGATGTGATAAAAATGTGAGTTCTAGTTTGGGAAAGGGAGATGTAAGTAATTTACTATAAATTTTATTTCACTATTTATGTACCAAATTGAATGAAATTATTTATGGGTACGTAATTCATGCTACTAATTTTTTATGTTAATGAACTAATGACCTACGTTGCACAAACATTGGTCTTAAAAATTAGAATGTGTTCATGTCATGAGTTTGACTTGTATCCATTTGTTGGGTATGTGATATTTGGCCAGTATAAATTTCTTGATTGGCATGTGTTATGTTAATTTCTTTTTCCCCTAATTTTTATGTGTGATTCTTTTTAACTTTGGCATGTGTATTTGGGGTTCTGCTACTCAGGGAAAGTTACTTTCATTCCACTAACCTCCTCTTTTGAATTGATGGGTTTTATAGAAAGGGATTTTTGGTCCTAAAATTTGACCATTAAACTAATAATATCACTATCTTGTAAAGGATTCTTTTAAGATCTCATCAAATTTTGAAGTTTTTTTATTAATGAGTATTAGTTCAAGAAGAAAGGGTTTGAATTTTTTTAAAGATCGACTTCAATGATAGATGTTTAATTTTACATGGAACAAATATCTTTGAAAAAAATCCTCGCTTCAGTGTTTGGCTGTATTTCGAGAGATTAATCTCTCACCCAATAATGAAGAAATACTCTGAAAAATAAAAAAAAATTGAAGTTCTTTAATATGATTTTCTCTCTTTGGGTTTATAAAACTCATTACCAAATTCCATCCAATATTCTAATGTAATCTCTGCTCCAAGATATTCAGACTATGTAATCATATATTATATTGGCCTAAAAAGCAGTCGTCTATAAAGAGAACATTGCCCACAGAAGAATAATGCTCCAAATTAGGTTCCTGCACAATACCCTGGCCTTGTTCTTTTTTTTATCTCTTAAGCTACCTAATTTCCGATTCCTATCCTTAAAGGAGAATGTGATTCCTGACTCCACCAAAACCGCTTGAAGTTTCTTTTCAGTTTAGGCCAGTGTCAAATCCAGAATCTATCCCACACAAAGGGCTTCCATGGAGATTTTACCTTATTTAATTTTTTTTTCTTTTTGTATTATAAGAGTATTTTTAGATAAGTTTTTGAATCAACTGAGATTAAGTTATTCTTCATAATATTTTAAGTGTGCACCTCAGTATTCACGAAAATTTAAAAATAAAATGTATTTAGATTTGTTTATTTTATATTTAAAACAATTTATAATATAAATTTTTTTGAGAGAATTTTTGAAAAAAATGATTTTTCCTTAAAATTAAGTTTTTGCTCAAATTATGGTTTAAAAGTTTTTAAAAGACAAACCAAACACAAGCTAATAACATGTTTAGAAAATATTATTTCTTAAAAAATAATCATTTTTTTAAAATCTCTATCAATAAAATTTTGATTATAAATTATTTTAAAAATAAAATAAACTAATAGAAACACTAACAATTGATTTCAAACCTTCTTAAGCTATGCTAGAACTAATGGTATATGCAGATTGGTGACAAGAATATTTCTCAAATGCGGCAACAAATCCCTCTTCTAAAGGAATCGTTACAGCATAATTCTAAGCACAGAAAATTAATTTGAAGCGTTGTAGGTTTACATCATGTCTATCTCAAGTGCCATTTAATTAGTATCCCACTTTGAGAAATGCAACTCCCGTCACAAACAAAGAAAGAGAATAAGAAGTTCAGAACAGAACAGCATCAAATCAGAACTATTTGTGATACGCATATCATATCCCTTTATTTGCCTTTATACCTACTAAATTATTATTGTTATTATATATTACATAAACAACAATATAAGTTTGTCATATTCTCATGGTTCTTTTCCATTTAATAAACCACAAGAACTACAGTAATTTAAAGTCTAAACAGGTTAATGGGTGTTTGGTAACAAATTCTTTTTAAGAAAAATCGTTCTTTTTTAAAAAATTATTTAATATAATTTTAATTATAAATTATTTTAAATATAAAATAAATTAATTCAAACATATACCCTATAACATCTCAAAGTACAACACTCCTACGGCAATGGCCAAGAGTTCAATGAGTGAGAGTTTAAAAAAAGAATGGCCCTTTGAATTTGATCCTTTGTAGATACTATTTGTTTAGGTCTAGGTGTAGTTAGTAATTTGTCTTTTATTCTTTTGATGCATAATAATGCCTCTAGCACTAACCAAAAACACATAAAGTCAAGCTCCATAGTGGTGCATCACTACATCAATCAATTATTTACTTGGATTGAATCTAGATACATTGTCCTGAGACAAAGGTGTATGGCATAGACCAATCTATATTTCACAAAGGCACAGAACTATTTAAGCTTATCTTGTTCTTGTTCTTGGCTATGCTAGACAAAACAATGACTCAGATCTTCTTGCATCCTCAAACTGATAATAGTTAAATAGGCAACCTCCGAAGTTCAGTACATAGGCTAGGTAGGAGTGATGCCAATCACTATAATAGCTGAATAATTTGATTTTTCTTTCACAAGGGTACAAGGCATGGAGACTTAAAACCTTAGCAAAAACATAGATTTTTGTGCTAAGTCAATTTGAAAAAGCATTATCCGAAGATAATCTTGTGTTCTGACTTTCCGGCAGTGTTTGGAGAGGCCAAAATCAAGTTTGCCCTCCAAACTTGCATGAACACTGTGCCAATATGTTTGGCATTCTTTATAGCACTCGAACGTGATTCAAACATTCTAAATTCAAAATATTTTATTGCTGTTACAGTAAAAAAAATCATTGCATGTGTATTAACAGACATATTCTTATAATTTGATATTATATTATTTTTTATCTAAAAGTGATATTTTTAACACTTATAATTACACATTTAAAAATAATTTTTATCTATATTATCTAAATAGCATTCATTTTGATAAAATTATTTTTTAAATAAAGATTTCTAAATATAAATAACTTTACTCAAATTCACTTTTAATTAAAATTAAATTCATCTAAATTTAAATTTATAAAATCTAATACAAATACACACATATTTGTCAAAAGTACTCCCACGATCAAAGAGAAGAACCTCACCGAACAAACAGAACCTATAACTCAAAATCCGCTCCTTAAAGAAATCGGAATCAAAGCCTAAAAGTAGCCAAATTGATAAGAATAATTTAAAATGTCTCTCTCCCATTTTCCCCCACTTTATTCTAAAATTTAATTGTGTAATACAGTAATTGTAGAAATAAATTTGACGAACCTACGATGAGTGTATATGTATATGTATTTAAATATGTAAATGCAAAAAATTAAACAAATATAAAAGTATACATGCCACTTAAGTAATAACTCGTGTAATAATTTGACTCTAAAAAATTAAATTGCATTCTTTATATTTAAAGTATAATTTACTTTCAACTATACTAATATTTCTTGGGTGACTTTACAAATTTCACTTGCCCAACTTAAATGTTTTTATTTTAAACTGAAATGCATCTATCTCATATTCTAGTTCAATAAATTGTTGCCATATATTGGTAGGCACCATTTTTAACAATGGCTAATGCATATACTATATTTCCCGTATTAATTTTGTCTAAAGTTTCTAAATGAAGGCATGGTTCATGGATATCCTTTGAATAAATTGGTATATATTAGTCTTTGAAAATAAATTTTCCTCATAATTTAGTCTGATTTAAATTAAGTGTATTTAATTTTGTTGCACATTACTCCTTTTACTATCACTTTTAAGGATTAATGTAAAATGAGTTTGAATGATTTAAAGAATGAATCGTGCACTTAATTTTAATAAACCATTTTTCTTGATATTCTTTCTCCTAACGGCTTTATAAGAATAAAAATATAAAAATAAAAAATAGCATAAGAGTTATAAAGTATTACGTGTTTTGAAGACTATTTGATGTCTAAATTAAATTTTACCTAAGTTATTTTGTCTAAACTTTAATCTATACTTCCCTTTATATTATGCCATATCTTAGACTTTTTTTTATAATTAAAAGGAAACAAATATGGACACAACAAAACTACATGGTACATACCCCTCGCATATGCAAACAACAGCATCTCCCACCATAGGAGTGAGATTTCTAGATGCGCATATTCCAAATCTTCACAAGCCTATGCCCCTCCTCCACTATAGTCTTTTATGTCTCACTTGTAGTTGCTGAATATTATTAACACGCCAACTTTGAGACTTGTAGCCACATCACTGCTACTCGATTGCTTTTATTCATGCTCAATTGAATTGATTCTTGATTAACTTCTTGGCCTTAACAATTCACAAAGGATACTGTAAAATTGGTCATTGGCCATATTTACTTCAGAATGACATTGCTTTCATATTAGATTTCATTGAAAAACAAATTGAGGAAAAAATCTCGATGTAATACTTTAATTTATATTAAGGATCCTGAAATTTATCTCAATATCAAATTACTTCTCAAAAAATTTTTTATCTCACTAAATCTCCTGAACTTTAGTTTAATTTTAAAATATTAATTTTGTTATTAAATGAAATAGAAATCATCCTTACGTGCACACCATATGACTCACGTGTATACTATGTGACTATTTAGTTAGAATACCTTATGAGATAAAATACGATTTATATCCTTAAAGTTTATCCCGTATCAAATTATTCCCTAAATTTTTTTTGTATTACTAAATCTCTTGAAATTTGGTGTAACCTGAAACTGAATGTTACTATCCATTTTATTTAATAGAAAAATTAACATTTTCAAGTCAAACCAAAATTCATGAATGTTTAAGGAGACAAAAAATTTTTTAAGGAGTAATTTGATATTAGGGTAAACTTCAAAAGTGTAAATGATATTTTACCTTATATTAATTACTTTAAGTGTGTATATATATATATATATATATATATATATATATATATATATATATGTTATTAATTTATTAAAGTAGGCTCCTTTAAGCATAAAGTGTTATGTCATCTTGTGTACTTATGTAACATTTTCTAAGTTATGTAACTCAGCATCATGTTACATATGTGATAATGTAGTATCCTCCAAAGACTCATTACGTCATTTTATGTGCTGACGTAACATCTCTCAAGTCATGAAATTTTATATTATGTTATGTGTCGACCTAGCTTCTATTAGTGATTACTGCAAGCCATATGACACCACATAATATCATGTATTGATGTGACCTCATCCAAAAATACTTATAAGACATTTAAAGTTCATCCAAAAGCACTTATAAGACATTTAAAGTTACATAATGTTAAATGTTGCATGGTTTCCTTTAAGCAAATTTAAAATTTCATTGCAAATTAAACACTTTTGATATTTAATGATTTATATTTTCTATGAAAGATGATAATGATACATAAACTATTTATGATATGCATAGCGTTTTCATTGTATTAAATAACTTATATTTGTTGGTTTTTAATTTTTTAATTTATGTTTAAGATAATATATAAATCAAAATCATATTTCAAAACATTTAATTAAAGGCACACAATCATAAAAATATATGCAAATTAAAAATTGATTTTATTCCAAAGTAAAACATGAAATATATTACCCTATATTTAATTCATAAATTAAGCTATCATAACAAAAATATGTATAGATTTTATTACATTTTTTTTATTAATATTAATATACAAGTACCAACACATATTTGGTCCATAATTAATCTATAATTACAAAAATATTCATAAATTGTCTTCAAAAAATTAACTACTGATATTAATATATAGATGCTTACAAAAAATTTTGTGAATCATATTTTAAAAAATTAAATTATAAATATTAATACACAAGTGCTCACACATTTCGTGAACTATTGGGTTAGTATATCTTCAATACAATATTTTTCAATAGAATTAGACCCTAAACATTACAAGTAAAACTCATTTTATTAAAGTTTGAGCTTCCTTATTATTGAGCCACACCCTTACAGCTAATACAATATATTTGATCATTTGATAATTGTAACAAAATATGAATAAACCAGTATAACATTTTTATTTTTGTTAATTATGAGTTTATTACAAGTATGTTATTTTTTGGTATAAATTAGAAATATCCTCATATGATTCGGTTTATTTGAACTGTCCTATAAACTTAATCTTTTCATATCGAGAATAATAATGGTAAAGTTTTTCTTATAGGTATGTTATAATATAATATAGTGTTATATATCTTGGAAGATCTATTAAATGAGACTATGCTCAAAAGCAGTGTTAATACCAAAAAAAAAAAAGCTGTGTGATCAAAGGCAATAATTGATAATTTCTCTTTCCTAATAGAAGGGGCTACCTTAATCCATTCTTTGTTGCTAGTGAATTATGAAGTGCCACTGACTAGATTAGCACCAAAAAAAAAAAAATCCATAATTTTTAACATTTGTAGTACGGCACTGTGGAGTCATTTTGGCATGTTTTGCTATTGCATGGATAATGAAAGTGACCCACAATCCACCCATGATCTATTCTTCACAAACCACCAACCCTTCCCAGCACGCACTCATTTGCCTTTTCCTCAAGTCCTGCCCCACTTGCTCCTTCACACGTGTTTCATCTCATCTTCCATCTTTTTATCCTAAACTAAACAAGATAAACACTAAATTCTTTTAATTCTTTTTATGATATACAAAAATTTAAATTAAGAGAAATACTAACCTTTTAAAATACATCTTTAAACTCATAAAATCTAAGAATTAAACTTAACTCAAACAAAATACGAGTGAAAAATTGATCAAATAAACTAATTTCATTAGTTTTATATTTTTATTTTTGTTATAATAGTAACAAGAATAATAATTACAATTAAAACTTTTAAATACTATATATAAAACTCTTTAACTTTTATAGTTGAGTTTGACAATAGATTATTTTAACAATTAAGTACTTGTTTGCTTTATCTACATTATTATAAAGAAAATTCTTCTTTTTAATATCAAATTTTTAATTTTTTAAAAAGCTGGCACGAGAGTGACCTCTTAATACGCTAGTATATATAATTTTTGTTTACATGTTTGCTTTATATTTTGACAATATTAAACTGGCATTCACACATGGTAACACGGTTTTCATTTTTCATTCATATTTGGCTTCTTGTTGGCAAAGCGCGCGTTTGTTGCAGAATCTATTTTTGGTTTCACGTTTGGGAGTCCCAAACTCCCGTTCAGCCACCTAAAAGTGAGTTTGCAAAATTTTGTATTTGTTTGGTTTCACGTTTGTTTTTTAATTCAAACGTGATTACACTCTCGAACCCCCGTTTAGATGGAAGCAAAGTTTACTTGCTTTTGCGTTGGGAATTTACACTGACGACAGAGATAATTCTCTCCAATAATTCTTGAAGACTATTTTATCCTTCTCATCTATTCTTTCATTAGTACGTTATAGTAAATGTATTATTATAAGCATTAATGAATAAAATATTATTTTTTAAAAAGTAGTGTAGACCCCAACCACCCCAAATATATACGAGAGAAATAGAAAGAGAAGTAGTCAGATTCTTATAATTAGATTGTAGGTAATATTTGAATAAATCGAATGGAATATTTATGAATAATATTTTAATAAATCAAATGCAATATTTTTTTAATTTAATACTAGTACTAAAAGTGAAAAAATTATTATTCTAACATTTATATTATTTATTAAATTATATTTTAAAATTAATGAAATGAAATAATAAGGGTAAATCAGATAAATTAATATAAAATTTATACCATTTCTAGTAATTATATATCTAAAAGTGGTTCTGATAAATAATATTTAAATAATATCAATTTTTTCAAATTATTTTTTAGATAAAAGTTTTTAAATATAAGTCATGACCATACAAATTTTTACTTTTGATCAAAATCAAATTTATAAATTTCAATTTAAACACATTTAGTACGTTATATTAAATGTATTATTATAAAAATTAATAAATAAAATACTATTTTCTAAAAAGTAGTATACACCCCAACCACCCAAAACATAGATGAAAGAAATAGAAAGAGAAATAGTCAGATTCTTATAATTAGATTGTAGGTAATATTTGAATAAATCAAATGGTATATTTATGAATAATATTTTAATAAATCAAATACAATATTTTTATTTTTAATTTAATACTGGTACCAAAAGTGAAAAAATTATTATTCCAACATTGATATTATTTATTAAATTATATTTAAAAATTAATGAAATGAAATAATAAAGGTAAATAAGATAAAGTAACATAAAATTTATATCATTTCTAGTAATTACATATCTAAAAGTGATTCTGATAAATAATATCTAAACAATATCAATTTTTTCAAAATCACTTTTTAGAAAAAAGTTTTCAAATATAGATTTCGGTCATGCAAACTCACTTTTGATCAAAATCAAGTTTCTAAAATCAAATTGATTCAAAATTAAGTTTGCAAACTCTAATATAAATACACACTATATCTGCAGCGAGTTAGTGTTCATTATTGAAAAAAAATTAGAGTAAACCTTCCTCTAAACATTTTGTCGACATCACGTTAATCATTCAAAGAATATCGATATTAATTTATTTCTTAAATTATAAAATGTGATATAAAAATCATCTTTTTATATATGGATAGGAACTAAGTTGAAATACTTTCTATAATTGAGAACTAAATTGATGTTAATTTTATATAATTGAGAAATTAAGTTGATGACATTATCAATGATTGAAGGATTAAAATTGATATTAAATTTTTTGGAAGACTGAAATAATATCACCTCCTATGATTGAAAGACTAAATTGATGTCAATATAATTTAAAGTACTAAATTGATGTTGACATAATATTTGAAAGTTTAAAATAAGAATTTACTAAAAAAATTATTTTACATTGTTGTTCCTCTCAAGGGTTACTTTAATTTGTTGTTCTCTATACTCTCTGGATTATGCAACTTTCAAAGTGATTTTTAGTAATTTTTAAACATGATTTTATTTTATCCTGTTCAAACAAAATTAATTTTTATAAACTCACTTTTAATATATTATTATTAAACATAAATAAATTCTTCTAGCATTAATTTTCTTAAAATCAATTCTTTATAATTACATTTATGTGCTTTTATACAAACCATTAAATAAAACTCTATATTATACTATAATTTATTTTAAATGGTTTTAATTGTAGTTACTACATATTATTTTAAATTTAATTTTAATTTACTATTAGTATTACAATATAATCTAATTACGTATTTTCACATTATTAAAAAACTTGACTTTATAATTGTTATTATATTTAAACTTTTTAGTGATATAATAATACAAAAATAAATAATAAGTAAAAAATATTTTTGCTGTATATAAAATATTAGTACTATAATTTTTTGTAAACAAAAACATGTTATTGACATTCTTCCTGTAAAAATAAGAATGACAAATAAATAAATTAGATGAATTTTAATTTAGATTATTAATAAATAGATAAGAAATAAATTAATAATTTATTTATGATCAATTAAAAAATTATTAATACGATTAATTTATCTATTAATTTATTTTAATAGATGAATACCTAATCCATTCACACTCAACTAGATACATCAATACTCTTTATATCTAAATATATTCTATTTTTTTAAATCATTTAAATATCTATTAAATATTCAATAAATATTTTAATAAATAAATTAATTATTAATTAATTAAAATTAATTTAATTTATTAAATTTATTATTATAATTAAATAAATTATATTAAATTTAAATATAAATAAATTAAATAAATTATAAATTTATGAATCCCATTCCCACTCCTATCCAAAAGTTACTCCTATGAAAAGAAGGTATATATTTGGGATAATCTTTTTCATATTCTTTTCAACCCTCCTTTCATCACATTACCAAAAAGGTGAAAGTGAAATTTCAAAAGAAAACATAAACATAGAAACTATTATAAAAAAAAAAAACAGTATCCTAACGTTTAAACAATAATATAAAATTAAATATAAAAAACACTAAAACACGTAAGAGAGAGAAAGAAAGAGAAAGGTACTCGTCCTCTTGCGTTATTTGTGCACTATAAATACAAAGAGAGCGAGGCGCCCTCGTTTCCATTCAACACAGAGCTGAGCTGACACAGTGAGTCATTTGTCTTCACCCGCTTGGACTGTGCAGTAGGGTTTATCTCTCTCTCTCTCTCTCTCCAATTCCATCTTCCTTCCAAAACAGTTTCAGCTCTAGAGAGAGAAACTCCGAGAGAGAAGAGAGAAACCGATCTCCATCCATGGACGCCTACGCCTTGCATTTGGCCATGGCCGCGCTCGTCGGAGCTTCCGCGGTGGCCCTCTCCGCCTACTACATGCACCGTAAGACCCTCGCGCAGCTCCTCGAGTTTGCCAGGACCGTCGAGAGGGACATGGACGACGACGGCGCCGCCGGAGTCTCCGACGCTGATTCGCCGCTGCATTTCCAGAAGCGCCGTGGTGGCGGCGGCGGTCATGTGAGGAGGAAGAAGAACGGATATTACCGGCGCGGCTCGGCATCCCTGCCGGATGTCACGGCGATCTCCGGCGGGATGGACGGGGAGGAGAAGCGGAATGGCCTGGTTCCTGTCGAAGGGATTCCGGCTGGGTTGCCGCGGCTGCATACGCTTCACGAAGGTATGGCTTTTCTGAACAGAGCGTCTCACCCGAGTGATATTGTCTTTGATAAATGATTGATATACTAATTGACGATACTAACTTATTATTGAGGACTTGGATGACTTGAGCTATAATCTGCGATGTATGGGATTTACGTGACTGACTAATAACTGCATGAATTGGTGCGGTAGCGTGTAGAGCACATTTGATTGATGTATGCATCTTGAATTTTGTATATAATGTTTAAAGAGTGTGCGTGAGTTTTATCCATTTTGAGTGCTAACTGGGAAAATTGAAGTCAAAAGGGCCTGGAATAACTTGATTCCATTGTTTTGTTGATATTGGCGTTGTATTTATCGTCAATTTTCTTATTCAGTTATTCTCCTTCTTCCTATTTTTGGTTCCATAGTATATATCATCGGATGAAAAGTTTACATGACAGGGGAAAGAATCTGGAACACTAATGTGAATTCGTGTATTTACTTTATATATAAATAGAAGTTTAGCAGAAGAGAAAAGAAAAAGAGGAAGAAGTGAGAATATTTGTTGGTTGTAGGCTAGTCTCTATAACAAATTGAATCTAGAATTTAAAGAATACAAACCTCTTTATCCATCTTCACCACTATTGCCAAGAAAATTATTTTAAGATTATTTAAGAGTTTTTCATGTCTGGCTGATACGGAATGATTGACTGAGATAGATGTCCTGTGCATTGGAAACCTGAAGTGACACTATTAGTGGGAATTATTAGTAGAGTGGGTGTTAAACACTAAGATTGAAGGAAATGGTGTGGAACATCTAGTTTCAGATATAGCCAAAGGTGTTTTTCCTTTTCCAAGAGAAAAAAGAGCTACATGCACTCAGTTTTCACCTAGCTGTAATATGGTTTTTATGTCATATTATAATTTAAAATGATGTAGTGCCCCTTTTCTTCAACTAAACTTTTTGCCATGTTCTAGGAAGAGTTTAATTTCTTTACATTCTTTTGGTTTATCCAATATTAAATTATTAATATAGCCTGTTTAAGATTGTATTCCTTGTCGTCTTTGTTTTTTTTAATAGTAAAAATTGGGTTTAAGATAGTGAACCTTGGCGCAATAGTAAGGCTGTTGTCTTGTGACCTAGTTGTTGTGGGTTCTAGTCGTGGAAACAGCTTTTTTGCTTATGGGAATAAGGCTGTAATCATTTGACCCTTCCAAGACCCCACAATGGTGGGAGCCTTGTGCATTGGGCCTCCCTTTTTAGTAAAAGATTGGGTTCTTTCTGATTTCCTCTGTATTAAGATATTTTCATTTGAATTTTGTTAAACATTTCCCAGTTTCTATATAGAAGGTGAGCCTTGGCGCAATGGTATGATTACTGCCTTGTGAGGTGGTCATGCTTTACAGTCACGGAAATAGCTTCTCTGCTCATGGGAGTAAGACTTTGTACATGTGATTCTCCCCATACCCCATGATGGTGGGAGCCTTGTGCATTGGGTTGCCCAGTTTATTTCCTAGTTTCTTTATAATTTTAAATTTGGATTTATATTGTTCACTGATAATGGAAGAAAGTATTAGGTACAGCAGGTTCCAATGAATAAAAATAAGAAATGATATAACTTCAAAAGGAAAACAAATGAAAGAGAGAGAATAAAGTATAGGTGAAATAAACTGAAGCCTTGGAATGATTAAAAGATTGAAAAAGCTTATTTCCTTTGAATAATTTCTCTGGTGGATCAGTCTTCTTGGAGTATATTCCTCTAATGCCCCACCTGGGAATTCAATTCAACAGTTTTTGAAGATAATTATTTTATACTTTTCTTTTAGGAAATTATAATTTGTTTATTCTCTTAAATTCTTACTTATATACCTTTGCAAACTCCTCAGAATTAAGACGTGCGTCTTATTCTTTCCTGCTATTAACATTGGAAAGCTGCTAAGCTAAACCTTGTAGTAGCATCAGCATATGGCATTAGAGGAAGAGGGGGTGGGAGGGGTAGTGTGAAAAGCTCACATCCTTACTTACGACCTTGCTTGCTTTCTACTTCACAGCTTCTTTCTGATGCACTACCCACATAAGTACATGAACTGTCTGGTTGAAGGGCTAATCTCAATTTTACTGACTAAGATAATATATGTTACAGGAAAATCTGCGCATTCTGGTACCACAAAGAGAAATATTTTAAGACCAATTTCTCCCAAGTCTCCTGTTGCAAGTGCTAGTGCCTTTGAAAGTGTAGAAGGATCAGATGATGAAGATGATGTGACTAACAATGCTAAACTAGATACTACATATCTGCACACTAATGGAAGTTTTGTAAGTATGTTGTGCACTTGTTGGCATTTAGTTTACCATTCACACGGTATTCTAAAAAAAGTTTACTGTTTAAATGATAAGTGGCTCTCTCTCTCTCTCTCTCTCTCTCTCTCTCTTCTTATTGCCTCCTTGGCCCTTTCCCATGGGATTGGAATTAACATAGTTTTCTCCCATTACTCTTTGGCTGCACTTTGATCATCATAGGATGCAGTGTTCTATATCCACTAAAGTAAAAAGTTTGAATGATCTCGGGGGTTGAATTTGAAATAACCTGTATGCAGGGGCCAGAAGGTAAAAACCCATGTGAGGCATTACCTGATCTTGTTAATGCTAATGGAGAGCAGATTCCAATCACTGCTTCAAGTATGATCCGTTCTCATAGTGTTTCTGGTGACCTGCATGGTGTGCAGCCCGACCCAATTGCAGCTGACATCCTCAGGAAAGAGCCAGAGCAAGAAACTTTTGCACGACTTACAATTACTCCTATTGGTATGAAGTTTTGCTCATTCTCTTGAGTACAATTATTTGCTTTAAATGGGTTTTCCCATGGCCTGCATAGGATCCACTTTCTTCATGAACTTTTACTGAAAATAATTGCAATTGTGGAAAATCTTTTATTTAGCAAATTATAATTCTTATGTTTTTTGTTTAGAGGCTCCATCACCTGATGAAGTGGAAGCCTATGTGGTTGTGCAAGAATGCCTTGAAATGAGAAAAAGATATGTGTTTAAAGAGGCAATTGCTCCATGGGAGAAAGAAGTCATATCTGACCCCAGCACTCCAAAGCCTAACCCAGATCCATTCTTTTACGCCCCTGAAGGAAAGTCTGAAGTGAGTTTTTATTTTCTATTTTCTAGTTTTCCACCTGTGAAGACTTGGATATTCCAATTTTGTCCTTCTTTCTGATTAAATGAATGTTATTTTCTGTTGTGCTTCAGCATTACTTTGAAATGCAAGATGGGGTTATTCATGTATATCCAAATAAAGACTGTAAGTACCAAAGAATTTCTTTGCTGTAACCTTTTGTAATTTTACCATTCCAGCTTCAATTCTTATGCATGTTTGCTTATTATTATTTGCAGCAAAAGAAGAGCTTTTTCCAGTTGCTGATGCAACTACCTTTTTCACTGACCTCCATCAGATACTTAGAGTTATAGCGGCGGGGAATATAAGAACTTTATGCCATCATCGGCTTAATCTTCTAGAACAAGTAATACATGTTTAAATTGCTGATTATAAGTAATAAAATGCTGCTTATGCTTGTTTTCAATTACAGAATACAGATATGAATCAGCTTGTTGTTTGACAATTTGTGTGTACTCAGAAATTCAATCTTCATTTGATGCTAAATGCGGATAGGGAGTTTCTTGGCCAGAAAAGTGCTCCACATCGAGATTTCTACAATGTCAGGAAAGTTGATACACATGTCCACCACTCAGCATGCATGAATCAGAAACATCTTTTAAGGTTTATAAAGTCAAAGCTGAGGAAAGAGCCTGATGAGGTGATAGTTTGGATCTGTTTATCACTGTGTTATCACATACTTTGCTTTAGCTTTTTTGCAGCTGATGTTACTATTAAGAATTCATTTCCAAGATGAAATACTAGTTTTCTTGTAGGTTGCTCTGCTGGATAAATAAATATAACCAAACTGTGGGTGCATGTATGCCATTGAACAGCAAGACAGAACAGATAAATCTCACATTAGGAAATTGTTTTGTTTATTTTAAGCACATAAATTTGCGCCTGTTATAATAAGCATCGAATGAAATAATATAGTTTAGAGTATAACAACTTAAGGAATTATTTACATTTATTTTGTTTGGTTTATATATATAGTTGCCTTATATGCGAAGGTGTCAGATTACTGCAACCTACAATTTGAATAGGAAAGTATTAAGGAGAAACTTGTTGCATTCATGATACTTAAAAATGATTGACTATCATTAAATGGATGTAACTATGATATGCATTATGTTATACTCGTTTGTTTACAGATATTATGTGAATTATATTTTAGTAAGCTGATTTACATTGTACACTCATTAAAACCTTATATAATTTTAACTTTATTCAGGTTGTAATATTTCGAGATGGGACATATCTGACCTTGAAAGAAGTTTTTGAGAGTCTGGATTTGTCTGGGTAATGAACTTTTGTAATGTCTACTATAATTATAATTGAATTTGATTGGCAATAAGTTGCTATAATAATCTCTTCATTTTAATTTTTTTGAGCAGATATGACCTCAATGTTGACCTTTTGGACGTTCACGCTGACAAGAGCACATTTCATCGCTTTGACAAATTCAATCTTAAGTACAACCCTTGTGGTCAAAGTAGGCTCCGAGAGATATTCCTGAAGCAGGATAATCTAATTCAAGGTTTTTTTTTTATTTTTTTGGTATAACATATTTGAATTCCTGTGTTTGCTTTGTACTACTGTGGCAGAAATACTCTATGGCTTTGTGGAGTATCTTTGCTTGGTAGTTACTTTCTTTGAAGATTCTACTTCAAATAAATTTTCTTATCATATTGTGGCATCCTGGCTCCACCTGTTATGTTTATAATGGATTGCATTATGTATTGCAGTAGAATCTGAAAGGAAAAGACATGCATTGTAAGGTTCTAGTCTAATAATGAACATATTGTTTCCAGCCATTTCTAAAACTATTTATATTTACCTGCAGTGATTGATTACATTAAGAGAGAAAAACTAAACATGATTTTGCATTAGGTGGATGCGCCTCATTTTAGTGTTATGCAGTATTATATCATTAATTGGTTTTGGAAATTAAATGCCAGGGGTGCTTAAAATGGCAAATTTGGGTTTTCAATTAATATGGATGGATTACTCTTGAAGGGGGGTGAGATTGCTTGAAAATTGTATAAACAGCCACAGTCAGCCTTTGAAAGCAGTTTTAGGATTATATTTTTCAAAAGTAACTGCCATCTGTGGGTTAGTAAAGTAGTGGAAGAAGCAACAAAGAAAAAGACTAACAAACAAAAAACTTGTAAATGCCGTTGTCAAAATGACACAGAACTTATCTGGGAGATTATTGTTATGATTTCTGTTAATTGTCTTCGATTTCTAAGCATCTTTTACTTACATGTGCTCATACTATTTATTGTCTTACATTGAGTAGGTCGTTTCCTTGCTGAGCTGACAAAGCAAGTGTTTTCTGATCTTGCCGCCAGTAAATATCAGGTGCTTTCTTGAATCCTTGTATACATTTTTCCTATTATGTCAGAATATATAAAATTCTAATATGACACTTCAAAATTTTTGTGTTGGTCTCCCATATTTGTACTTCTTAGCTTCATGCATTAACATTCAGCATGGACTTGTTTGTTACTTTGCTATTTTATGTAGGTTGATGCCTCAATTTTGCTTTTGCCTTGAGCATGTTTAATTCTTTCTCTTTTTATTTTTATTTTTTTTCCTCAAGTTCCATTGAAATGCCTATGATGATAGAGTTTTTAGTTCTTTTGGTGGGTGTCTTAATATATTTTAAGATACTTTTAATTTTTTTTTATACTATGGAAAAGATATTTTTAAATTTTCTTTTTCAACTGGTATTTGATGAAGCAACCAGATTGTTATTCATGTTTTTGAACCTTGGTGAAACTGATACTAAAAAATTTACCAGATAAGGCATTCTTTCTTTGTTTTTATGACTAAAAAGTAATAGAATATGGTATTTATGGTTGTTATATTTATAATAATTTCCCATTTCTTTACTTTTGTATGCTTATTCCCGTCTGAAGTGGCCCTAGATGTTTGTTAACTTGTGTCTTTCCATACCTATTTTAATTTACAGATGGCCGAGTATAGAATATCAATATATGGTAGGAAGCAAAGTGAGTGGGACCAACTAGCCAGTTGGATAGTGAATAATGACTTGTACAGCGAGAATGTTGTTTGGTTGATTCAGGTATTATCTAGTTATTTGCTTAAATCACAGATCAATTTTGTTTCTCACAATGATTTAGTAAATATTTCTTGTCAATTTCACTTGGTTTTCATGCATAAATCATTACTCTCTCTCCAAGTATTGGCAGTGTCACAAATTACAGCTTCATAATTTATGTATGTTAGTTCTTATTTAGTTCAGGATTTTTATTGTAATTGTTTCTCCAAGTCTATAAACTATTCTCTGATGTTCCTCTTAGGAGTGCTAAAGATCTAGTAGTATTTGGGGAGCTTTTCCATTTCTGGCTTAATTTGATGAAGAGATCGTAAGTGTTGGTTGTTGAGCTAGTTCTTTTAAAATTTGTCTTGCAGCTTCCAAGGTTGTACAATGTGTACAAAGAAATGGGAATTGTGACCTCATTCCAGAACATTCTTGACAATATCTTTATTCCACTTTTTGAGGTCACTGTGGACCCCAATTCACATCCTCAGCTACATGTTTTCTTGAAACAGGTGTGCTATTCATCTACAATTTCAATTACTTTTTATATTGAGTTTCTGGTTTCTTGTATTCACTGTGCTGTTGGTAGGACTGTGCTCCATGACCCCCCTCCCCCAAAAAAAATATTAACATTGTAGTTATTTGATCAATCATGTTTTTATCAATCGTGCTTGATTGTTGTTGGTTTTTCTCTTCTTGTGCAAATGTAGTATTCATTATCTTACTATTCATTTGTTTTTTTCTTTATAATTTTTAGGTGGTTGGGTTGGATTTGGTGGATGATGAAAGCAAACCTGAAAGACGGCCAACAAAACACATGCCTACACCTACTCAATGGACTAATGTATTCAATCCAGCATATTCATACTATGTGTATTACTGTTATGCAAATCTTTACACCTTAAACAAGGTGTGTAAATTTTCTCCTGAACAACTTTATACCTGTGTGTCAATGTTTTGGTAGCTATTCATTCCACCACCAAAGAAAACAACAACATTCTTTGTTGATAAGGGGAAAAAACAAAAAAGGAAAATCAACAAGGGGTGGGTCTTTTCCTATTCTCTTATAAAACATACTATATACCTAAGTTGCATATTTATCATATTATATTAAGACTGTCACTTTATATATTCTATGCATTGCTTGCTTGTTTCCTCAAGCAACCATAGACTCCCTTAAATATGCATTCCAAGATTTCTCTTCTTCTAACTTCATAACTATTATCTGGACTTCATGACTTTGTTTTGACCCAACAAAGGTTGACCTAATATAAGTATTTCTCAGGTTCGTGAATCAAAGGGAATGACAACAATCAAATTCCGTCCACATTCTGGAGAGGTACTTATTGGAGTATATTTCTTTGTTTGGATAATTGTTAAATGTTGAATGGGTAACTGATGCATCATATTGTATTAAGGCCGGTGATATTGACCACCTTGCTGCAACCTTTCTTACGGCTCATAACATTGCACATGGAATCAATTTGAAAAAATCACCCGTGCTTCAATATTTGTATTATTTAGCTCAGGTATGGTCCATTTTTCAACTGATTACTAAGTTGTGATATTTGCAGTGACTAATTGGTTGTGGTGGAATATTTGTTCTCAGATTGGGCTGGCGATGTCTCCTCTGAGCAATAACTCCCTATTCTTAGACTACCATCGGAATCCTTTTCCAATGTTCTTCTTACGGGGTTTGAATGTCTCACTTTCTACAGATGATCCACTCCAAATTCACTTAACAAAGGAACCCTTGGTTGAAGAATATAGCATAGCTGCTTCTGTGAGATCTCTATCTCTTTCTGTCTCTATCTGCATGGCATATAAACAGACATTCAGACAATACCGAAAGTAAAGACATAAAGACATAATTCTTCCTTTACAGGTGTGGAAGTTGAGCGCATGTGATTTATGTGAGATTGCCCGTAATTCGGTTTATCAATCAGGTTTCTCACATGCCTTAAAGGTAAACTTCTTATCCTTACTTTGCTCCTCCTGTGAATGAAAATCCTCTACTCCCAAGGTATACTAGTGCTTTCTTAAGAATCCCATAAATGAGGAGAGGGGGTGGCAGTGGTCTCTATGTTTTTCAAGAATCAAATCTTTGGTGGTAGATTGGCAGTAAATTATCTGCTGCCTAATATCCTCATGGAACTTTCTGGTATTTACAAAATTGAATTTGAACTTTGGTGTTATTCAGTTATGATCACAATTGTTCATCAAGGCAGCACCTGTCCTTGGTATGATAGAAGTCATAAAGCTAAAAATTTACTTCATGAATGTTTTATACTGTCAAAGAGCTGTTGTGGATGAGCATGACTCATTATGCAATATCAACATTTGATACCCCATCATCTTGGTGTACAGTAGTCCATTCTTATTCAATATTTCTTATTTGAAATTTAGATTCATAAATTTTAACATGATTATTTGGATGAAAAGAAAAAGGAAAAACAAGGGAAAACTAATTATTTTCTGCAACCTCCTATAAATTAGTTATTTATATTATAGAAGTTGATATCTGTGAAGTACTTAGAATTATTTGTTATAAACTATAATGATGAAATTGAAAATAATAGGCGCCAAATCCAAACTGAGTTATTACAAGAATCATGCATATACTTGCTTTTGAGTTTTGAGATAATTTGGAATGATGTAACAAACATATGCTTGTAGAGGTTTATATAAATGCAAAATTTTTGCTATAAAAAAAATGAAAAAAAATATATGTGCAAATTTTTTGATATATCTTGTACTCAACTGATCCGTTTCTTGTGTCAGTCACATTGGATTGGTAAGGAGTATTACAATAGAGGGCCAAATGGAAATGACATTCACAGAACAAATGTTCCTCACATCCGGTTGGAATTCCGAGACACGGTATGTGTTTAATAAATGGTTAAATTACCAAATGAAACTTCTTCTCTGCTGCTAAATTTCACATGATCCTGAATTTAATAATTTACACTAGATTCTTTTCCAAGTATGGTTGAGATATTCTGTATAAACAAATTGGGATTATTGCTTTCCTTGCCTCCAATTCTTCGCTGTTTGGCCTTTTTCAATGATATATATAATTAAGTCTGCAGGTTTACAACTGTTTCTGTTATTTGAAACATCAACGAGCACCACCAAATTGCATTTACATTATAATTCTTTGGTGATATTTATATAAAATATTTTCCTGATTATGTGATCTGTTGAAACGACGATTGCTGTGCTTGCAGATTTGGAAAGAGGAGATGAAACAGGTTTATTTGGGCAAAGCCATCATTCCTGAAGAACTAGACAAATAATAGGCCAGAGGCACGTGCTTCATCCATACTTGTAACAAGCACAGGCTGTGAACAGGTTCTATTTCCTTGGTTTCTTTTGTTCTTTTGTGCGTGTGTGCGCATGCGCGCCCATGCACTTGTGATTTTAGTATTGGCATTTGGCATCTTCTGACTGTCTCCAAAGTTGATTGAATATGTTCCCTTGTGGGCAGAAAGTGAATTCCACACACTCATCCAGCATCAGAGATGACATACTTCTGAGAACCCTGTTTAATGGTTAGGCTTGGCACACGTACTAAGGCTGAAGATTTAGTACAAGATTGGTTCGAGGATATGGACCAGATACATAGTATATAACCCGCGCGACCACTGAGCTTGAGCATCGATCAAGGATTTTTAGCTACAAGTCAAAATGGCCATGGGAAAGTGTTTTCTTGTATTGATTTGAGCTATAGTTAAAATGAGTAGGGCTCGCAATAATTACGTGCATTGAGCAATGATGCCTGTTGCAATTAGAAATATAAGATAATATAATCCTTTACCCTTAAAAGAGAGAGAAAGTCGTGCTCTCTTGAAATTTTGATTCCCATTATTTGTCTATATGGTGCTCTTTCGTTGGAAGACGAAGAGCCTATCAGTTTTGGCATGCATGTTTGACGATGCAACGGCAGAGGAAGATAGTGTGAGAGTGAAGATGATATTGAACATTGCATTTAATGTAACAATTGGGTTTTGAGAACAATTTTTTTTTTTTTATATTATCAAACAAATTTATTATATGGATCTTCTCTAATAAAGCATTATCAGATCATAGGATTGGAAACAAATGCTAGAGCTGAGGCAAATTGCAAGAGATTCTGTATGGTTTTTCTTGTTAAAAATGGCAACAATTTTTGCCTGCAATGGTAGAACTAGCACCTCGATAACCATTAATTTAAGCTGGGTTACGTATATTTTAGTTGGGAAGTCTAAAGTTTCGAGCATAGCAAGACACGGCCCTTGTAAGGTCAGAGAAACTAGTCAACATTCCAGGCAGGTGCTCTAGAGTAACGATTGGGACACATAATGTGTACCCAATGTGAATAATCTGAATGGCACAGAAAATGTTTTTGGTGTAGTGGAAACGTAAGTAACTGATATTGGTCTTGTATTAAACTAGTAATTAAATTATGTGTACCCGTTGATTATAATACATAAATTCTATGCAATCTGCCTCATGGAATGCTGAGGCAGCTCAAGTATAAATGTTAAATGGAGCCTGCTCTGGTCTGGTGAACTAAGCAAAATTGTGACACACACTAAACCAATGAACCAGAGTTCATGCAGATGATCCCATGGAAGAAGTGAAACCAGTCAAATTCACTTAAGTAGTCTCTCCTTTGTAGAAGGAAGAACACAATTTAGTATCTCATATCAATCAATTGGTAATTGCAAAACCGTTGAATCTCAAAATCCACATAATTAACAAAGTTTGGGTTAGTTATAATAGACGCGATTATGAAGGCCTAAAAATCATGAAGAAATAACTAATATGTCCCCAAAAATTGTCGAAGTACAATAAGAAACATTAAAACAATGACACCAATTAAGGTGCCCAACTCAAAAGGAACTAGACCCTCAGCCAGAAGTATATTCAGACTTTGTGTGGTCTCCTACCATGAAGCCACAAACTCATGACAATTTCTTTCCTACAAGGAAGATAAGGGGTTACCAAGTAGCACGGGTGTGGATGTTACTTCTTACACTGCTTTACCTCCTTAATTACTCCATCAGCAAGTGAGTCAGCATCATTGTTCTTGCCAAAAAACTTTACAAATTCCATGTCAGGCCCCATCAAGTACCTGGACGGAATTACAAGAATCATCCTAAGTAAGAGGGTATAGAATAGTGCAGCTGCAATTGCACATACAATTAAATATGCACAGATAACAACGAAAACACATGAGCATCATCAGAAAGAGAATCAATGAATAAGGGCATGACTCTTTAACCAGGGCACTGAAATTATCTGGCTATGCATGTTACACAAAATAGCCAAAAGTTATCTGGCATCATAACACTAAGTTATTAAATTTAAATTGCAATTCATTAAAATTGTTTAAATCTTCAATAAATTTCGATTGGGTTGAAGTTATTAAGAATTTGTCAGGTAGCCAGAGACTTCCAACTTCCAAATAAAATGGATATACATATGTGTGTGAACATGTGGTCATAATACCCATCATGAGGGGTAATATTGACATTACTTCCATAATCATTACTCTCCACTTTTCCATGAAAATATTTCAAAGATTAAGAGGTTATTCACAAATTTCATTTTCAATGACTAAGAGTCTGAATTCATAAACAACCTGGAAAAATTCAGTACCATGATTGATTGGTGACATAAAACAAAATGTAGTATATAAGAAGCAGAAAAGAAATACATACATAACCATGGAGTGATCAACAAGATAATCCGAGTCTTGCTCTGCTGTCTTCATGTAATAAACACGATGTGCACGAGCAACATTTTTTATTTCATCTGAGCTACCAGTCAATCCAATTAACTTTGGATGAAATTCTGAAGAATACAAATTTACACAATGAGATCTTGGAATCCACCAACAACATATATGTACATATTCTCTCCCCCCACCCTCCAAAATATATATATATATATATATATATATAAACAGATGTATAAGATGTAATTTAAGAAGTGTGATGCAAGCACCTTTGACATATTCACGCACTTGTTCAACAGTATCCCTCTCAGGATCAACAGAGATAAAGACTGGTGCAATTTCAATTCCAGCTTTCTCTTCTGCAGGAAACCAAAAGAGACACAGAATATTATTACCATGAACTCACCACCACAAGAACAAAGGAAGTTAAGATTAAAAAACTGTCATGTAACTTTTTCAAGTGATCTTTTAATCTTGACAACTCATGCAAGATTTACTGGTCAATATTCACTCATCTCACTCAAAAAAACTAGTGCACTTACTATATATGCCCCCTACACATATAGGTGTTGGCATGGTTTCCTTGGACTTAGGGGGGAAAAACAGGTCCTCCATAGGTTAGTATGGCAGGCTAAATAACTTTGTCAGTGAAGCACTTTGAACTTCATTTCAATCATTATGGACCTCGAACCTCACTCCCTAGACATGTACCTCTCATGAATTTCAGATATCAGTATCACATGGTATGATGGTATTTTAATTGCACGAGACTTACTTATTTTATCAACTGCAGCTGCTAACTTTTGTAGTTCATCTGGGCAGATATCTAGGCAGTGAGTAAAGCCAAAATATAGCAATGTCCATTTTCCCAAGAAGTTCTTTTCAGTTACATATTTCCCATCATGGTTGATAAGGTGAAATGGACCCCCAATTGCAGCTCTTCCCGCAGAGGTCCCTGCTTAACTGCCTTTGAAGCATTATTTATTTCTACAGAAATAAAAGTTGAATCAATAAATGGAAGAACGAAAGAAAATATCCATGATACTTTGGAAGGTCAACCGTAACAAACCAAGACAGTATACATGCTACCAGACAAAAGGTAGAAATATTAAGAAATAAACGGCAAATACATTGATCTAATTATTTTTCAACCTCTCTGCTATGTTGAAAGAAAGAAAGAGAGAAATTAAAAAGATGCATCACCAGGAACCAGAATGTACTTGTAAGTTGAAAATTGGAAGCTTGATTTATTTGAAACACGAAAAGAGAAGAAATATAACTTCAATCCAGATTTTGGCATTTTGTGTAATTTTTTCTCAACCAAATCTATAAGCATCTGTTGACCGCTTGCTATGTGTGGAATTTGCCTTGGATTTTGTTAAGTTGAGTTGAATCTCTGTTAGTATGTATTAACATGTTTCTTGGACTGATTTGTATTAATCCCACTGAAGCTCAAGTATCCTTTCTCTCTTCAGGGTAAAAGGAAACAGCACAAGCCAAGAAAGAAAACAAGGAAAATAATCTAAGGAAAATATCCAGTAATGCTCAGTTGTGGAACAGGCAGGTTGCTTTTTGGAAAAATTTTCCCTGAGGCAAAAGAAAATACAATTTACTTCAAACCAATAAAAAAAAAAAAACTGCAATTAACAGAGACACAACTTGGAAACGGCCTCCACAGGCATAGCATAACCAATCCATAAAATACTCAACTCAACATAGTAATCTACCTTCAATATGTCGTTTCTTTTCCCTGTCATAGTAGAATACCAATCCGGCTCCAGTGGCAACCAGTAAAAGAAAGCTCAACCACGAAACAGGCTGCAAGACACAATGTTACAAGCTCATAAGTCATAAAATCTACCCACTTCATAAAAAGCTTACATCAACTGAAAATGCTCAAGGAAGAAAGCTACAATAACGTCAGATACCTACCCGTCCACGAACAGGTTTCCCAGCATCAGTTTTCTGATCCAATTCCCCAGAGTCTTTTCCTTGACCAGAATTACCTTTTGCAAAGGCATCTGATGCTGGGTTTTCTTGATTAACCGCAGCAGCTGCAGTACCAGATAGAAATCTGTGACACAGCATTAAAGACCCATTAACATAACCTTGAGTCCCAACCTAGAAATTCAAGAGAAAGTGACACATAAGGAAAATTAGAACTGACCCAATCCATGTGGAAGAAGAAAAACAACAATTGGAACTAAAGCAACGAACTTTATATTCGAATTGCAGCTAAAAGAACAAAAACTGAATTTTCTGCCAATAATCAAAAGAATTTTCCTTTACAGGAACCGTAATGTAGAAAAAGAAACAGTTTCGGAAAATGATCGAAGAAGAATAAGAAGAAGAAAGGAAAGAAATCCGAACCAGGTGATGGTGATGGAGTGGGAGGGATGGAGGGTGAAGATGCTCGGAAAATGGCGGTGAAAGCGTGGTGGGTCTGCCATTGCGAAGAAGCTGTGAGCAGAGAATGCGAGTGGCGCAGCGAAATTGGTTGGTCTTGCTGGATACGATGGACGCCATCAACAGATGAACTGTAAGACTGTCTATGCGTAGCAAACGCTAAACCGATAGACTAAATTATTATTTTAATCCTTAAAATATATATATGATCCATCATATTAGTTATTCAGAGATGAAAATTCACTCCGTAATCCTTGAAGATGGTCCCATAGTTCACGTTGGTCCAGCTGTTAACTTTCGTCAGTTTGGATTAACAGAAATGATGAGTTGGCATGTTAAATGGCCAAATGATAGAATCTAATGCAAAGCTGGCATGTTGTTATTCATGTGGGTAACCCCAAATTCAATTGTTAAACCTTAATTAAAATTTGCCTAACCCTAGATACAAATGAAGAAATCCTTCCAAAATTTGCAAAGGGAAGGGTAAAACGACGTCGTGGAGACATGGTATAAGGATAGAGGTTATAAGCACATGCCTTTATCTCCCTCTAATTTTTCCCCCCAAAGATAACCAGCAGTGTTATGAGATCGAAAACCTAAATCCTCATTCCTAACCCTATTCTTCCACCTCTTGGTTGAATCCCGTTTGAAGTTGTTGTGTATTTGAGTGGAAGGCACCCATTTGGCCGAGAAGAGAGGTCGTCTTCAAAGGAGGTAAGTTAGGTTGAAAATGCTGTGTTGAGTTTATTATAGTTATTGTCGTATGGTCCCTATATTAAAGTTATTGCCTGACTGTCTCATTTGACTTGATATGCTTTTTGTGTTGAATATAGTGCAATGTGGTGTGTTGTTGCCTGTATTTGGAAGTTTGTGTATTGTAGTCTCTTTCTTTTACTCAATATATTATTGTTAATGTTGTTTTGTGTGTGTTGTGTGGTCCCTTGTGTTTATTAAAGTATGGTTACTAATAAAATAAGTTTAATGTTTTGTCTTGTCGATGGAATTGTATATCACACTTGTGTTACATCATCGTGGAACGTTTGTGAGAGATTCCAATGAAAAACTTGAATACAGTGGTGGTGAAACTGATGTGTGGGAAGATTGTGATCCTGATTTAATGAACGTTTGGTTGATTAAGGACTTATGCAAGGAGCATGGATACTTGGAGTTCGATAATTGTTATTGGCATGTTACAACCCAACTTTGAGCCGTGACTAACGCATAGGCTAGGCTAACTATCCACCTAGCCTAGCAAATCTAATACAAAATAACACAATCAATAACTGTAAATGTCACAATGGGACTATCAAAAATTCAGAAGAATCTCTCCTAAAAATAAACTAATTCAAAATTTAATATAACATGCAAAATACTTTAATAACTCTAATATATCACCAGTCAGATTAATAATAATATAGACATATATCCAGCCTCAATTGGTTATCAACCAAATCATAGAAAAATTACATCACTATGAATAAGGTTAAAGATTACACAACTCTATTCTTATAGCTGCAAAATACTAGAGTCAGACATTTAAACCATACACAGGAAGGAGGCCTACCAAAAGAGAATCCTGCCAGGGAAGAATATTCCAAATCCTAGGAACCAGCTACTTAACCTTCTGCTGATCTGAATAGAAAAATAATAAGAGGGGTGAGTCACACAGACTCGATGAGGGCATAATAAACACAGTGACTATAAAAGGGGAAATAGGTACCAAGAATAAATCCTTAAACTTCAAAGTACTTGAAAAATAGACTGGCTTAATAAAGCAAAACTCATAGTAATAATATAATAATTTTTTCTTTTGCCAAAATATACATAGGCATAAAATTTCTCCAAAAATCAACCATGCAGGTTTATGAATGAACTATAATTCAGTTGGATAGCCATCTCAACCTAACAAACTATATCTCATAGCCATCATAAGCCAGGGGCCTTGCCTCACCTGGCACAAATCTCATGGTTAAGGTCCGCTCACCCTACAACCATGTCAAGGGGCTAAGGGTCCGTTCACCCAATAGCTAAACAAATATCATATCAAGCTAGGGGTCTCGTTTCACTTAGCACAAATCTCATGGCTAAGGTCCGCTTACCCTACAACTATGGAAAGGGACTAAGGGTCTGCTTACCCAATAGCCAAACAAATATCTCTGAATCTACTATGTATACATAAGCCATTATATCTCTTTGCTAACGACAAACAATGTTCTAACACAGAACCCATAATGGATATTAAAAAATCATTTGTGATGGAATATAATTTAACATTCTCATTTCTCAATTCTCTTAAAAAAATTCTCATCACTTTCAAAAACTTATAGCTAACTTCTCATAGGTAAACAGTCTAAATAAATCATAACTTAATAGAACCATAGCTCAAAGCATCAATTACTCCATTAGGAACAAGGATGTTTAACATATAAAGTAATAGCTTCCAAACAAGTTTCAGCTTATAGTACTTTCAAACTTTCACTAAAATTCTCAATATAATTATAAAACAGTCTTATTTTCTCTAAAGTTAAACTTTGTCAAATTTAAAAAATGATAATAACTTAATAAGTACTCTCATAAGAGTCATTTTCACTATCAAGAAGTCTCCAAAACTAGACTTAGCATACTATTAGAAAGAAAAAATTCATGATAATATATAAAATATTTAAAATACATCATCGTGTAAATTATCCACTCACAAACTATGAGCTTAGCCATAAATTTTCCCAAAACAATGTCAAGAACTCCACCTGAAGCAACTAGAGTGGTCCTTGAAGTATCTACCACCAATAAAATATTTCAATAAATTACTATAGGCTAAAAGATAGCTTTCACAATGTCACAACTATTTCTAAAAACTTTCCACATCCTCCAGCCATAACCTCAAAATTTAATGTCATTAACTATATTCTCATATTTCAAGTCATTGTGGCTTTAGAAAAATTATTCTAAACATGAATAGATAAAATCTGTAAATTATAGGGTTTAAGGTTTTTTTTCAATCCACCATAAATTCGAAGATAGATCTAAGATTTGCTTTACTCATAAAGCCTAGAAAGACCCAAACTCTTAAACTTATAGATTTCTCCTTAAAAATCCAAAAATATAACCATTTCCACCAAGCAAAACAGCAAGCTTTGAGTAATTTTGGATGGGTTGGAAGCAAAATAAGCAAGAACCAAGATGTGGAAGCTTACCTTAAACTCAAAATGCAAGTGGTGATGGCAAAGTAAAGGAAAAATGGGGAAGATGTGGCTTGGGTGGAGGAGACAAGCTCCTAGTGCAAGAAGGAGATTTTCTTCTCCTGCACAAAGCAAATTTGCTTCCCCATTCAGCCTCATTTTGTTTTTATGCTTTGGTTCCTTTTTTTTAAAGGGTGGGACCCATACCAAGTCACGGGTATTACATGGCATGTGGCTAAGAAAGAACTTGAGAAAGGGTTAAGGTAGCTTATGGATGATACAGATGTGCTTGACATATGCATAGCAGCAAGACGTAATGATTATGAGATGCATATATACTTTGAGCATGGGATTGATGAACTTGAGATAGTTTCCTTTGTACCAATTGAAGGGATGCTAGAGCACCAATTAAAGAGTCCCAAATTGAGCCAGAAGACCATGTTGAACATGAACTAGAACGCCATGTCCAACTTGAGGCACATGAGCAGGACGTAGAACCTGAGCACCATTGCATGACACAGAACCTACACCACAAGAGCATGACACACAACCTGATCCACAATCTCAGTGTCAACCTGACTCTGAAGGAAACACTCAGCCTAGGCCATAAATTGACAAATAACTTGACCTAGAACCTCAATCCCAACCTGATGGTGATGTCGATATTGAGACCCAACTTGATTGGTCCCTTGGGGATGAAAATTATGGCCTAGGCGATAGTGTTGAAATAGATGATGGTGAATGTGATAGTGAGGATACACTCTCTGATGACTGTGATGATGCTGAGGACAGTCCCTATAGACCTCCTCTATTTGTATCTGATGATGAAGAAGGAGAATCCAGCCAAAAGAAGAAGAAGAACGGAAACTTGCAACAAAAGAAGAGAAGGACATTGGAATGGGAAGATGCAACAGAAGAAGAGGATTGGGAAATGCCTCCAGTGACATAACAAATGCCTCCTCCTGTAACCCAACCAATGCCTCCTCCTACTCATGAACAAAACAGTGATGTAGAAGTCCACAATGGGTACAAATCTGAAGAGTTGCATACACCAATTTCTTTTGATGATGAAGGACATGCCTGTAAACCAGTGTAACCTCAGTTCACTGATGAATCTGGTTATGGGCATGTTCACTTAGAGCTAGGTATAGAATTTACTACATTAGAGTAATTTAAAGAAGGGGTTAAAGATTACACTATCCATCTTGGCAGGCAGGTGAGGTGGGTAAAAAATGACAAGGTCAGGTGTAGGGAAAAATGTTGTAATGAACACTACAAATAGGAGATTTACTGTGCATATAGCACTGTCACTAAGAGTTTCCAGATTAAGACCTTCCATAATGAACACACATGTAGTAGAAGTTTTAAAAATAAGCAAGCTGATAGGGAGTGGGTGGTCTAGAAGTTACAAGCTAGACTGAGAACCTAACCAAGCCTCAAACATAGTGAGGCATTTGACTATATGAAAACAGAATTTGGTGTTCATCTAGATGACACCAAAATATACAGAAGCTTGAAGAAGGCAAGAGAAATAGTGGAGGGCAATGAAAAGGAAGAGTATTCTAGGCTGCGGAACTACTGTGCAGAGTTAATGAGGAGCAATCCTAACTCTACTGTGAAGATGGATGCCATCCCTATTTCTAATACCCTACCTCAGTTTGAAACCTAACTCTACTGTGAAGATGGATACCATCCCTATTTCTAATACCCCACATCAGTTTGAAAGAGTCTATATATGTCTTGATGGATGCAAGAAAGCATATAAGGCAGGTTGCTGACCATTGATTGGTCTAGATGGATGTTTCCTTACAGGATACTATGGAGGGCAATTGTTGAGTGTAGTAGGCCAAGATGCAAATAAAACATAGTTGCAATTACATATGCTATTGTTGACTGTGAGAACAAAGATAATTGAAAATGGTTTCTCACATTACTACATGAAGACTTGGGAGGCTATAGAAAGGATGGATGGGGCTTTATATCAGACAAACAAAAGGTAAGCTTTAATAGGCTAACATATATAGATGATAGGGACTAAGTTGACATAGCTAGTAATAACTTTGGGGACCAAATTGCTAATATCATGCAATTTGTAGGGACTAATATGAAATACTAATATGTATATCAGAGACAAATATGAATAATTATGTATGTATGTTTTTTTAGGGTCTCATACCAGCACTGTAGGAAGTCTTGCCTGGTGCACACCACGGGTTTTATGTGATGCACTTCTAGAGAAATTTCACCAAGCAGTGGAAAAACAAGAAATTGAGGGACCTTGTGTGGGAATGTGCAAGAGCCACGACCTCAGTGCAGTTTAATGCTGCTATGGTTAGAATGAAGATTTTGAATGAGAAAGCATGGACTTACTTGGATAATTTGCCACCAGGTGTGTGGACCAAGGCACATTTTAGTGAATGGCCAAAGGTAGACAGCCTATGCAACAATAATTGTGAGGTGTTCAATTCAAAAATAGTGAAGTATAGAGGGAAGCCCATATTGACTATGGCTGAGGAGGTTAGATACTACATCATGAGGACTATGTCTTCCCATAAGAGGCAGATGGCTGGTTACAATGGTCCTATAGCAACTTGTACAGCAAAGTAGACTAGAGAATGAGAAGATTCAGAGTAATTGGTGGACACCAGTCTGGTCAGATGATCTATAAGGTAATAGGTTTGAGGTTTAAAGATGGCTAGACAAGGTTGATGTGAACTTGCATACACACACTTGCAGTTGTAGGTTCTGGCAACTGACTGGACTACCTTGTAAGCATTCAATTGTTGCAATAGCATTCAAAAACCATAAATCGGAGGACTATGTCCATCCATGGCTGTGAATGACTTCATTTTATGCTACCTATTACCACTTCATCCAACCAACTCAAGGTCAGCAATATTGGGTGCATACAGATCAAATAAGACTAACTCCACCTCTTATTAAAAGGCTTGCAAGAAGGCCAAATAAATAAAGAAGAAAAGATGGGAAAGAGGTACCTGTCAATCTCTATAAGATGAAAAGAGATTATTATGATATGAAGTGCTCCAAATGTGGTGGCTGTGGCCACAACATAAGAACTTGTAAAGGCCAACCTACCTCAAAACATAAAAATAACAAGAAAGAGTCTGCATCTGCAGGGACAGAGCAAAGCAATCCTAAAGAAATGGGGCTCACACAATCACACCCACATTATGATGATGCAGGTCCATCAGTTGATGCTACATCCTTAGCAGTTCAGGTACAGAACTTCAATGCATGATTTGTAATTTTTCTTGCTTCACATGCTAACAATGGTTTCACTTTTTCTATTTATTTTTTAGTGTAGGCACCTACTATTGCACCTGCACCTATTGCTTCACCCTTTGTTGCTACACCAGTTAGGACTACTACGGTAAGGCCTTCAATTGTCAGGCCTATTGGTGGAGGTTTCCATCCATCTCAGGCAGTAAAGCCACCATCTATTAGGCCTCCAACTATTAGACCTCCAACTCCACAAGGTGTACCAATATTTGGTGAAACAATGCAAGTAGCAAGTAGGGGTACTGTAGAAAGATTCATGAGGTTTATGCCCATTCTATGTCTAAAGAGACCAGCTGGACCAAAGTAGCAATGAATATTATAGTGCTTAGGTGTTTTTGGACTATTGATGTTAGTCTTAGGGATAAATGGTATTTTTTGTATTCATTGGTGTACTTTGGGGACAATGTTGTTGCTTTTTGGGAATATTTAGTCTACTGTCCTGGAATTGGTGATAGGACTTTGTATCCACAATATACCTTTTGTAACACCAATGACATTATACAATGATGATATTAATTTCAGTTTATTATACAAGTTCTGTGCAAGTTATTATTCAGGTTGATATCCTGAACGTGATAATTAGTATTATTATATCTTGAATTATATCGTTTTTTTTCTATGTAAGCAATAGTTAGCAACCTTTGTACAAATTTATTGTGTCTGCTTCACTTAATAAGCAATAGTTGGCAACAAGGCATATTTCTATTTAGCTAAAGTTATTGACTCTTCCTCCTTTGACCCATTTTCTTCACATTGTAGCTGATTTGTTATTGTATGCTGATCTAAGAAGGATTTTTGTTTATCTACATGCAACTGTAAATGCCACTGCATGCTACTGTAAATGTCATTTTCAGATATGCATTTGGAATCATAACATAGAGCATACTTAAGCAAGAAATCAAAGAATGAGATAATCTTATTAGCTGGCAAAATTAGAAGCCCACAGTTGCTGATAGTATTGCAAATGCCATTGATTTTTTTGTATGATCTTTCTACATCAATCCAGACCAGAGTAATTTGTTCATTTTAATTCTAACTTCATATGTTCTTTTCATTTTTCTTAGGTTATGTTGAAGGGAAGTAGGACATGATCAAACATTGTGATAATAAAAGAACATAATTAAACAATAGTCATATACCACAATGTGATCAATTTTTATTACAAAGTAGGACCATTACATTAGAGGGACAAAATGTCACCATTGTCATCTTACAAAATTTCATCTCACTGCCTACACTACAAACAAGACATTTGTCATTCCTTTACTTTCATGCCAATCCTAATTACATCATTCATCTACTTCCAACAACATACTACTACCATACAAACCACCAACACTAAAGCGATTATAATTACACAAACTTTAATTGTCCTAAATTCCTTCTCTAACTTTAAAACCCTTTTGCTAAGTTTAAAATTAGCATATGGCCCCATTTCATAACTTGTACTAGGTGCATGATCTTTATTGTCATTATCCAACCAACTGTGCTACATTAAAATCAAGTCAGTTAGTTACATTGAGGAGGAAGAAATACATTCATAAGTGCCACTGTGTTACATTGTAGAACCCGAATGCTAAAATCACCTCCACAATGTTACCTTATAAAATGGGCAAGTGTAGAACCTTCAACTGGGATTTTTAGGCTTTTTTGAGGTTACACAAACAGCTCTAGTACCACAGAAGCAAAGCCTTCATTGAGGTACCCTGCGATTGGGTCCACTGCCCATCCACCCTACAGTATCACTCCACTCCACCTCTGATGAGCTTCGATTTTGAAACGTGGACGCTCCACTCGATCTACCAATATCTCCACCACCCATCATTTTATTGGTAAATGCTTGCACAACTAAAGGACCATGAGCTTTGAGTTCTGCAATGGAGAAGAGAAGGAGAAGGATTAATGATGAGAAGAGATACGAAATTAGAGATTTGAGGATGTTTGGGAAATTAGGGATTTGGGAATGTTTGGGAAATTAGGCATTTGGGGTTGTATGCCACGATGCACTTCTCCATTGGCCACATCACACAAAATTATAGCCACATAGGCAGTTAACGTGCCAACTAAGTATTTCAGTTAAGTTGGACGGAGCAATCTTAACAGCTGGACCAACGTGAATTACGAAACCTTCTTTCAAGGATTACAGAGTGGATTTTCATCTCTCAGGGACTAATATGATGGATCGCGTATCTTTCAGAGACAAAAATGGTGATTTAGTCTATTACTTAGCTACCCACAGTTTTTTTTCCTTTTTCTTTTTTTGATAAACCCACAATTTTTATTTTTTATGATTATTTTATTGATATCCAAACTTATTTATAAAACATTTCTTTAACTTTTTATATTTCAAATATTTATTATAAAAAATAACTAATAAATATTTGATAAATCATTTTAAATATTGATATCCTAAAAAAAAATTAAGGCACCATAATTCATGTTTATGTTCTAGCATTTAAAATAGAGAATTTTCAAGAATTTATATTATATGCCTTATTGATTAAAAATAGGTGTTCAATATGGTAAGTAGTATTAAGTCACGAGGCTCTCACTATTAATAGCATAGTCTTTTAGGACAAGTTTTCTTTATATACTTGAGTTCTAAATCCTAATAATTTATCACCTTTTATTTCTTTTTTTTACATAAACAAATTCCTCATATATTTCATTTAATCATTTCTAGATAATAACTAGATCCTATTTTTTTAACAACTCAAGTATTAAATTATTTTTTTGGGTATAGATGCCTTTAATAAGTTGTCATACATTTATTTGTTATTATTTTTTACAATAAATATTTAAAATCATCAAATATAACCAGAAACTAATAAATATTTGATAACTTATCGTGTTAAAAAAATATGAATATCAATGTAATATCCCCTCTCCACGAATTTGTGTAGATAAGTATTTATCAATTTTAAATGTAGTTGTTGATATACTCATATTGAAATTATTGGAAAATCATTTATTATTTCTTCTGTTCTTTTTTATTTGTTATTTTAGAGATAAAATTTTGTTTCATTTTATTTGTTATTTTATAAAATCAAGATTATATTAATTATTTTTTTAATTTTATCCTCAGTATTAATAACGTGAAATAAAGTTAGAAGAGTAAATAACAGTATTGTGAGAATTTCAATAAAAAGATAATTTAGTAAAATAAAATTAGTTTTCTTATGAATGGAATTATTTAATGACTTTCGTAATTCTTACGCAAATATGACAAATACAAAGGAATAAAAGGATTAGTAACTTTTATTTATAATTAACCATAAATACCTACCTCCTCAAGTGTCTATACAAGAAAACTAACACTGGCCTAAGTCTTTAAAATTGGGGTGTGGAAAGTTTGATCGAAGAGCACTTATCCCCTTCCCTTACTCTTTGAAAAAAAAAAAAAAGGAAAAACCTTGAGCAAAATGCTGGAAATGTTTCTTCTATAAAAATGAACTGAAGTAAATGCATCATTATTATTATACAAATTAATTAGTTTTTAATAATTTTAAAAAGGATTGATGTAAAAATTTATTTCTAAATGAAATGAACTGCCAATTCAAGTTTGTTAAACTTTAAGATAACCACAGATTTGCATCACCATGCCCCTAGAAAATTCACCCTTGTGGGGAGTTCACTTCCTTCTTCACCGCCAGCACTTGCCATGAGAAACCAAGGTTAATTGGTTGTTTTTATTCAAATTCTAGAGAATAATATTTAAGATTAAACTTCAATCGTAACCATGATCATAGAACGAAAACGACAACAAAAAACCAGAGTGAGCAGAATAAATGTGAATATTTTTATTATTTCCTTTCATTGAGCTATGAACTGTAAGATCCGGCTCATTCTACTTTTACATGTCATCATCTCATAACATAATCCCGTTCGACATTGACTACTTTGCTTGGGTTATAATGTCATAACACTGTCAGCTTCCAAACCGCTCTCATATAAGATTAATCCATTATATTTCATTATTTCTGATAGGGCATCAATGATTTGCAAAGATGTGTTGTCAAGTTACTCTTCAGTATTCACCATGTGAAGTATTAATTATTAATAAAAAAATTAATAATTAAAATCATAACAATATATATATATATATATAATAAATTATGATATTAAAATTTATTTTTTAATTTTTTTATTAATAATGTATTGATGATGAGTATATAACACAAATCTTGCGCTATAAACACATATGCAGGTAAAGAGTACATGTGTCAAGCTACCAAAGAAGTATTGACCCAAAGAGGCTAGAATAGAGCCTAATTGAAAATGAATTGAGTCATTAATTGTTTTATAAAAACCCTTATATCCACTCCCCAATCTACCCCCAAACGAATATGTGCACACTGAAGTTAGTTCTATACATATGACCAGGAATAAGGAAAAAAATAATAATATTTATCACTTTATTCTTTAAAATAAATTCATTACGTCAAAATGGATGCAATATAATGTCTAGGTTGAGGGGCAAAGTAACCCATTTGATCTTTATAGTCTGTTGCAGTTGCCAGAACAGCTCCTCACATTGACACACTGCTTAAATTTTATTACAACATATAAAATAATATAAATTTGATCTGATAATACAAATTCAAATCTCGTGTCATACATTACATTTTAATTAGAGGGTGTATTACTCTAGGCACATAAGAATTTTTCGTGTACATGTGAGCACCTGACTAGTGTTCATCTAGCACGGCAGAGACAGTCGGTTACTCTCACCTACAAATTGGCTGTGTGTGTGTATTCTTGAATCTACTACATTTTTTGGCAATTTACAATGTTTGCGCTGCCAACCTTAATCACAACCGCCATAACTGTTTCGTACATTTTAACATCGTTAGCCAAAATACATACACCATAAAATGATTTACAAGAGTCCTGTTTGTCCACTGTATTCCCATAGGAGCAACCACTGAGGTACAGATAAAAAATGGAACAGCTGTGTACAAAATTTCACTATATCAAAAATTTGGAATTAGTTGTTAGACGTTTGAAGATTGAGTGTAAAATTTATTACACTAATACTACTACTATCCTATTTTGTACTCAGCCTTCAATAACTTTGAAATAAAAAGCAGAGACTGACAAGTTTTCGGTTCACCAAATAAACAAGAATAAGCCATTACTCCAGCTTCAGATCACGAGATAAGAACTAACATCAACCACAAAAGAGATTTACATAGACCCGGGTTTGTTTCCATCAGCATCCTTGGGCAAAGAGAATCTTGATTTTGTTATTATCTTCAGCAATGTAGCAAGTACTCCAAAATCACTGGTTCTTAAAAGACTGGAAGCAGCAAAAGAAAAAGGAAAATTAAGTTAAAAGAAGAACATCAAATTGTCAGCAGCAGAGTTTATAAATGATGATGATTGGATACAACCTCCATATTTTTCGAGATTTCCTTGATCTGCTCGGCTAGTTCCTGCTTCTTTTGAACAGCTGCCACAATATATAACACTCGGTTGAAACTGATTTGTCACATGGTCAATAAAATACCAAAATATAATCAATTTGCTACTACTACCTTTGCTTGAAATATCTTCAATTCTCTTTGATGTCCTCACTGCAAATCTCTGAAATGTAGGGCTGAGAAACCACAACGAAACATTAACATGAGAGGATGATAGCAAACAGAACAACAAGGGCTATACACACAGTAAATTAATTCATAACAAACTTAATTAGAGAAGCCAAAAGCAGTAAAACCTTGGACCACCTAATGCACCCAGGTTTCAAAAACCCACAGTAATAGTTTCAGAATCCAAATAAAGGAAAGACTAAAAGCAAACCTCAAACTGAAAATGAAGCCTAGAAAAATTAAAAAAATAAGAACTTTAGAAGATATACATATTAACAGCTATACTCATATGCCTTCACAGAAACACACTCAGCTCAAACACACTCAATGTATGAAGAAATAAATCATCATGATGAAAACCAAATAACATGAGATTAATAAAGCCTCAGTCCTTTGGAACTTAAGTCTTGCAGTCATCTCTGGGATCATTACAAGCCTACGGAGCCATCATTGGTAAAGGCAAGGGCTTGGAAAATGAAGAAAAAATGTAATCAAACCTTAGCAAGACAACAAGTTTATACAGACAGATTACATGGGTCTCACTCTACAAGTTTGATAAGACCAAATGAGGCTCTTGGAATAGAATCTCTCAAACTCCTTAAGTTCCAGTGCAATAGTGTTGCCCTGGACAATAAAAAGCAGAAATTTGATGTGCTCTCTCGCTTCAAGGGAACGAGCCAATCGGGAATAGATTTTTCCCGGCGGCCAGAGAAAGAAGCTTATTATCTCAAAAATCAAACGCATCAATCACTGATGAAATTCTGAAATAAAAGAAAAATAAAAGGTGGCTGGGCTATGTACCTGTTGGCAAGGCCATTCACAACCACTTCATTCACCACGTAAGAGATGACCCTGTGCATAAAATTCCCACCGCCGGCCATGTTTGTCAAGCTTCAAACTGCGAACGATTAAAATATCAGAAAACGCACACAAAACAAGCAAAACCCTTTCACGTTAAGTGCTAAAAAATTTGAACTTCTCAGGTTGCTATCGACCGTCGCAAAATTTTCTTTAATTTTCGTTTCTCATCCTACGATTTTTCCAGGAATCAAACCCAAACAGGGCAAGAATAAAGATTAGGGTTTCGTTTATGAAATGGGATGGAAAACGGAAATCAAGAGCTGAGAACGAAAACATATTGGGATAAGAATCACAAACCTTGATCGGAAAAATCGATGAGAATGGAGAGATTGGGAGCGAAGAGTCTCGAACGATCAAGAAATGGAGGTGACAGACAGAAACCTCAACGTTCTCGAAACAAAACGAACCACCTTAGCAAAATGCGCAACCTCAGCGCACCTTTCCTTATATAGGCGCATCCATCGACGAGATTTTAAGGTAAGGAATCCAGCTTCAAAGTTACAAGGGTTTTGTGGTAAAAATTGTAATTTACGATATGAGAGAGAGGCACCAAGGATTGGGGATCAAATGGGCCAGCTTTTGTTTTGGACTCAAAATGAGCTTGAAATGTCAAAAAATAAAAAACATTCAAAGAAAAAAAAATTTTAATTTATTATTAGTATAAAAATTTTATATTATTATTTAATTATAAATTATTAAATTATTAAAAAATTTAATTAAAATAATAATTACTTAAAAAATTAAATATTAAATAATATATAATTAAATAATAATATAAAAAATTATATTAAAAATAAATTAAAATTAAATTCAAAAAATAAAAAAAATAATTTCAGATTGAAGTTGTCAAATTTCAGATACGTCTAATAAGAAAGATTTAGATCCTTACTTGAGAGGTGCAAATAGATAATTCTTAATCAAAAAATTAATGAAGAGAATTTTAATAAATTTATAATTTATTATTTATATGTTTATATTTTATTAAATTATAAAATATTAATTTTTTAATTAATAATTATAAATATTATACTGTATTCTTTAAAATATATTTTTTTATTTTAAAAGAGTTAAATTGAATCAAAAGAACCATTAAGATTAAAATTTTAAAATAGGTAACATTGGCCAAATTTGCCCCAAAAAACGTTCAAAATGTCTAATCGGACAAGAACTTGGGTTATCAAGTTTTTGATTCAAGCGACTGGATTATATGCATATTACAACTATTATTTTTTTTTTCTTTGCAAATTTACAACTATGATTTAAACTTGAAAAAGGTTTCCTTTCTTTCCTTTTTTTTTCTTTTTTTCTTTTCTAATAAAGGAGGTATAAGATTTGCAAAGAAGATAGGAGGAATTTGATAAGATAAAAGTTTAGGCAAAACAATTCGTTTGGAATTTTATTACGAGATCAAACAGTCTTTTTGGGACGAATTAGAGACACATCGAACACTTCCCACTTGCAACCAGATGAAAGCACATAATGAACAGAGAGAAGAAGATCGGATGATGCAATTTCTCACGGGCCTTAATGACACAGACAACGTTGTTCGTACAAACATCCTCATGATGTCACTACTGCCGAATCCGCGTCAAGCTTTTTCTTTGGTCATTCAAGATGAAACACAACGACAAATGACATCGGAAACAACCGAAAATTTTTCCATCACTGCTGTAATTCAGAGTCGTCCAAATAATTCTTCAAATAAACCCAAAGACAAGCACTGTGAGTTCTGCAATAGAGAAGGTCATACAATTGAAAGTTGTTGGACTCTGAAATTTCATTGCAAATATTGTGATAGAAGACGTCATACTGAAGACAGGTGCAAATTTAAAAATGGCACATGGGCTCCTAACAACCCAGGTAGTCAAGGTAATCGATACAGCCAACAACAGCAATGTGGGTCTTGAGGAGGTGTTCCAAACTCCTTTCCTGTTGTCAATGCAACAGATTCATCTCACTCTACAAATGGGGTCCATACTACGCAAGACAGCAATGCCTCTCTACATGGACTTTCTGCAAGCCAACTTCAACAAATTGCTCAAGCCTTGTCTATGATGACTACAAACCATTCTCCTAGTAATAACGATGCTTATGCAAATGCTGCAGGTCTGTCTATTTTCCCAAATGCCTCAATTAATTCTATGTTCATAAAGCCTTGGATTTTGGATAGTGGAGCTACTGACCACATCACTTCTGATTCCTCATTATTTACTAAGAAAGAATCCTCTTCAATACCCATTGTCAATTTACCCACTGGGTCTTCTGCGTCAATTTCTTCAACTGGAACCATACTAATCAATTCAGATATCACATTAGACAATGTTTTATGTGTACCCTCTTTTCGTTTAAATTTGATGTCTGTAAGCAAAGTCACATTTGCTCTTAATTGTTATGCCATTTTTTTTCCCACTTTTTGTGTTTTGCAAGACTTGGCTACATCAAACACCTGTCTCCCATCAAGTTCCTCAACCCTCAAATTTGTGGCACATGCATCTTGGACATCCATCCCCATTTCGCCTTAAATTAGTCTCTCCATTATTACTTTGTAAAAGTATCTCTTTTGACCATAATTGCACTGTTTGTCCTATGGCTAAGCAAACCAGACTTTCATTTCCTTCAAGTTCCATATCAACTCATGCTCATTTTGATTTGTTACATTGTGACATTTGGGGTCTGCATAAAGTTTCCACACATTCAGGGGCTCATTTTTTTCTTACCATTGTGAATGATTTTACTAGATGCACATGGGTATTTCTTATGCAATATAAGTCTGAGACTCAAAATATTTTACAGTCTTTTATTACTTTTGCTCATACTTAATTTCATGCCTCAGTTAAAGCCATAGGGTAGACAATGGATCTGAATTTTTATCCATGAAAAATTTCTTTCAATCTCATGGCATCAAATATCAACGCACTTGTGTTTACACTCCACAATAAAATGGGGTAGTTGAATGTAAGCATCGCCATATTTTAATTGTGGCATGAGCATTACTCTTCCAATCTAATTTAACCCTCAATTTTTGGAGAGAATGTGTATTGACTGCTGTTTACCTTATTAATCGCTTACCATCACCATTATTATCTTCTAAATCATCTTTTGAATTATTACACAATCATCCACCATCACTTGACCACTTGAAGGTTTTTGGTTGTCTTTGTTACGCAATTGTTGTTCATCCTACTCATAAATTTGATTCCCGTGCCAAAATTTGCACCTTTGTTGGATACCCAACTGGTCAAAAAGGTTCAAACTTTATGATTTGGAGACTAAAAATTTTTTTGTAAGCCGTGATGTTAAATTTTGTGAAACCATCTTTCCTTCCATTTCTACTCCATCAACTCCCAATTTTTTGTTGCCTCAATTTTTCTCTTGACATCACGGACAACTGGCACTCTACTCCATCTGTCCCCACAAACATTCCATCTCTCCAAGACCAGCCTACCAAGCCACCTACCATTCATGAACCTACATCCCCTATACATTCACTTGCCGCACCTACGTCACCAACCTTTTCTCTTGATCCTATCCCATCTTCTGCACCTTTATCCCAAACCGAATCCACTGTACCCGCTTCAGACTCTCCAAACACTGCCAATTCTCTAGATCCTCCTATTCCTCCTATACAACTATCCCTTCGCCTTAAGCAACCTCCAGCTTGGCATAAAGACTCCATACTGTCAGCCCAAGTCAATCACCCTACCTCGGCGCCAAGTTCTAATTCAAGTACTCGGTATCCTCTTTCTCATTTTCTTTCCTATTCTCGTATCTCTTCTACCTATTGCGCCATTTTAGCTAACATTACAGGTCGCACTGAACTTCGCTCATATGCTCAAGCTATCCTTGATGCACATTGGCAACAAGCTATGAATGCAGAATTAGAAGTATTGCAGTAAAATAACACCTGGAGTTTGGTTCCCCTTCCTGCTGGTTCATCAGTTGCAAATGGGTCTACAAAATCAAAATACAAGTCTGATGGTACCATTGAGTGTTATAAGTAAAGTTCTGAAAACTAGACCACACCGGCCAGTTCAACCGGTCGGACCAAGAACTGATCCCCTCACCGGCTCGAGCAACCTCCCAAAATCACTAGGGTCAAAACCCGGTAAACTGATTCTAAATCGATGGAACCGATCCACTGGGCACCGATCCATGCGGCTGACATTTCTAATCTTTTTTTTTTGAACCGTTGCTCCATGAAACGATGTCATTTTGTTCTTGTTTTTATAAAAAAAAAAAAATATTCTTCAGCATCGTTTTGGGGCTGGAGGTTTGAAAACCCTAGCTAGCCACAGGCCGCAACTTCCACCCTGACTCCCCACCTTCGTTATCGACATCAAGCAACTTTCGAAGCGATCTCAGAGCAATGTCGCTGCCACCGTGCCGTCCGTGCGAGCTTCCACCTCGAGCCACCTTCCGCGCTTCCACAACCAGCAGCCCTTTCCGGCCTTCCGTTTTGCGGCTTCCACCTTTGTCATCGAGTAAGGAATGAAGTGAGAGCAGTGCCTCCACCGCATCATCCGTGCAAGCTTCCACTGCGAGCCACTTTTCGCGATGAGTTTCCACAGCCGGCAGGCCTTTTGGGCCTTCCGTTCTATCTTTGTCATCGAGCTAGGAGCGAAGTGAGAGGAGAGCAGTGCCATCGCTGTGCCATCCGTGCGAACTTCCACCGCGAGCCACCTTCGGGCCTTCCCTTTTGCGATGAGCTTCCACCTTCGGGCCTTCCATTCTGCCTTTGGGTTCGTGCGAGCTTCCACCGCCGCCGTGTCAGCCATCACCTGCCACCGTCGACACCACGCCAACCTTTATCTGCCTCTACCAACGTGACGCCACCTCCACTTGAAATTGTCTCCATTGCTTGTAAGAAATGCACTCCATTGATTATGTGTATTGTTGACTCTGTAATGTTGAATGCTATTTTCTATATTGTTATGTGTTATGTTGTTGGCTCATAAGCTTATTAGTTATTCTTCCAGAGCATTGATTTAGATTTGTTACATTTGATTTGTATGCTAATTGTTTAAATGCTATGTCCAAATCAGTTAAAGTTGTGGATTTCATGATTTTACTTTTTTTAAATATGGATAATTCTAATAATCAGACAGGAAAGAGCAATGCTATTGACCAGCAATCCTCCTCAGGTTCTAGTCGTGGGAAAAGTGATCCAACATGGAAATGTTAGTTTAGCTCATGAAAATAGAAAGCCAGTGTACACATATGTTTGTTTGACACGATATAAAGGAGGAATGACTAATAGGATGAAGCAGCATCTTACAGGGAAACAAGGACAAATAGCTTCGTGCAAAAAAGTTCTTCATGATGTTAAATGCCAAATATTAGCACATTTGGAACAAATAAAAAAAATAAGGATGATAAAGTGAGCTTTGATGATGATTATGATGAAGCAGAGGAACAAGAAGAATAAGAGATTGCTCCTCCACCTCCACCAACTAAGATGCAACACATTAGAGACAAAGGCAAGATAAAAGCAAGTGCTTTCCAACTAATTGGTAACTATTTTGCACCAAAGACAACTCCAGGAGCCCAACCAAGTTTAAAAAGTGTTTTTGCTAGCAAAGAGGTTATACATAAGCCTAAATTAGGAATAGACAGATGGATTGTTGATGCAGGTATTCCATTCAATGCAATTTGATCACTTTATTGTCAAGCTGCATTGGATGGTGTTGCTGCTATTGGACCTGGTTTTAAAAGTCTATCTTATGATGAAATGAGGGTTCACTTGTTGAGAGATCTTAAAAAGAAGTGTTAGCTATTTGTTGATAGTTATCAGAGCTTATAGAAAGAAACTGGTTGTACACTTATAGCTGATGGTTGGACTGATTAAAGGCAACAAACTCTAATCAATTTTTTGGTGCATTGTCCTGCTGGTATGTCTTTTCTGAAATTTGTTGATGCTTCAGATATGGTAAAAAATGCTACAACATTATTTAACTTGTTTGTTGATGTTATTGAATGGGTTGGCCTAGTAATATTGTGCATGTGGTGAACTGACAATGCAGCTAATTATGTGGCAGCTGGGAGGCTTATTCATAAATAAGTATGACCTATTTTTTGGACTCCTTGTGCTGCCACATTGCATGAATCTCATTTTGAAAGATATTGACAGTATGCATCATGTAACTAACCTTACATCCCGTGCTTCAAAGATAACTACATTTGTTTACAACCATATGGTATTTTTGTCTTGGCTTATTAAAAAGGCTAGATTGGAAAGAAGTTATTCATTCAGGAGCTACCCATTTTGCTATTGTTTTTATTACTTTAAAAAGTATTTATAAACACAAGGAAAATTTACAAGCTTTGGTTGTAGACAAACACTTCATTGGACACAAGTTAGGAAGAAGTGTTAGTGGGAAAGCTGTTAGTGATATTATCTTAATAATAAGTTTTTGCATGATTGTTTTACTATGGTGAACATTGTAGGCCCTTTTAATTAGATTGTTGAGAATTATAGATGCTGATAAAAACTTTCATTGGGATATATATATATATAATATATGAAGGTATACAAAGGGCTAAAATGCTATCAAGCATATGTTTAAGAATAGGAAAAACTTATACAAAGCCTTATACAGAAATCATTAAGGCTCGATGGATAAGCACTTGCATCAAAATCTCCATGCAACATCTTATTTTTTAAATCCTGCTTTCTTTTATAATGAGAAATTCATTGAGAAGCGTAGGGTCATGCAAGATTTACTTAACTTGTTTAACATAAAAAGCCTTTGTAGTGATCTAATTAAAGTAATGAAGGAAATACATGTGTATCGAGAGCGTAAGGAAAGTTTTGACAGACCAACTGTTTTGAAAGCAGCCAAAGAGCTTCAACCCAGTAAGTAATTTTATTTGCTGATTTGTTTTAATATTTTGAAACTTATAATATATAATTAATGGTTGATGTTGAGAATTATATTCATATTTATGTAGATCAATGATGGACATTGTTTTGGCACTAGTACTGCATATTTGAAAAAGATAACATATCGTGTCCTTAGTCAAACAGCTTCTTCCTTCAGGATGTGAGCAAAATTGGAGTCTTTTTGAACAAATTCATACTAAAAGAAGGAATTGGCTAGAGCATCAAAGACTCAGTAATTTTGTGTATGTGACTTATAACTTGTGTTTTAAATTGAGGTATATTAATAATTTAAGTATTTAACACTTCTATATTAATGACGCCATTTATTATGTTTAAAATTTTAGGTTAGTTAGCTTGAAAAAATTAATTATAATACTTTGTTTATTTGTTCTTGGTTACATAAAAAAAAAATGGACCTTATGATCCAATTGATTATGAAAGAATTGACATAGTTGATTTTTTGGTGATGAAAGAAGATCCTGAGCCAGAGTTTGCTAATGAAGAGATTGAAAGTTTAATCTATCAAGACAATGTCATTCATTCTATCAGGTTGGTGAGTCTTATTCTATAGTTTTATATAAAAGCATTATATTATTATTAACAAAGTCTTTATTTGTTAGAAGGAATATGATACTAAATTAGTATGCTTGAAGTAACAAATTAGTTCATTTGATGAATGATCATGATGGGAGATGAATAAAAGTAATCTTTTTGATGAGATATTCAACAAATTAATGCTATTATGAGATCTTTAATTGTAAACTTTTATGACTACTTTGATGAATATTGTTGAATTTGTATGTTACTTTAAGATTGGTATGTAGTATGATTGACTTATGATGTGGATAATATTGTTTAGAAACTGTAAGTTATGAAATGTGAATTATTTATTTTTAATTGTATCGATGTGATTAATGTTGTATTGCTATATGAATATAATATTTTTTTGTTTTATGACACTATTTTTTTTAGTTTCAAATAATTTTATTATTGATTGTATTGTATTTTATTTATTTTATTAGTATATATATATATATATATATAATTATATTCCGATTTGACCACGATTAAACCATGGTTGAACCATTGAACCTTGAATTAATACCTCGATCGGTTTAGTGATCAGTTCGATTTTCAGAACCTTAGCTATAAGACTCGTCTTGTTGCTAAGGGATACACTGAAGTTGAGGGCATTGATTATCAAGAAACCGTTTCTCCTACAGCCAAATTCACCATACTCCATTGTCTTCTTGCTGTTGCTATTGCTCATCATTGGTTCGCCCACCAATTTCACGTCCAAAATGCTTTTCTTCATGGCGACTTACATGAAGAAGTGTATATGGATCCTCTACCTAGTCTTCACCAACAAGGGGAGAACATTGTGTGTCGACTCAATAAATCTCCTTATGGTCTCAAGCAAGCATCAAGAAACTGGGTTTTCACATTTTTTGACACCATTCAAAATGCTGGTTATCAACAATCAAAGGTTGATTACTCTCTTTTCACCAAGGCCCAAGGTACCTCATTTACAACAATCCTTTTCTGTGTTGATGATATACTTCTCACAGGAAATGATCTTCAAGAAATGAAACATCTCAAAGGGTTTCTTCTCAAATGCTTCCGCATCAAAGATCTTGGAAAGTTGAAATATTTTCTAGGTATTGGGTTCTCCCGCTCCAAGAAATGTATTTCATGTCTCAAAGGAAATATGCACTAGACATTTTACAAGATTCAGGTCTTCTAAGTGCTCGCCCAGACAAGTTTCCAATGGAACAAAATTTGAAGCTCACTCCCACAGATGGAGTATTACTGAATGATCCAACTAAATATAGAAGATTGGTTGGTAGGCTTATCTATCTCACCATCACAAGGCCTGACATAGTCTATTCTGTTCGAACACTAAGTCAATTCATGCATGAGCCTTGAAAACCTCATTGGGATGCCACCATTCGAATCTTGAAATAAATCAAATGTACTCTAGTCAAGATTTACTATTTCCATCCACAAACAATCTTACCTTGAAAGCTTTTCGTGATTAGATTGGGGAGGTTGTCATTCTACAAGGAGGTCAGTTACGAGATATTGTCTTTTCTTTGGAAATTCTATTATCTCATTGAAGTCCAAGAAACAAACTAATGTTTCCATATCATTAGCAGAAGCCGGATATCGAGCTATGGCTAACACGTGTTTAGAGTTAACTTGGTTATGTTATTTACTACAAGATTTAAAGGTCCCGCAAGTAGCTCCTACACCGTTATTTTGTGATAATCAAGTAGCATTATACATTGCAACAAATCCTGTTTTTCACGAGCACAAAAAGCACATTGAGATAGATTGCCGCATCGCTCGAGAAAAACTTCAAGCCAGAATGATCAGTCCTTCATATGTACCTACACGCTTCCAGTTAGCAGATGTTTTTACAAAAGCCTTGTGAAAGGGTCAGTTTGTGACATTACACAACAATTTGGGACTTCATGACATTCACTCTCAAACTTGAGAGAGAGTGTTAAGAAATATCATTGTAGATTCTTTGTATATTTACTTTCCTAAATTAATGTAAATCAAATCTCACTAATAATGGATCACGGCACCTTTGCCTTAGAAATAGGTAAGATTAATTGATATAATTGTATATAAAATACTGTACTCTGTTAGTGTAATACAATACAACACATTCAACCAACTCTATTGTTCTTTCTTTCTTGCTGTCTATTTTCTTAAGAAATATATTAAATTAAATTTCAAATAAATCCCAAATCTTTAGTGTTGAAGTTGTTATCAAATAGACACTAATATTTGAAAATTTGAATTCATATTTTTAAAACTCAGGTATTTAATTTATTATTAGAGTATACTGAACAAAACTCATTAAACATTTTTAATAAAATCCTTTTCCTCTCACTTGACACAATATATATTTGTTTTGATCTTTTCTCACGTGATATAATATAGTAAAAGTTTAAGACTTCACGTTAATAAATTAATTGATAAAATACATTTCTATCCCTTGAAATATAATCTATTCTCAACTTACTCGTTGAAAATTATTTTTATCCCTTAACCCCTTAAAATTTGATGTCAAGTGAAAACATTATTTTTTTGGTTAAATCAAATAGAACATATGGGAGATACACATCTCACGACCTTTCTTTTACATAACTTTTTTTTTCACTTAACCTATATATATTTTTATCTTAAATTTATCAAATATTTCATTTGATTTAATTGAAAAAGTAACGTTCTCATTTAAAATCAAACTTTAGGGGTTAAATGAGTTTTTTTTTAGTATTGTACCGAGAATAAATAAAGAAAAGGCTATACTTCAGCAAGTAAAACGTATTTTACCCTAAATTAATTTTATAAGTTGACTACTTTTTTCATAAATTGTCTGATTGTTTGAGTAATTTCTCAAGATTTTGTCTTGTTTCCTTAAAATTCTATTACGTTACTTTGTTATTACTAACACCTAGCGTTAAATACCTGAGTTACTTTACAGTTTGGCACATAGTATAAACATTGTATTTAATTTTAATGCTTTATAAAACTGTTGCCGCACATATTTATAGTAGGATTATGTAGAATTTGAATCATTAAAAAAAAATTTAAGTAGAATCTAAGTATTATTCATAGTGTATCAGGATTTTTTGTTCTTTTTTTTTTTTGTTCAACCACTGTGTGAGGCATAACAATGGTCAAAACTTTAAGCACACAGATCATGTACAGTAGTACAGGTATGAAAATCATGTACAGTAGTAATTCTAGCCCAACATCCACTTGTGCAGGTTTGATGACATAACAAGAAAAGAGGAAGGAAATGGAACTGATTTTTATTTCAAAAGAATTTTTGGCCATAAAACATGAAACTTCTGGGGCCTCCTTTCACTTGCAAGTGAGACTCACTGTCAAAAGACTCAAAACAGAGCTTGGAAATGGAGATGACTATGTATGTGACTGTGTGGCGGTGTAACCTTTTTAAGGTGCTTTTTAATGGAGTCAAAATGCCCAAATATTTGACAATTTGGTGCTTTTGTTTGCTGGAATCTGCATATAGTTATTTATGATGCAGGTATGTTTATATCACACAAATGCCAATGAAAGATGAATATAGACACAGCTTAAAATAGATGACATCTTCATGCCCCTTCCAAAACCAAAAAAGAAAAAATGTGAAGGGATGAATCTTTGTGCATAACTGCATATATATTTTGTTATAACATTGCCAAAAATATTTGATTCCAAGTGTCTGGAACTCCAGGCAAACACCAGTGTATGCAATCTGCATTTTGTGGGTTAGCCCTTTCCTCCTCAGTTAACAGTTTCCCCCCAGTTTCAGTGTAAACAGAGGAATGACCATCAATCCTGTACTCCGAGATCTGTGTTATGTTGATGACATTCACTGGAACTTTCATTTTCTTCACCACTTTGGCCACCACACTCATTATGCGCTTATCAGAACCACTTCCCCAGTGCTTCTTTTTCCTCACTGGCTTTGTCTCGTTGAAACATTTGACACCATTCTCGTTGCCCCAGTCTGCACTTCTGAAAAAGAAAAAAAAGGCATTTGAATTGCTAAAATCTTAAGCTTTTTATTGCTATTGTTCACTAAAATTCTAGGTGCTTGAAACATTATATCAAAGAGAGACCTTGTGTGTGTGGGGGACATAGTTGTGAAGAAGACCCTGGTTTTGTTTGGATTGATAGTTGAGTCCACCCAGTTGGCCCAAGTCTTCAAAGCTAATTTGTAAGCAACTGGTGTATCAAATTCTTCATACCCTTCTTCTCCATTGGCGAATGAACCCCACCTGCAATATATAAACTAAATGTCAGACACCATTTTCTTCCTTTTGGTTAAAGATAAAATGCTGTCAGAGACTGTTGCTCATGAACAACAGAAGAGGAATGACATGGACAAATCTAATCTATTGAGTTTTTTGGATCAGATAGGTTCAAAGAAAGCTTACAGTGTCTTAATCCTAACACCACTCATCCACCATACGTAGGTATTGAAACAAGATATCCACTCCCGTCCAGTTTTTGGCACGCTCCGTGATCGCATCCACTTTTATTATCCTTTTCTTTGTGTCTCCTATGATATGGATATCAGTGTTTGACTCCACAAGGTATGGGGCCCAATAGAATTCTATTGTAGCATTGTATTCCTATGAAGCAGAAGCAACAGATATAAAAAAGTATTAGCTTGGATTTTCAAGTGAGAGCTTGATGTCCAAGAGTTAGTATATGTTCTATTCAAAGGAATTTCTAGTAGCTTTTTTTGTATTTGTGTCAATTACATGATTGAGAACCAGAAGAGCCTCTATTTAAGTTAAAGATGCTTCAGTCTAATATCTTTGAGTCTTTGACCATCCATTCAATGTATCAATACCTTGACTTTGAAAACTGAATGAACATTCCCTTGTTTCATAGACTTCTGCTTTTCAGGTATGATCCATTCGACCAAACAGACAAAAGATTCCCATTGGTTTCGTTGCAGTGAATCCCCTACAAATAGCAGCCTTTTTCCTTGAAGCTTTTTGAGGGCTACTTCTGGATTAAATCTACCAAATGTAGTCATTGTAGAATGTGGGTTACGTCAGTTAAATATACATCTCTGTGGCCAAAAAGTAGGAGACAAATAAAACAAGTTCTGCAATCACAAATAGGCATGTTAAAGTGTGAAACTTACCTGGGCAAGGTACAATCTTCTGGCTGCCACTCCCAATGGCGGTAGTCAGAATCATTCCTCCCATTTTTGACACAAGAAAATTGTCTATCTATATATGGGCAGCTTGTGTCAGAGTAGAGAGGCTTTATTGAACTGTTAAACACCCATTTTCCATTGGCAACGTTGCACTCTTCTGGGTCAAAATCGAACCTATCATCAATCCATGAGTTATTCGCAACCCCCTCCTCTAGTTTTTTATCATCTGCTAGACAATCACGATATGAGACATAATTGCATTAGAATAATCAAATTGGTAAGAAAAAGAGCAGGCAAAGATCAGATGAGACAGTTACAGCATTTGTGAATCTGACTTACTAGATTTTGGTCTGGTGTTCTTCCTAGGACAGGGATTGAACTTGAAAATGGACCTGGAAGAAAGGAAACTGAGTCTCTCTGCATACAGGACGGCTATGAAGACAAGAACACAGACTGTGGTGATAATGATGGGCAGAGGCAACTTTCCTCTGGGAGGCTTCATTATTCCTGAAGGGATCATGGGGAAGGGGGTGCAGAAGCTTAAATGTGGGAACAAAGAGGATGAATTGGTGCACAGCAAAACAGAATGATGAGGACGTGGTAGAGAGGGTTTAGGGGGAAGGTTTTATGTGTTTTTGAGTAGGAGTGAAGTTAAAGCATAGTATGCTTTAGTCATGAATAAACTATGCTGAAGAATACCGGAGGTTAAGGAATGAGTTGAAAGGCTAACATCTTGGGCTCCTCATAGTTTGTCCACGTAGTAGAAGCTATGTGTTTAACCTATACATCATGCTTTCTAGTTTCTATATTTGTAGACTCTGTAGAATATTCGTAAGGTGGGGAATTATTATTGGAATATGAAAGGCTTGTAAAGTCTCTCTCCTACGACTTGTGTTCAAGCATATTGCATGACATATATGTTCATACGAGCTAGTTGATATTTGTTAAAAATGGTTGTTATACGCCATTTTCTCTTACTCCATTTTTTACCCTACATCGTTAAGTCTTTATGTATGACCCGCATTTTTTGTTCGGTAAAGTAAAAAGGGAAACTAAGAACTAAAGAAAGGCTATGCATAGCATCATCTAAAAGCGAGATTTTTAAGTATAATCAGCGTAAGACAATGCTCTTAAACAGTTATAACACATCACTTATCGCATGTCATATAAGCTATATGGGACATCATTGTTTCCCACTATCCATACACTAACAATATAGTACTAAAAAAAGTTGTAGTGATGGTGGGAGATAATGGTGGTCCATACACAATGATATGTGCAAAAAAGTTGTTCTTATTTTGAGTGTATTTAAGAATTTCTCACACATGATAGATCAATTATGTAGGAGTTGAAGGAATCCCCAATTAGGAACTCTAATGTCTAAATTTTACAATGCAAAAGTGTATGCAAATATCAGGATTCATACAAAATAAGTAACTATTTGGGTTAGATTACAAAAGAACTTACTTTGAGTTTGTCTTGAGTGTTGAAAAATAAAAACTATTTTAAAAGTGTAAAAATGTTTAGTCTCATTTATTTAAATATTTTATTAGAAATAATGACATGATGTCATGTTATAATGGTTTTTGTGTAAATTACATACCGAATAGTAATTTTCCACCGTTCTCCATTTGAAAAATCATTGTTCAGCAATTGAATGTTGTTCAAGAGTTATCAAACAAGAATGCAAAGATTTCAGAGCACGTTTGTATGTCATTCCTCTTTTACCCGAGCATTGAAGAAAACATGCAATGAAGTGCATCAATCTCTCTCTTCTTCTCAGCAAAATCCATATCTATCTCAGTAATCTATGCAGGGTTGTTTCAATATTGAGTGGGACATGATAGCTGCTGTATATTCTTATTTTCAACACTCAATTTATCCTTTTCTTTCTGATAGCAAGGATTAGAGGGGAAATTTTTTACTTTGTATCCATTTGTCTTTTTGTTGTTTTTTGAGGAACTTTGAAAAAGTGGACCTTCTCACCTTTTTGCCATTTCTTTCTTACTGATCTTGCAAACCAGATTTGGACGTCAATTAAAACTAGAAAAGGCAGGGTAGAAAAGGCTTTGTTACTTACTTTTCTTTTTGGGTGAAAACTACTATTTATGTTACTCTTTGTCATTTTATATGATTTCTTTAGAACCATGCTTTATACAAACAAGGGTTGAGATGGTTCAAATGCACTTTAATTGTGCGAGAGAGAGACACAAAGGATGACTTAATAGAACCAATTTAACATAAAGTGAGAAGCAAAGAAAGAGGATAGAAAAGAAAAAGCAGAGAAACAAAGCGGGAATAAGTTAAGTAAAGTTTCTTTAAAGAAATTAGATAGTTAAGGGTTGAATTGCGTCTGAGACTGAAAGTAGGTGAGATACACGGTTTGGACATACTTGAAACTTAGCATGAGAGGGAAAGCGAAAACAAAGAAAGAAAAATAAAATAAAGAGCAAACTTAGTCAAATAGTTCTTTTCATTCAGAGGAACTGAAAATGATAATTGATTAGCATATTTAGAATATATTTTTTTAATAATTTCATTATAAGATGAAGTTACAATGTGATTTGATACTTTTAGTTGTACATAATACACCAAAGAATGACCCAGACTATACCTATCAGTTTGCGTCCTTGTGCTGATCTCAGTATTTTTAACATGGGTCAAATCCTATTAAAATATTCAAGTGGGTGTAGTCATTGACAAGAAACCTTAATGCTTTCGAATGCCCTCCTACTTATGACTAGTAACATGCCATCCAATTATATATAGGGTCTAATCAAGTATACCCACCAAAGTCACATACAAATTATTCATTTGCAAGTAGTAGGGTCTGAAGGGTGAGCTGTTTTTGTGGGAAAGATGGAGAACAGAATTGGAGAAATTCTTCCAGAGAAGTAGCAATGCAGCAATGAACTAACCCCAGTGCATTGCTGCACTAACAATGTGAAAATTGCACAGATGAAAACCACCCAATATCCGGGGGCTTTGAAAAATTATGCAATTTGGATATGGACATTACAACTTAATACATACACGTTGGTTGCACTAACCAAGTCAGACCGTACAACTGAAAATTGACCTGAGCTGAATATCCTTAAATTAATAACGACCAAAGTATTAAACCTATTTATCAAAATAAAATCCTTAATCAACTAAACAAACCTGATTGGGTGACTCTAAAGCATGGAAGTTGAAAACATCCAAAACCAATTACAAGTAATCATTCAGCAATAGAAACCACCTATGTAATCCTGCATCAACATCAACACCAAACTCATTACTCATATTGGGTATAATGAAAAAAAGAAAAAAAAATCACAACTTGCATTTAGGGGTGATTTTGATTACCCCGTTGCTTGAAACATGGATTTAACCTAATGCCATTACATCAAATTTCCATTTGTAGGTAACATTTTTTTATTTAATTTCCTTTGCTTCCGCTCCTGTCTCCATCTTATTTCTAGGGGTAGAAATGGTGAGTTTTCCCTTTTCTCCTTTTTCTTGTTGGGCTAGTGGGCCTTGAATCAACCCACAAGTGGGGCCCAAGAAGCAGATTGGGTTCATGATGTTGTACCCAATTTTTTGTGCAACAAACAGTTACGTAGCTGAAGCTGATGCCTCTGTTTTACCCAAAAGCAGAGACCTCTGTTTCTTCGTTCTTTCATCAATGGCTACCATCAACCTCTGTTCTATGCAAGTTCACTCCTTTCTTCGGCTTTTCTCTTCTTTTCCCCAAAATACCCCTACCCTTTCATTCAATTCGCAGGCCAAGCCCTCTGTAAAATTGCGCCCAATTTCTCTGAAACCCTACAATACAGAGAAGCCTCGAGCATGGTTGGTAGCTCCGGCTGTGAAGAGCCTCGGGGAGACGGAGCCGGTTTCTGTGCCACAGGAAATCGAGGGCACCGCCGGAGAACTGCCGTCGGGTACCGGCGTTTACGCAGTTTATGACAAGGACGATGAGCTTCAGTTCATAGGCATATCGCGTAACATTGCAGCAAGCGTTTCGGGTCACCGGAAATCGGTGCCGCAGCTCTGCGGCTCCGTCAAGGTAAGGCTACTATGGCTTCTAGAGGTTCTAGTTTCTTAACTGAAGGGTGAAATAGAGCTGGTTTCACACTGGGGTGTGCAGAGTAGAGGTAAAATTTGCGGAAGGAAAGTGAAAAAAATGTTTGAAAGTGGGAAGGGAAAGCAGGATTCTTGGTTGGTGCCTGAATATGGAGGAAATGGGATTGGTGGCTTTTCTTCTTATCCTCACAAAGGAGATGAAAAGGGAGTGAAAATTACATTTTGATTGGATGGTTAGAGTGGAACGGATTTGATTTTTTCAGCCATTCCTTTTGTCTGGATAGTTTGCCATAAAGAAAGGAAATGAATTTGGCATCTCACATAGAACATAATAGAATAGAAAGGAAAAGGAAGGGATTTTGCAGAATTTTACAATTTTAACTGTTTTAAAACTAGTTTCCTTTGTATTGTTGATGGATTAATTTAGCAGTTCATAACATTTCATTAGAAGGTTTTCCATTCCTTCAGTAGAAACAGGAAAGCCAGTAGAAAAGCAGCCTCAAGTGCCTGAGAACAAGGGGGAAAGGAAAAACTTACATTGGTGCTTTTCACTTATGATTCTTTTGGTTACCATATAGGGATAAAATGATAAGGTGCATGGTAAAATTCTCATCACTAAATGTTGTTTCTACTTCATGAACATGGTCCTTGTCAATTTGTGAGCTCTGGCCTGGCTCAAGAGTCAAGATTATTAAAACCCACAGAAAATCATGCTTGGGAAGCTGGATCTTAGTTGAACAATAGATTGACTGGACTACAGAATGATTTGGCTTATGCAGTACAACCTAGTGCTATGTTATAAGTGGCCTGTATTTAGTTTTTGGGTTTGACGCAACATGTGACCTGACCCAACAAGGATTTTTCATGTAGATTATGTGGTGGGAGTAGAAGCGCTGAGCCAATAGGCACCGGCCTGTAGCACCCCACTAATATATATCATGTAATTTCAGTAGTTAGGTCATCACATCTTTCACTGTTGGGTGTATTGGGATTAGGGTTTGAGTGTTGAGTGGCTACTTTCTTGTAATCTTCATCGATCATAATGAATTTTCTCTCCGTTTTGCCTCGTGGACGTAGTCTTATGGTTTGTTGTTGGTTGAACCACATTATACTGTGTGTCAATTTCTCATCTCTTTCATTTTCTGCTATGCGTCTGGTTCTAACATGCTATCTTATTCTGACTATTGGTGATGTGTTATAAAGAAAGTAGTTTTTGTAGCACTTTTCAACTTTTATTATCACCCCTTCTTTCATCTTGAGTTGCATGATGACCAATGTCCTTTCAAAATAGTGTCCTACAACTTAACCCCATGAGTTAGGAGCTAGAGTGAAACAAAAGGGATTTACACTAGTTAAAATAATGGAAAATCCTGTATGGTCTGCATAATCATCTTATTCACAACTCACAACCGATGTGCGGCATGGGCCTTTTCCCTGCTTTTTAAAATAATATAACTAATAAAATAGACTTAAAGCGCAGATGCAAATGTACCATATTAGGAGTTAGATGGTGTGATGATGATGTCAGAGGTTCAATTCTCTACTGGCCGCCTATCCTCCTCCCTTACCTATGTGCTTGCACCTCCAATGTAACAAAAAAAGAAAAAAAACAGATGTCAGATGATCCATGAAAGGTTTCAGCTTTCAATTTTTATTTATTTTTCCTTTCCCCTGCCTCCTAGAAAGGTATAAAAATAATTAAGGCATTAGAATTGAGATGATCCCCTGAATAACTTTTGTTTCACTATCTTTTATCATGAGATTATGCTCTGGTAAGATGCTGATTTTCACTGTGATTAATATGACCATTCCCTAAATCTCCATTGATAATTAGATATTACCTTTTTAACAGTGAACTCATTGTGAAAATACTTGTTCTAGGTTGGGGTAATTGATGAACCTGACAGAGAAGCTCTAACCCAAGCATGGAAATCATGGATGGAAGAATACATAAAAGCCAGTGGAAAAGTTCCACCTGGTAATGAATCAGGAAACACCACTTGGGTCAGGCAGCCACCTAAGAAGAAGCCGGATCTTCGACTAACACCCGGTCGTCATGTGCAGTTAACTGTCCAACTTGAGGATCTCATTGACAAGTTGGTAAAAGAGAACAAGGTAGTTGCGTTCATCAAGGGCTCTAGGAGTGCACCGCTATGTGGTTTCTCACAGAGAGTGATTGGCATTCTTGAAAGTGAAGGAGTGGACTATGAGAGTCTTGATGTGCTCGATGAAGAGTATAACTATGGATTGAGGGAGACACTTAAAAAGTATAGCAACTGGCCCACATTCCCACAGATCTTTGTGAATGGTGAACTGGTTGGTGGTTGTGATATACTGTCCTCCATGTATGAGAAGGGTGAACTGGCTAGTTTGTTCAAAAAGTAGTTGTGCAAGTCACTCAGCATTTAGGCATTCTTTCAAAATGGGGGAACTAGGAGTAGTGAGTGAGACATTTAGGTAATGTCTGCAGTGCCAACGGGTAATGGAGGTCATTTCGTGCTTTGCTGTATTAATCTGGTGGATATAAAGGGGGGGAAAAATTAGTTATTTATATTTGATTTAATCATAGTGGAGAAAGTAGCTCTCTGTACCTGTGGATGTATATTTCTCTTCTATTTACAACCTCTGCAAAATACTCATTACAACCGAATGTGAAGCTTGCCATCAACCTGATTCGCTGGGAATTTTATTCAATAAGGATTGCTCAGCCATGCTTCTTCCAAAGATACTGTACCTATTTTCAAATTTGATAAAGATACTGTAACACGCGCGGTTGTTAGAATCAAATCGGACTAGGCAATTCGACTGGTTCAACTGTGAATCAAGTACTTAGTTAGTTATAGTTCAGTCTTGTAATCGGATTTATGATCAGATATCTTTGGATCATTTAAAATTAGATAAAATCAATCAAAATTGTTTAAATTGGTTAGTTTAACTGATTCAAATAATTGGTTATTAATTTTTTTTTAAAATTTAATATTTTTTAATATTTAATGAATATTTTCATAAATTTTATATTATTATATTATTTGATTTAATTAATTAGTTTAAACAGTTGAATTTGAACTAAAAGTTTTATTAGTTCATTGTTCAGTTTGATTTTAACAACATTGGTTGCAAGTGAAAAAAATACGCCTAAAATTATACATGTATAACCCACACAATTGCTTTTTTAAATCAGTAGTCGGTAAAGCACTGGTATATTTTGTGAATCAGAGTGACATTTTAATCACCTAAATCTATACTTAAAATAATTCTTAATCATGTGGCGTTTTAGTGCCATGTTCGGTTGAGTAGATACAAAATGAGAAAAAAAATTGAAATGAATTATTTCACACTTGTTTAGTTCTATACAAATGTGGTAAGTTTGGAACTTGAAAGTGAAGTGTAACGTATTTATTTTTTACCCTACAAAATTTTAATCACTTTTATAATATAAAAATTAGTTGAACATGATTTTTTTTTCCTTTACCATGAGTGAAAAAATATGAACTTTTTCATTTTACTTCATTTTCAGTTCCCTCTGTTTTTATTTTTTCATTTTCCACTTGCTCTAATAAACATAAATAAACATAGGGTAACACTAGTCGATTTACTGTATACACTTTACACCTTTGCTGATTCCCCCCCCCTTTTTTTGGTTTCCTTTTAAGGAAGGAGGAATAGGGAAAGGGAGCATTTAATTCTTTGTTCCTCCTTGTCTTTGGAGAAATTAAATCAGAACCCTAATGGTACCCATTTTAAGAAAATCCATGCACTAATAAGGTTACCAATGAATATAGAATGGAATAATGCCCCCTGGAGCAAGATCATGCATAATTTCATACCCTTTTTGCTTACCGGTTGCTAATGCATTTACAATTGAGATGTGTTCTTTGTACACTTTCCCACACAGACATACCAGCATGGTACAGAGGTCGCCTCATTGTGCTTCCAAGACACTTGTACATGCATAAAATATCCCATAAAGCCATTGGTAATTTTTGAACTTTAACGTGCTACTCGCAGATAATTATGAAAGGTCCATATAGATTGTTAACATAAGCTTTTAACTTTCTTAAAGGGTATACCACGTTATTTGTGCTATCGTATTGTACTTTTCCATTCAAATTATGTCAAACGAATAATTTGACTTAATCATCTAAGTTTTTTGAAAAATAAATATCAATGGGCTCTATTTGATATATTATATAAATAATAAATAATATAATATTATTAATTATTATATAATATTTAAATAAAATATTAGATAATATAATATTTATTTAAAATAATTTTATTTAATTTAATTTTATAATAAATAAAATTAAATTATTTTATTATATAATTTATATAATTAAAATTAAATAAAATTATTTTAATATAATAATTTATTATTTAATATCTTATCTAAATATATATAATATTAATTAGACTATATCCATTCCTTATAGCAACTTAGCTTTAATTATGCCTGATCCCATATACCCTAAGTTGCTATTTTAATATATACTTGATAATTTCTCCCCAATTAATAGACGAGAAATTCTTGGTTGGATACAAATCTAACACAACACATCAGATTTACGCACATCCAATAATAAAATGACAACACATTAAAAGTGGGTTCTACTAAACGAACTTAGAATTTTTACTGGCTTTTATTCTGGCTTCCATTCTTTGACTCTGGCTTAGCCGAATAATTAATGGGTTTGCCACAGTCCCACCAAAGCAACTCAAAAAAATTTCTCCTCCTTTGTTTATCTTTCGATCTGGCTCTCTGGTTTTGGAAAAAGGTTGTAGCCGTGCCTCATCCCCACCATTTATTATTTTTAAGTAAATAAAAGAATGCCTTCCAATTCCTCCGTTCACATTTCACAACACCCATCACCCTTTATCTCCTCTCCTTGCCCATGCCCAGAAAAAACATGAGCCCACTTACGACCACCTATCGCCGCTGGTGAATACCCATCGACGCCGGTGACCACCCATCATTGCAGGCAACCATGACCTTAAGTTGAGTGGAGCCACCTTTTTCTCGGAGTCAGAGAGATGAAAGTCAAGAAACCATAGCCGAAACTGAGGTTCAAACTTCTCCAACCACCCATGGCAGCCGGCAACCATATAATCCACGGTCATGAGAACGCCGGCAAAACAAATTGAGACTGAGGTCAAGCATTCCCGTTCTCTTACGCCGGTAACGGTAAGAGAAGAGAGGGGAGAAGGGAATGAGGCAGAGAGAAGAGAGAAGAATAATCTTGGAAGGAAGAAAGGTTTGAAAATGAACTCAAAAGAGAGTTGAAGAAGCAGAATGAACAACAGGGAATGCTCTGCGAACCTAATTTCAGCAAAATAGAAAGAAGGAACGTGTCAGTGACAGAAAGAAAAGGTTAAATAAAAAGAAGAGAGAGAGTTTGAGCTAGGCTAAGCCAGCCTCTATTTCGGCTAAGAATTGTTGACTAGACAGTGGGACCAATTTTAATGTGCTGTCATTTTATTATTGAATGCATGTAAACATGATGTGTTAGATTTATATCAAATGAAGAATTTCTCTTAATAGGCTACTAGTTGCATTCAATTTTGGCCCCTGAAAAATCTTTGACAATCTTCTCTAGCTACTTGCCACATCCATCTACATCATACTTTCTGCCCGATAGATACACTTTGTGACAAAATATAAAGGCATTGACGAATTGAACCTTTTTTATTTTGTCTTCACTAAGTAGGAAATGAACACGTAGCATCATTATATTTGTCAGTATTCGTCCTCTAAGAGAACACGGAATCTTGACGTCAATTATTCACATAAATAAAGAAAAGTAGAAAACACAAAAGTAGCTCAGACTATTCGAGACAGAGATATATGTAGATTAAGAATGTAATACATGCTTGATGGTCCAAAAACAGAGAGTTGAAAGCAGAAGAAGCATGTCGTTGATTCTGAAGGCCTTTGCTCTGCTAGAATTATTGGCTTCTGCAGCAGTATTGGTAGTAGTCCATGGTGCTGAAACCTTGAGCAGAGATGAGTTCCCACCTAACTTTGTGTTCGGTGCATCAACCTCAGCATATCAGGTTCTTCTCTCTCTCTCTCTGACAGTTACATACATAGATTCTGCTTTTGGACACTTCTTCCTTTTATTGTGAGGATGATCACTATTCAGTTCACTGTACTACTAGCCTTTTGAATTTGATTCTACTGCTGATTAAGTCTTAAACCATGTGTATGGGAATTGGGATCATGTGAAAGGTTGAAGGTGCAGCAGATGAAGATGGCAGGAAGCCTAGCATATGGGATACCTTTGCCCACTCTGGAAATGGTACTCTCTTGTAGTCTCATATATACTTCACTTCATTTCTTAGAAAAAAATTTTTGTGTGTTTCTTGATTTTTAATAGGATGTATATATTTTATTCTGTTGTTATATTGTTTTTTTAAATATTTATTTGAATAATTACTTTTTACAGTAAAAAAATCGCAGCAAAAGGTGAGGCTATATTTTGAAAAAAAATTGAACACCTAAAATTTCAGGGAACTTGTACGGAGGTGATGGAGACGTAGCATGCGATCAATATCACAAATATAAGGTCAGTAAATGTGATATATATAGAGCAAAAAAAAAAAAGTGTGTGTGTCTATATATATATATTAGTAAATGCCAAACTTTTTCTTGCAGGATGATGTCCAACTCATGGCCAACATGGGCTTAGATGCCTATAGATTTTCCATATCATGGTCAAGAATTATTCCAGGTACGATCAGCAAGATGTTTTTGAAATTAGAATCAAGACTAAGTGTCTAAAATAATGTCAAAAGTTATCTGCAATTTACATAACTTGGTTTTTAACATTGGAATCTAGTTGAGTACATCAAACTGTTATGTCGTTTGCTGTTCTGACAGTCTTGTTCTCATGTATTACCAGATGGAAAAGGACCAGTCAATCCCAAGGGAATACAGTATTACAACAACCTTATCAATGAACTGAAAAGCCATGGTTCTTGTGAAAACCAGATTTTCCTTTTAAAGTCTAACGCCTAAGAGAAGTCCTTCCAAGTTATAATCTGATATATATTTATTTTTGTTGTTGTTTCTTCTCATCTTGTAGGAATCCAAGCACATGTTACATTGCATCATTGGGACCTACCACAAGCACTTGAGGATGACTATGGAGGATGGGTTAGTCGAAGAATTGTGTATGGTTTCCAAACTTCAAGTCTCTAATCGTGTGATCATCTTGTGCTAGATAGGAGATCATACAAATTTCATCTGGCACAAAATTGAGTAATGATTTTATTGTGATTAACATATCTCTCTCTCTATTTATATATGCTTGTAGAAAAGACTTCACAACATATGCTGATGTGTGCTTCAGAGAATTTGGAGATAGAGTTAAATATTGGACCACGGTGAATGAGGCAAATGTGTTTGCAACGTTCGGCTATGATTTAGGAATTCTACCACCTCAGAGGTGTTCGCCTTCCTTTATAACTAACTGCTCCAGGGGCAATTCCTCAACTGAGCCATATTTGGTAGCCCATCACATATTGTTAGCACATGCATCAGCTGTTAGATTGTATAGGAAAAAGTACCAGGTAAATTAATGTATGGCACATGCACCAATCTTTGATGTTATTCATTTAGGCCTTCTTTTTTGCATTCAATAACATAATTGTGGAGGACAGTATATAAAGGTGTCATGATGATATTGTTTTGAATGATGATAATCGTAATATAATTTGTCCAGAAAACAACCTCTGTTAAATGCAGGACAAGCAGCATGGATTTATCGGGTTTAATCTCCTTACTTATGGTCTTGTTCCTCTAACAAATACTAGTGAAGATACAAGGGCCACTCAAAGGGCCCAAGACTTCACCATAGGGTGGTAAGTAACAGTCTGGTAACACTCTCTAATGTCTATTGTCATTAGCTTATTTGGCATTCCTGGATTGCAAATTACCAGTCAAGGACCAACTCTCACAAAAAGTTTAAATTGTTGAGTGAAGACAATATTTTTATATCTCTAACATGCCCCTTCACACAAGAGTCCTTTGAGCTTGAAGAGTGGACAATGCACATGACCACTTTACCTTATACTTAAGTTTAATTTAAATATGAAGAATGTACCAACAATGATCAAACTCTTACCACTTGATAAAGGTTTTAATACCATGTCAAGCACTTCTAAAAGCTTAAATTGTTAGTTGAATGCTCAAAAATGATTTTATATCTGTAACAATATTGTAGTGAAGGATATTGCCATAAAAATCCAACACTGTATTTTTCTTCAATCAACTTAAAGGCATAGCTTTCAATTATACAATAATTACTAGACTAGATTTCGTCTATGCTTTGTTCTTGCAGGTTTCTAAATCCCTTTACTTTCGGAGAGTACCCCGACATAATGAAAAAGAATGCTGGCTCGAGGCTTCCTTTCTTCACCCAAAAGGAATCAAATCTGGTTAAGGGCTCAAATGACTTCCTAGGAATAAACTTTTACTACACATTTTATGTTAAGAACAGTCCTGGCAGCCTGCAGATGGAGGATAGAGATTACTTGACAGATAGAGCTGTGGAATTAGAAAGTATGTTGTAAACGTTTCCTGCATCAGTTTTGATTACAGAACCAGTTCTATATTGAGGTTTAACAGGTTACTTATATCTAAATGTCTCTTTATTCTGTAAGACCTCATCCTCAAATTTATGAATTGAGATACTTCTTGTACATGGACTCATTTGCTTGCTATTTGTGTGCTGCAACAGGACATAAATGTTAATACATAAATAAGAACTCCTTTTTACGTTCATCTACCAGATTGAGCTTTCTAATTCTAAACTGCCCCCAAACCCATATCATTTTCTTATATTACCTCTATCAGTTTACACATCATCCTCTTTTATACTATGATTCATGTCATCGAATGCTGACAAATCATGTCTAAATTTTATATTCCTGTCCTCATATTGCTGTAGACTTGTTTAGTTAGTAAACTTCAGTGGGTGAAATCAGTCTCTGGTGGTCCACCTTAATCCAGTTTTGAGGAACTGAGACAACTAATTAATGTTCTTTCTGGTTATAGGAGTTATTCAAAATGATACATCTACATATGAGGTAAGAGTAGAATAGGAACATGGTGCTATTCCTCTTATTCTTTGAGCATGGAGCTTCAACACTTTCCACTAATCAGCTGGTTGGTTTAGATTCCAATCACGACCTGGAGTTTGCAAGGGGTGCTTGACTCAGTGAAGAACGTTTATGGCAATCTTCCAATTTACATACATGAAAATGGTATGCCTCGCTCTAGTTTCCCTTAAAACAATATATACACACTGTAACCAAAAAACAAAATATATATATGCACACTTTCTTTGAAGACATGATATCTGTATTACCCTGAAATCAACATTTCAAATGCTTTCCAGTCTTTTTATTAAGAAATTTCAACCTTCTATTATCTAGTGGTATGGTAAGTCTTTGAGCTTTGCAGGCCAACAAACACAACGGAATTCGTCATTGGATGACTGGCCAAGAGTGAAGTACTTGCTGGAATACATTGGGAGCATGCTTAATGCACTGAGGTACTTCTACTTTCATTTTCAATTGGGGACGTTACAAAGGGTGTTTGATATGCCTTGACATGAAACCTTTCCACTTTATTTCTATTAAACCCATATATTTAACAATCCAAAATAGTTGTCAATTGCTTCATGAATACTAATCGAGCCTTTTTTTTTCTCTCTTCTTTTTTCCCCTCCCCATCTTTTCCTATATTCTTGACACATTGAAAGGAATGGATCAAATGTAAGAGGTTATTTTGTGTGGTCCTTCTTGGATGTGTTCGAGTTAATGAGTGGATATGAATCAAGTTATGGCCTATATTACATAGATCTAGAAGATCCAAACTTGAGGAGGCAACCTAAGCTCTCTGCTGAATGGTACTCAAATTTTCTGAACAGGAGGGGGAGTATGGACCCAAAGGTCACCATGGACATTGGGAAGAATGAACCTGTGCTTTCTCACACTCCCTTACTGCATAATGCCACTTAAAAGTAATCAGAACAAGTTAAAATTGGGTTCATCTTTTTTTCTTTTTGTCATAATTTGCTGTTTGTGTGGCCATGTGAGACAATAAAGTGAGATGATTAATGGTGTCAAATTATGAAACTTAGTAGATTTTAATCAACATGACATGAGGTACCTATCCTATTATATTATGATGATAATTCCAGTTCTGTTGAAAGTGTTAATATTCTTTCATGCTAAGTATGCCTGACAAAACTTAAATGAAGCTGATTTACAGCATTCAGTGTTGTTACTTGTTAGGTCTCTGCACCAATGTTGATCTTCCTCATCTATGGCCTAATAGGGTATAAAAGTCAACTTGTTTTGCGCAAAGATCACTAATGCAACATTACATTAAGCACTTGAAATTCCAAATAAGCACTTAAGCTCAGATGCTGGTATTTCTTCCCCTTATATATAAAGACATCAGCATCAAATTCCACGACTTGTCCAGTCACAGAGCACAAAAACCAAAATTAATTGTAAAGTAAGTTGCTAATGTATCAACTTACAGTGATGTGAATCACAAAAAAAAATATAACTAGAAAATATAATTAAGCCCTCCAAGTATCATTTCTCTCTGGACGGTGAAGACCAGCTCTGATGCACCAAGTAATGTATCTCAACTATGCTTGCCTTGGTTTAATTAGCACTGTTACCAAATTTTGTTAAGATGTACTCCAAGGGAGATTTAGCACAACCTAGGCTAGAGAGACTATGAGAGAGGTAGATTGCACCCCCTAAAATTGCAAGTTTCTTGATGTCCTTCTTAATCATCCTCTCTTGAGATTTACTATTAACTTACCCATGGAAGGTATAGCAGGAGGTGCTGGAGAGTTGTAGCTGTCAATTGTGTCCGAGCTTGCTGATAGTTCTGGGACCTCCCTTCCCAGATTGATTTCCTTCCCTTAGTTTTCTTTTCTTTGCTTTTTTTTGGACCTCTACCCTCGATTGTATTGAGAAAAAAAAAAAAAAACAAGTTTTCTTTTCTAGTTCATAATCCATATTAAAATCTCACATCGCTTGCTTTTATCTCTTAATGTAGTTTATATATTTATTAAAGAATTTTACTTAACACTAATTAATTTTGGGTTGAAATCTAATATGATATCAAAGCACTTCTATCTTCTGGATGTGGTTTGTCCTTTAAAAGTAGTTAATTTGTGTATATATATTATTTATTTATTGTGAAATATCATTACAACTTACATAAATTATCAAGATTATAAATTAATTAATATTTTAATTTATTATCAATATAAATATTTTATATACTATCATCTCATCATATTTTTTCTTTTGTATTATTAATCATATGTATTTTTTGTTACCTAATTATATGTTATTAGATCATTAAGAGGTGTTTGATGATGTAGTCAACATTTTTTAATAACATGTCAAACTAGTAACATATGAATAAATGATAGTGTAAAAAATTTTTATATTAATACCGAATGAAAATTAAATTTTTATTTAAAAGTCACGTAATTACTAAATATTTATAAATTAATAATTTAATCGTGGTTGAATAGGTATATAATTAAATATATATTTAGTATGTATTTAAATTAACTTATTTTATACTCGAAACAATTTATAATCAAAATCTTACTAAAAGTTTTACCAAATATTTTGAGGGGGCTGCAATGGATGATCAATATATAAATAAATTTATAATAACATTTTATCTTTTCATGAATTCCCATGCTAAAGAAAAATATTGCATAACGAATTAAAATTAAAATGTTATAAACACACTTTTTTCATAAACAAAAATGAGATAATAAAGGAATAGAGAAGTAAAAAATTTAAAATGAAAATTATTTCTAACTTAGACAATTAAAGGTAAAGTACATTTCATTTGCATTTTACCCGATAAATTGTGGTCATAATATTTCATCCTTTAACATGTAACTAAGATTAAAAAAGATACATTTCCATCTTACTCTATTTTAACCACTCTTCCATATTCTATTTTTTCATTTTTTTTCCTACTCATAAGAACACATCCTAAGAAAAATGACACACATATTCACAAAGTATAAAATAAAATTTTAAAAATAAAGTTATACAAATTTTATATAATTTTGAGGGGTTCAATATATATTTTTTTTCTCTCAAATAATTCTAAGAGATTTCAAAATGTTTGTGGGAGTCATGGCTCCCTCCTGTCATAACAAAGATCTGTTGTTACACTAAAATATTTAGATTTAATATATTAAAATATTTTTTTCTCTTTTATTTAATGAAATATTAGTGTGTATGAATTCAATCGTTTTTTTAACTCAATTATACGTATATACATTTGTTTAGCAAAAGAAAAAACAATTCAAAATAAGTATATAAAACATAATATGAATTAAATAATATCACTTCTTTATGCAAAAAAGAAAGGTTCAATTCTGGGCCAAGGAATTTTTCAATTGTATGTTAACGCTCATGTTTATAGCTTATAAAATATAAATTTAATTGTAATTTTGGTTCTTCTATTTTAATAAAATAAAATATTTGATTTTTCTTGTTTTGAAAATAGACTATTTAGTTTCTTTATTTTTATAAAATAAGCAATTTAGTTCTTCAATCTATGTGTCATTAAAAATTTGACGAAAAATATTAACACAGTATTAAAATTTTTTTTATTTCAAATAAGTAATTTAAATGTATTTGATATATACATAACTCTTTAAAAAACTCAAGTTAACCTTAATAATAAGATTAATTTTTTATTAATCTTATATTTGTCAAGATTAATTTAGATATTTAAAAAATCATAGACTTGTCAAATGTATTAAAATAATTTATTTAAAAATAAAAATTATTTGTAATGTCTCATCAATATTTTTTGTTAAATTTTTAATAGTATATTGACAAAAAAAAATTAAATTGTTTACTTTTTGAAAAAAAAAAAGAGACCAAATAATTTATTTTCAAATAGAAGAATAAGATTGTTCATTTTACTAAATAGAGAGACTAAAACTAAAATAAAACCTAAAAAATTATAGGAGCTTCGGAGATATACCTTGGTGCAGTAGTAAAGCTCCATGAAGGCCACATTTTGGCTCAAGTTTGAATCTGTCTTGTGGAACCTTTTGTTTCATAAATTGATTTTAAAAGGCGAACCAGTTGAGTTGGTACAAATGACTTCGTTAGTTCACACTTAATTCAATATGTTGACTAACAAAAAAAAAAAAAAACTAGTTCAATAATCATTTTTGTATATTACGATTATGCCGGCTTAACCGACCGGCCCAATCCAGTGGGCTAATTCCCAATTAAACCAAATTGAGAGGCTGGTTTGAACTAGGTTTTAGAACATTGCTCCAGAGTTGAATGAAACTAGTGAGGAGTAGTTTTTTGCCAATCGGTGCAAAACTCACTAAATGTGACTACTACTTTGAGAAGCAAATATTTCCTCATGTTTTGGCTCAACGAAGGTTAAATATTATCTTCTAAAGAGATCAAGATATAGCTCAACTACGTCATGCTATAGGAGGTAAATCTTGATTCTAGTATAATACCAAAGCAACTCGTCCGAGAAGGAAATAAGAACCACTCAGCGTCCTCTAGCAACATACGCAGCTAATGCCGCAGCCAAAATTCTAGTTGCAGAGGATATCACAATCCATAAGCTATGTCTTATTGTGAAAATTTTAATCAGGATTCTCAGTCAAGTAACTATTGTGAAACTTTGATCCTAATCTAACATATTTGGTGATATGCAATTTCTGACACCACTGTTTGAAAAACAATTTGAAGAAAGTCCAGCCAAGAAATCTATGTTTATCATTTAGACAACAAAACACCTAAATCACAGATCAAAAAAGAGCCAGAAGGTTCAGTACAAAAATGCAACTAACTTCATTAAGTTTCCTATCACCCCATCAATTCAATTTATTCCTACACCAAATCATCTATCGGATATATAGTCTAACTTCTGTCAATTTTTAAACCAATTCAATCAAATCTAAATTTCTGTGAGGAAAATGAATAATTCCTTGAGGACACTGAATATGATCCTGTATGTGAAGTACATCCTAAGTTCCTGACCATTGTTCATAAGTAATATTATATAAATGCCAAAAATACTGTACCTAATCATTGTTCCATCCTTATTTAGGAAACCAGCTCTGACCATGAACATAATTAAGATCTTCTTAAACATTGAACCTCACAAATATTGTACCTTTACTCCAATGGATTACCAAATCCTCCTACCATCTCTGTACCTAAAAAAGATATTTGCATAGTATATGGGAATCAGAAGTAGAATCTTTATAGGTTGTACCAATTATCAACATGCCAATTTAAATCCATTTAAGATCTTGTATGCATATTAACCTGATAATGCAAAAGCTTCAACTAAATACCACACTTAGAACACTAAAATATACATATCTGAACCAAAGGCACACTGCAGCTGATTGGGTTCTTGGCTGGTTTCACTGTTTCAGATCCTAGTTTGTAAGAAACCAGTGCACCAGCTGCTGTAATAAGGAAAACCAGACCATGATCCATGTGATCTTCAAGCAACAACCAAATCAGTACCTAGTTTGTAGTAAGAGACCAGTGCACCAGCTTTGGAGACCATTAAAATTGCAAGGCCTTTGTCACTTAATAAGTTTTAAGAATGGCTAAATGGATGGACCTCTCGGTTGGATCTGGCCAGTAATGTTATTACAATGAAAGCAGTACATTTTCTTATATTCAGAAAATCTCATATGTAGATGCTTAATGGATAATTAGTAAAGCAGTCGATGCAGAAATTTTTGGTCCAAATTATTGCTACTAATCTTATATTATTCATATAAATTAATTATGCAATTACTTGTTGGTACTTAATAGCATTAGCAACCACTCATTCAAACACATAGCATAAAAGCAATACAAGTGATGTTAAGATAAACAGTCACTTGCTCAATGGCCAATGAAATAAAATAGTTGGAGTTCACAAATCTGGCAGTAGCTTCTCAATGCATTAGATGAGGGAATTTACCCACACTGAGAGATGCAGCAAAAGTAGAGTAAGCTATAAGAGGAAACTTTGATAGTTTTTTTCTATTTATAAAAAAGAAAAAAAAAAAGAAATTGGCAACAATCCAGAAAAAAAATATTATGATTTGGAATTATATTTTCCAAAATTATGTAACAAAAAAAAATTATGTTTTTTTGTTTTTCATACACGTCAGAATGATTTGGAATTTAGATTCTGTATTACATGGTGATCTGGTTTTGAATGATTAGGGGGTATGTAGGTAATTTACAGGAAACATCATCAAAATTTGTGTTTGGTTGTTGAAGAACCGGTTACGTATCGCTTTCTCATCATTTCCTTGACCTTCTTCCCATCATTAGCCACATCATACAACTCATCAAAATCTGGATTTTAATGTTGTCCTGTTAAATTCTTCCGAGGTTTTCTTGTTTCTTTTCAATCCTTTGATAATGGACGTTGAATCCTCTCCGGGTTCAGCTGAAAGATTCAAGCTTTACCAGGAGCTGGAATTGCAAGAGTTTCAGGACAAGTTTGTGATCAAATCCCATGAATCCCCCAATCAAGGATTCTGGATTAGCCGTCGTGATGGGAACATCAATTTCCTTGATGGTAACCTTTTTTGCTTTTTTTCTTTTCCTCAGTTGCTTCATTTCCTGATTGGTTGTCGAGAAAATACTGGAAATTTTCTGTAAAGTTTGATGATTTATTTCTGATTCAGAGAAAATAAATTGAAAAGTTAATTTATTTTTGAAGTAGAAAGAATTTTTGGGGTCTTGGAATTTTCAAAAGTGATCATTTGCTTGCGAGCATAATGCTGTGTATTGGTGGATTTTAGTTGGATGCTATTTTGGGCAAGAAAGGGAAATCGTGTGTAAGATTATATACTGAATATCTCCATTTTCACATTTATATCGTGTGTAAGATTATATACTGAATATCTCCATTTTCACATTTATGTATCTGTTATAGCCAAAAGATTACTGTTTCTTACATTTTGAGGTTTGCTTGGCTTTTATTTAGTTATTTAGTTTCAGTTCCATGTTAGGGTTCTGATTTTCTAAATTTTCGGAATTGGTATTTGTTAGGATTTTGATTATTTAGGATTTGACATTTGTTAGGATTCTGATTGATGTTATTATGGTTTATGATATTTTCTTGATTTGTTAGGATTTTATTTCCTATTTTATTTAGGTTCTCAAACTATGTATGTAAATGTTGTATGGCTTTTTTTGCTATCAATAAAACTACTAGTTTAAGGATTTTTTTCTTTTTTGGAGGATTTGACCCTGTCGAAGTGGTCACCCCTTTTAATTTTTTCATAAGAACCCTCGGATTCTTATCATTTGGTATCAAGAGCCACGATCTTGAATGCCCCCTAGGAAGAAAGTTCAAGTAATGGCTTCTAACCTAGCTTCAGACAATCAAATTGATGCCATAATAGAAGCAAAGCTTGACAAGAAGATGGAGGAGTTGAAGTTAATAATATCTCAGACTGTTCGTGATTCTATGAGCCACGAACGACAAGAAGGTGACTCAAGTGCTAATCGACGAAGACAAACTTGGGCTCAGTTTGGAGATTACGATCACCCTCTCCCACGTATGAAGGTGGAATTTCCTCCACTAGGAAGACGGAGATCCTTCGGGATGGATCTCTAGAGCTGAAAAATTTTTCCGCTTCCATCACACACCTGAAGCTTTGAAAGTGGAGATATCTGCTATTAATCTTGATGGGGATGCAATACAGTGGTATGATTGGTTTGAATCTGTTCATGGTGTGCCTATAACTGGGATGAATTTACTGCAGGACTCTTTGTTCATTTTGGACCATCAGAATATGAGAATATTGATGGACAACTAGCAAAGATCCGTCAAACATCTACTGTTTTGGAGTACCAAGGCCGGTTTGAACGATTATTTAACCGGGCCAAGGGTTGGACTGAACGACAGCTAGCTGGAACGTTTGTTGAAGGGCTTAAAGTTGATATTGGAGAGAAGTCAAAGCTAAACAGTCGCGTACCATGGCTGCAGCAATTTTCCTATGCTCGTTTGCAAGAGGAGAAGATAGGTGAGGAGTCACGTCATTTTAACAAAAGTGTTGGATCCAGAAAGCAAGTTGTTAGTAATACGACAGCACCAGCCAAGCATCTTGCTAGTCGACTAACACAAGAAGAGCTCAAGGAGAAGAATGCAAAAGGGCTATGTTGGCATTGTGACAAAAAGTGGCATAAGAGTCATCGTTGTAAGTAGAGGAGTCTCCTAGTGATTGAGCCTGCTGACGAGTTAGAGATTAGTGATGATCTTGAAGCAGACTCGGATTAGGAAGGTATGAAAGATGAAACTAGTGATGATCATGTTACTTTTTCAGTTCACGCACTTGCTGGATATGCTAATCCTCAAACTATGAGAATTAATGGCTTCTTGAAACACCAACCTATCACTATTTTAATCGATACTGGTAGTACTAATAATTTTATGGAAGATTGCCAAAAGACTTGCTTACCCAATAGAACCATGTGAAAAATTTGATGTGAAAGTTGCACATGGAAGAACTTTGCCTTGCCAAGGAAAATGCTCTAGAATTAAATTAACTATGCAGGACCAGGACTTATTTGTTGATTTATTCTTGCTGCCATAGGTGGATTATGAGATAGTGTTGGGTATTGAGTGGCTCCAAACATTAGGATATATCTCCTGGAATTTTTCTAAATTACTCATGAAATTTATGATGAATGGGAAGTTGGTCGCTCTTAAGGGGAAGCGATGCGGAGGTGTCACCACAATTACTAGCCATTGCATGGAAAACTTTTAAAAAAGCAGCAATGTGGTTACTTGTTGCAATTGCAGGAGGTAGGAGAGCCCAAATCTGAAAAGAGTGGTTGCTCACAAGAGATTGAAGCATTGCTCTTGGAATTTTCAGAAGTTTTTGCTGAACCTCAAGGCCTTCCTCCTCAATGCTCTCATGATCACAGAATTCCTATCCTGCCAGGAAGTACACCAACCAATGTTCGACCTTATCGTTACCCTTATTTTCAGAAAGCAGAAATTGAGAAAATTGTCCGTGAGATGTTAGAAGCTGGACATATTTGGCCAAGTGTGAACCCATATTCATCGCCTGTTTTGTTAGTGAGAAAAAATGATGGATCATGGCGAATGTGTGTTGATTATAGGGCCTTCAATAAAATAACAGTGAAAGATAAGTACCCTATTCCAATAGTGGATGAATTACTATATGAATTGGGAGGAGCACAACAATTTACCAAACTTGATCTTGATTCTGGCTATCATCAGATAAGGGTACATGAAGAGGACGTTCAAAAAACTGCAATCAGAACGCATGATGGGCACTATGAGTTTGTGGTTATGCCTTTTGGACTGACTAATGTGCCTTCCACCTTTCAGAGTCTAATGAATGATGTCTTTTGGCCTCATCTTCGTAGGTTTGTGCTTATATTTTCTGATGATATTCTTATATACAGCTTATTCTTAAAAGAACATATAATACACTTACGAATTGTTTTAACCCATTTGCAAGAGCATTGATTATTTGTAAAGGAGTCCAAGTGCAGCTTTGCTAAATCTGAAGCGGAGTACCTGGGCCATATTGTATCCCATGAGGGAGTTGCAGTTGATCTTGTCAAAATTCAGGCAATGACAGAATGGCCTATGCCTATGACAGTGAAGGCATTGCGAGGATTTCTAGGTTTAACCGGGTACTATCGGAAGTTTGTTCGGGATTATGGCAAAATTAGTGCACCTTTAACTGCTTTACTGAAGAAAGATTCTTTTGCTTGGAATGAGGAAGCTGACAAGGCTTTTGCTGCACTTAAGCATGCTATGACAACCACCCCAGTTCTTGCTTTACCAGACTTCAATAAATTATTTATTATTGAATCAGATGCCTCAGGGGTTGGTATTGGTGCAGTGTTAATGCAAGAAGCCCGCCCACTCGCTTTCACTGGCAAGGCTTTATCTAAGATAAAGAGATGTTTGCCATTGTTCATGTAGTCACTAAATGGCGTCCATACTTGTTAGGCCGACATTTCCAAATTCGCATAGATCATAAAAGCTTGAAATACTTCTTAGAGCAGCAGATTTTTTCAATGGAGCAGCAAAAATGGGTAGCAAAATTGTTGGGATATGATTATGAGATTGTCTATAAAAAAGGAGTTGAGAATGTTGTAGCTGATGCACTCTCACGAATCCCAAAGCATGCTGAAATATATGCTATGTCCATTCCATCTTGCACTACTCTGCAACATATTCGCACATAATGGTTTGATAACTCTGAGATCAAGGACATTATAAATAAATTGGAAGAGGATTCATTTGCAGTGCCCAATTATAAGTGGGACTCCAATAATTTGCTCTACAAGGGATGGATTGTGCTAGTCCCTTCAAGCCACAAGGAGACACTTTTGAGAGAATTACATGAATCTCCTATCGCTAGACAATCGGGATTCCTTCACACATACAAGCGCATCTCACAAGAATTTTATTGGAAAGGGATGAAAGCTTACATTCAAAAATTTGTGGCAGAATGTGATCGACACAAAGGGGAAACAGTAGCTAGCCCCGGCCTACTTCAACCCCTACCCATTCCTAGTGAAGCTTGGACTGCCATATCGATGGATTTTGTGGAAGGGCTGCCGCCATCCCAAGGTAAGACTACTATTCTTGTGGTTGTAGATCGTTTGACAAAGTATGCTCATTTTTGTGCATCGAAACACACTTTTACTGCTGTAAATGTGGCTCAAGTTTTTGTTGAAAATGTGTTACCGGGATAAAATATTTACTTGCAATTTTTGGAAGGAATTGTTTCATTTGCAGGGCACTCAACTTAATATGAGCACCTCTTACCATCCACAGTCGAATGGCCAAACTGAAGTCGTCAATAGATGCTTGGAGAATTATCTACGTTGTTTTGTAAGTGACAAACCAAAAGACTGGAGTCAATGGCTACCGTGGGCAGAATAGTGGTACAATACCACCTATCATTCCTCAACAAAAATGACTCCTTTTGAGGCTGTTTATGGTCGAGCTTCCCCTCTCTTGGCTAAGTACACTATTGGGTCTTCCAATATTGATCAAATGGACAAGGAGTTACGTAGTAGAGACAAGGTGCTACAGCTCTTAAAAGACAACTTATTGGCTGCCCAACATCGCATGAAACAACAAGCTGATCAGTGTTGCAGTGAACGTGAATTTTCTGTAGGTGATTGGGTTTTCCTTAGGCTTCAACCTTACAAACAAGCATCAGTGAACCTCTGGTCATCTATGAAGCTTTCACCTCGATTCTTTAGCCCTTACCAAGTCATAGAACGAATTGGCCCTGTTGCTTACCGCTTGGATTTGCCAGAGACTTCAAAAATACATCCAATTTTTCATGTTTCCTGCTTGAAGAAGAAGATAGGGAATACTGCTATTGTCCAACACCATCTACCAAGTGTTGGGTCTCATGGGGAGGTTCAGATTCAGCCAGGAGTTATTCTTGATCGGTGCATGGTTAAGCGTAATAATAGAGCTGTTGTTGAAGTTCTTGTGCAGTGGTCTACTTTACCACTTGAAGATGCAACATGGGAACCTTACCATTTGCTAAAGGAGAAGTTTCCAGAACTTTTGAAGTCTTGAGGACAAGACTGATTTGAAGAAGAGGAGAATGTTAGGATTCTGATTTCCTAAATTTTATGAATTGGTATTCCTTGGGATTTTGATTATTTAGGATTTGATATTTGTTAGGATTCTGATTGATGTCATTATGGTTTATGATATTTTCTTGATTTGTTAGGATTTTATTTCCTATTTTATTTAGGTTCTCAAACGATATATGTAGATGCCGTATGACTTTTTTCGCCATCAATAAAACTACTAGCCTAACGCTTTTCTTCTTTCTTGGAGGATTTGACCCCCTTGAAGTGGTCACCCTTTTTAATTTTCTCATAACAACCCTCAGGTTCTTATCATTCCATTGGTATTAATTTTGTTTTTTTTCTTCATTTTTTGCAGGTGACACTGACACATGCTCAGAAAGCCCATCGAGGACATCTACAATTTATGGTGTGGTCGGAACTATAAGATTGGTTGTAGGTAGAGATGCTTATATGCTTTTATCTTGAGTTGTTTTTATATGTACTTGCATATTCATTTGTTTTCATATTTACTCGTTCATCTGTCTGCATTTGAACATGCTAGATTGGCTGGTATTAATGTCTAGTCCTGTCCTGGTCCTCCCTGATGATCTTTGTTTGTCTGGAATTTTTGTTGGCCAAGAAAAAAAACAAAACTAATCATGTTTACTAAATGCTTAATACACATTTTTTGGTAATTGATTATTCATGCAATTGTTCTTATTTCACCATTCCTATTAAGGGATGTATGTCTAATATGTGCCCTTCTTCTCAAGTGGACCATGTTGACTGCATCTGCTTTAACATAACAAAATTGAGCTAGCTAAAAGAATTGAAATGTACTAAAAATATTTTTCTTTCTTTCTTTTGTTTTTTCTAAGTAGCCGCCTAATCTAACACCATAAGTTCCTTTATACTCATTAGTACTCAACAGTATGTGTCTTGGTGTAGGAACTTATGCCATTGTAATAATTTCTCGGAAGGTAGTTGGAAGTTTCCTTGGTTTTCCAGTATATCGCTTGATGTCTATGAGACTCCTGGCCTGCAATGAAGCTTTGAGGTTTTCAACTGGTCAAGAAGTAAGATTTATGTAGTCAGAAGTTATTTTGGCATCATTCAAATGGTATACGTGTTCTTCACGTTTAATACATCCTCTATATACTATCTTTCTGTAGATAAGAGATGAGGCTTACTTCACGACTCTGTTGAAAACAGTAGAGTCAATGCCAGGCTTGTACTATTCATATGAAACAGATATTACATTAAAGTAAGAGTTATGTTTTAAAATTGTTGGGCTATTGTTAACTTAGTCACACTATATTGATATCATTCCAAGGTTGATGCTCATAAGATGCAATTCGTCGTGTCCACCAGCTTGAAGAGAAGAAGCAAGTTAGTAGAAGGGTGGATGAGTAAGCCAATCTGGAAGCAGGTTAGTTGGCATAATTCTTGATCTTCTGGGAATAAATTTCATCTGGAACCCAATTCTTAAGTGAATATTTTTTTAAAAAAAATTGAAATCTTCTTTGTATCTCCATTGAGAGTAAAGCATTCTGCCACTAAGATTCATGTGTAATTGAATTCTTTTGTATGTTAGTTTAAACACTCCTATTAGATTTGTGAAAACCATTTTTAGGCCCTTGAATAATAGCTCAAGCTTTTAGATGAAGCAATTTTTTGATAACTTATAATAATTGATGGTACTTTCAAAGATTTTATTGTATCTGATCACAGTTCTATTGGATGATCTATCTACACCCAGTGTTGTTTGTACTTAAATTGCCAACAAAGAAATTTAAATAATAAAGGAAAAACACTTCATGTAGCTAAAGTTGCTAAGAATATGCTGATAGATTCTTTAGTTTGGAGCTGTTTCTGTTTACGAGAGCCTTTGCTTTCTCCCTATCAAACAGCCATATATGATACAATGGATTTCTTAGAGTTGGGTCACAATTAAAAAGATGTCTCATGGTTGAAGGAACAGATGAGCCTTTACTGTATATCTAGGTTTGAATCTTCCTAATGAGAAAAAAATTTCAGTTATGGAGAGTTTAGCAGAACTTAATATATTTGAAGTCAAAATTTTACAGCTAAATTTTCGTATACACCTTGCTTCATTTTGCTTATTTATACTACTTCATTTTGATCCTTTATTTTACTGCTTAGTTCTGCCATGGTGTCATTTCAATGTGTGACCTTAAGTCCCTTTTGGACCATTTCTCTAAAGGCATTTAATTCTGGAATGGGAAAGATAAAAGAATGACTACTTACCCCTGTTGACAAGATTTATTGCAATTATCAGTAAAAGCTAGCTGAAAATTTTTAGCTTTCCTTTTTCCATTTGTATTTCAGGCTGACCCTCGATTTGTCTGGAACAGAAATCTTTTGGAGGAGCTTATTGAGTGTAAGGTCAGATTACTTGGCAGCACTTCCTGTTTGCTGCAGCAAAAAGCTTTTAATTTCAATAAACAAAGAAAGTGTTTCTACAGTCTTAATGAACTTCATCTTGTCATTTTTGGTATGATAATGAAGTTTGTCCCCTTAACACCTATCTTTATGGTGGCAGCTTGACAGATTCATCGTGCCCCTAGTACAAGGGAATATCCTGAAGTTTAAATTACCTCTGCTTTCCCCTCCTCCCTTGTGTGTGTGTGTGTGTGTGTGTGTGTGCATATGATCTCCATATTATGTCAATACAAGAAAATGATGAAAATGAAGTATACATTCACTTTGAGAAGCCAGTTGTGTTCTCCCTTAATTGGGTTTAAGCTTCCAAGTAGCAGAGCTGAAGTTAAAAGACTCACATGCTACGATAACATTAGTTTCAAGGAGGTGTACACGGTGTCTAGGTACAATGTCCCAAAGTTACTTCCTTCTTATAATAATAACATAATAAATTTGTAATAGCTCATTATAATATGGCAACATTGTCATAGGAACAAGAATGTGGAGAAGAGGAGCTAACCTTGAAGGTGACACTGCCAATTTCATTGAAAGTGAACAGTTGCTTGAAACTGAAGAATTCAGGTTCTCATTTTTGCAGGTATTATGCACGAACGAAGTATCAACTGGCAGTAATGCCTTTCAATAGTTTCTCCTCACAGTAGGTTATATTTTCCATTAGCATATCTCTTCATGTTTCTGAGAATCTGGTAATATAGTCAAACATGCTGACGGACTTTGAGTGCTGTATATCCTGAAGTTTCAAATATAGATAATATAATATGAAGATCAGCTTTCTGCAATAAAGAGTACACTTATACAGATAGAAGTACTGTTCCCAAATTAGTGCGAACTTGAAAATTTGTCAAATTTTAGGAATAATAGAACACTTACTCTTTTCTTTGTTTCTCCTAAAATTGCTGTTGAAATTAAATCCGTCTCTTGTTACTTTGTATGTATCTGTTGATCTTAGACACAATTTTTCTTGTCAAATTGATGGCTTTTTCACTTTGAAAGCTGATAGATTATTATCAGAGAGGACATAATTAACTCCTCCTGAAAGTGCAAAGGAAAAAAAAAATCTATAGGATAAATTTCATCATTACTATTAATCCACACCTTTTTCTTCTTCCTGTTCCTATTTTCATGTCAGTAAAGAGAATCTTATGGAGCCTTCTATATTGATGACTTCAGAATAGTTCCATGTATCTAAAGTGGCTAAATGTGTCTGACCAGAAAAAAAAAAATGCTTGGGCTTGACACTAGTCGTAGCTAATAAGTTTTAAGACTTTATACCATCTAGTCACAATCATTAACCAAATTATTCCTAAAATTTGTAGTAGCTAGAGGATGAGATCTGCCCTGAAGTTGTCTAAACCCCCCTCCTTTCAGTTTTGGGGGTTGCTGCTCGGTGATCTGGGAAAGCTTAGTTTTACCCCCTATTTCTCTTGAACTTGGCAGTATATACCATATAGCTTCACTATTTTATTTGCAGGACAAACTTTGTTTTGTGTATTTGAAGATATTCCTATTTTTCTCTTAGTTTCTAATAAGATATAATTGTTTCTTACTTCAAAGTTTTGTTAGCCAGTGGAATTTAATATCAATCAATAACTGGAATTTAACATTGTTTTTGTTTGCATACAAATTGAGGTAAAGAAATTACCAAAAAAAAAAAAAAGGAAAGGTTAATGAACATTTGATATCCAATTTCCATAGAACACCTTTTATCTGTTTTGTTAGTCAGTGGAATTTAATATCAATCAATAACTGGAATTTAACATTGTTTTTGTTTGCATACAAATTGAGGTAAAGAAATTACAAAAAAAAAAAAAAAGGAAAGGTTAATGAACATTTGATATCCAATTTCCATAGAACACCTTTTATCTGTAAATACCAAAAATTTTTCCCTCCCAGTTTGTGATTTGTACTCTGATTAATTGTTTTGCAGATTCGTGGTTCAATTCCTGTTCTGTGGGAGCAGATTGTTGATCTAAGCTATAAACCACACCTTAGGATTATTAGTCATGAGCAAACAGTACACTTCTATTTCTGGATTCTGCTAGCACTTTAATGGTTCAACAACGAGGTTTATATTAATTCTTGTTTCTTTTTACTTTTCCCCCTTCAGCCAAATATTGTAGAGCGCCATTTCCATGATCTCTTACAAAGATACGGAGAGATTGTAGCAATTGATCTAACTGATAAAGTATGGCTTCTATCCTCCCTCTTTCTACTCTAAGCCATGAATCTGTCACAAATTTCTTTCTCAGATTTATTTGAGTCCAAAGATATGTAGCATCTTCTTGATGATTGGAAGGCATGGATATTCATGATTGCATAAAAATGTGTTTGGTTTTCAGTTCAGCCTGCCACTTTGTGCAAACAGCTCGCTGCTTTAGGGACTTTTTGTGTCAGATCTTATTTAAATGCTTCCTTCTATTCCACTGCCCGTTTTCTTTCCCCCCAAAATTTTAAATAGGGAAAACTGAGGCTAAGGATTGGCTGAGTTTGGTTAGCAGGTGCTTGAGGATAAATATCATCCTCAGCCAGCCTCCACAGCTAATTTTCCCTTTTAAGTTCATGCTACTTAGTGTGTATTTTTTGAGCAATTTCTTGTTAATTTTACTGTTGTAGCATGGTGAAGAAGGTCAATTAAGTGCAGCATATGCTGCTGAAATGGAAAATCAGCAAAAAGTGAGGTGACAATTTAGACTTCTTTTATCCTTCTACACTTACATTACAACCTTGTGATTATGGAGTTTGCTTTTGGCTGTATTTTAGCTTAAACAGTATCAATGTGTTTGATGTGATTATTTTGTGTCTTATATATCTTGTTTTTCTTTTCTTTTACCTTTTTTTTAATGACTCACGGATTATGGCAGATATGTGCCTTTTGATTTCCATCACCACTGTGGCAACTCAAACTTTGATAACCTGAAAATCCTCTATGATCAAATATCAGAGGATTTTGAAAAGCAAAGGTAGTAAAATCATCATCTAGTATTATATACAAATTTAATAGCTAGTTGCCACAATCCAGATATGCTGGCAATCTATAATTCAGATTTTTAATCATTGCTATTTCAGCTGAGCAGATACTTCTTGATGGATAGAAAAGGAAATGTAATGGAGGAGCAGAGAGGAGTTATCAGAGCAAACTGCATTGATTCCCTTGATCGAACAAATGTTACCCAGGTTTGCTGATAAAGGACTAGTTGATTGCTAGGACTTGTTCTGTTCTTATTCTTTGTCCGATTGTCCTCCTGTCTGGAAGATCTGTAAGACTGTAATCTGTGCAGTTACATGATGGTATTACTGATTTTGACTATCTTGACTCTGTTTGTAGAGTTATCTGGCCCAGAAGTCATTAAATCTACAGTTGCAGAGGATTGGAGTGCTTACTCCCTCCGAGTGCATTTCTATGTTTGGTGAAGAATATGGAAAATTTAGAACATGTATGGAATCTCTGGACTATTGCTTCCATTCTTCTTTTTTAATTATTGCCCTGCTAATTTGAACACTATTTATTCTATCTAGTGTGGGCAGACCAAGGTGATGAGATAAGCCTTGAGTATGCTGGGACCCATGCCCTCAAAGGGGACCTTGTCAGGTAATATGAAATGTTGGCGCTGAAATCCTGTGTTCCAATGTTCCCTTCTGTAATGCTGGTAAATTTTGGATATATGGTGCAGATATGGAAAACAAACAATAACTGGAAGAATTAAAGATGGGATGAGTGCACTTTCACGATATTACCTGAATAACTTTCATGATGGTATTCGGCAGGCAAGTTCATTCATGTTCATTGTCATTACCATTCATTTAAATGAATGTCACTCAATCTCAAATTGTTTAATAAGTTTCATGTCTTTTGCAGGATGCCCTGGATCTGATAAGTGGGCGCTATACTGTCAGTAAAAACAATCCTTCTCCCTTCCAGCTAAATAGCTTTGAAACTTTTTCTGTAAGTAGCATCAGGGCCTGGTCTCACTATTTTCTACCACCCCCAATCCTGACAAGTGGCTATGAATTAAGAAAGAAAATGATATTTGGGAATCCATTCAATGGATCCTGTCATTTCTAGGCTGCCTTCAGATGAGACAAACTTGTATGATAAGGATGTCCCAGTTAATCTCCCCTGTGGAGGGGGTTGACTTCTATGAGTTGGCTATCTACCCAAGGATCTAGTTCGTCTTTGATGACAGCTAAATTTGTTGCATTATGCATTTTGGTATATAATTAGCTTTAGCAGATTCATCAGAAAGAGTACTCATACCCAAAAGCTAACCAATTCTGGACTAGCCATTACAGCACACATGAATTTAAAATGCTGTTTGTGGATATGGATAACGATTACACTCCATCTTTTAAAATGCCTTACAAAGCAAATTCACAGTGGCATTGACGTGTTTTATGGAAAACTGTAAACATGCAGTACCTCCCACTGGCACCAGCTTTGATAATTGGAGGTTTGACAGTAACAACCTTCACTCTTCATCAAGGTATATAATTCTGTGTTTCTTCCATCTGAATAAAGGGTTCTTGATGCTTACTTCTCTTTTCTTTTTCTTGTTTATTTTATAAACATGGGTATCAACTCTTCTTGTCTGTTTTCTAGCGGGCAGAAATTCAGAGCATTATTTGTCGTCCGTGCTCTGTGCTGGAGTGGCTGCTGGGGTTATGGCCATTGTCAAAGCTAGTGGAAGGCAGTTCTGTTCAAGGCCCCGTTTGTGTGGTCTCTTGTGACTCTAGTATTGATGATTTTACACCACCCCCTTTGAACAAAATGTACAAAATCTGTGGTCTCATCCTAGAGATTGTAAATATGATGCTAATGCTGATAAATCTGGTGTTTCCGGATAGGTAGCTATCCATTAACTCATGATATCAGTTGGTGTATAAACGGCTTCTCATCCGTCTATTGAATTGTCCAACTATTAGTCAGAAAAATCTTGGTTTGGTAGAAACGAAAAACAGAATATATAACATCATGGAATTGGTCGAAGTTGCAAGTTGAAAGGAGTATAACATCATTTGGATACCATACGAATGGTCAAATTTTATGGGTGAAATGTGAATTGAGTTGTGCTTCATTTTGAATGTGTACATTTTTGTTATACTAAGCAACTACAGAATAATTTTTGTCCTAAATTTATATTAAAATTCCATTTTCACAGCAAGCATTCTTTTAAAACTGTAAACTTCTCCATGATTAACACAGAAAAGTAAAAAGAGAGAACAAAGGCCATTTATAATCAATCATCCAAACTTGTCACCAATCCTTGTTTATGTGCTTGTGATCTCATCATTGCTAACAGCTGAGGAAGCAAACGAAGCTGATATTAGACATTAAGGCTCTGTTTGCAAGACTGCACGAGGAATATGTAATATAATATAATTAATAATATACATATTTAAACAAGATATTGAATAATAATTTATTCAATTAAAATAATTTTATTCAATTTTAACAGTATAAAATTTTATAATATAAAATAATTTAATTCTTATTTATTATATGATAAAAGTTAAATAAAATTATTTTAATCAAATATTATTCTATTTAATATTTTGTCTGAATATAATATAAAAATAAATAATATCAATTATATTACACTATTTATAAGTTATATAATATACTAAATGAGTTTGAGTGTGCATTAACCCAACAGAAAACAGAAGCCCCAAAACGGAGAAATAAACGAAAACCACTTATATTTGAAACGTCCACTAGCTCCTGCCCGCATTTCGTGCATGTGCAGCTTTTGCCTGTTTTGATCTTGTCCCCTCTTTAACGGCCTTTAACCATCTCTTTTTTTGTTTTATCCAGATAAATTTAAATAGTCTTTCGGGAGATTTTAAAGGGGCACATGTAAACTATTTTATCACTTTCTGTTCGAAATTGTACCACTAATTGCTTGCACAATCTAACACTAAAATTGCATTCAACACGCAAAAAAAAAAAAAAAAAAACACCACATTGACCTATTATATATAGATAAATAATTATTTAAATGCTAATCTAAAGTTTGAACTTGAGCAGATAAAATAGGGAACATCTTAATTACTATGCCATCCTTGAGTTAAACAATGAAAATGATTGCCGAATGTTTTAAACTTGTTGTTGTTGTTGTGTTTGTGTTTCTTCCTCTTATTTGGCTTGATTTTTATGCGGTTAAAATGAATAATTAGGTTCTATTAAACACACCATATAAGAAATGGATACTATAATATAATCAATTTTATCCATTCTTATATAATATTTAGGTAATATATTAGATATGGATACTATAATATAATCAATTTTATCCATTCTTATATAATATTTAGGTAATATATTAGATAATAACTTATTCAATCAAAATAATTTTATTCAGCCTTAACTGTATTAAAACTTTATAAGATAAAATAATTTGATCATTATTTATTATACGATTAAAATTAAATAAAATTATTTTGACCAGATATTATGTTATTTAGTGTTTTGCCCAATCCGTCCCTTATATCAAAAGGGGCTTTAGTTCTTATAATTCTATTCAATTTAAATTTTGGTCTCTATAAATTTTTTTATATTAATTCTTATAGTTTCACTTAATTAGATTTTAATTCTTGTGAGACTAATATCTTATTAATTAAAAATTATAAAAATTAATTTTTTATAAAAAATAAAAAATAATATATTAACGAATAAAAATATAAAAATTTAAATTTAAATAAGTAAAAAATATAAGAAGTAATATTCTAACAATAGAAATTTAAATTTAAATAAATAAAATTATAAAAAATTAATATTTAAAAAAATAATGATCAAAATTTAAATTAAATAAAATTATATAATCTAATTTTTATTTTAACCTTTCTCTGTCTACATTTCCAACTTAGAACATGGAAGGAAGTACAACCAGTAACGTCATCTAGCTTCAATTTTCTACCACTTGGACGCCATGGTTTTCACAATCTCGTGGTATTGCATGTCCAAATTTTCCTTTTCGTCTGCTGCAGTGCTCTGTATCCTTGGTGTGGGACAGTGTTTTCAAGTGGGAGTTGGAATTTTTTTATGGCTATAACTTGAGGTGACTGTAACCAGTGAGAGAAAGAGAAAGAGAAAGAGGGAGACAACCGTCTACACCCAATGCTTGGCCCCAGAGAAAGGTAGAGAAAAAGACGTTCTGCAGAGAATCACAGTTTATCACAAGTTATGGGTCCTTGTGATAAAAAGATGGCAGAGTTGGCAGCATTCTATACTATAATTTTGAAGGGCTCTAGTAACCAGTCCACTCATTATTTTCATGTGTCCGCAGCCAAGAAAGTAACCCTTCAAATACAAAATATTAATGTTTGTCTAAATTGATTATCCAAATTAATGTTTAATGACTTCACATGATATTTCACATGACTTACATGAACACATTTCCTACTTATATAAGCCTTGAATAATTATATAAGCCTTCTATCAATCCAAAAGATATGTCTTCCAACCCATAAATCATGTGATTGTAGTCATTAAATATTAATTTCTGATAACATTTAGATAAATTAGATAAATATAGCATCATACAAAAAAAAATTGTCACAATGTTACAATTTAAAAAAAGTCAAAGAAAAAACTGTTATTGAACTGAAAAATCAAAGAGATAAAATGCAGTGCCCCTTATATACTTTTAATTTCATTTAGATAGCTACCATTAAACTCAGAATAGAGTTCTTTTACACACTTTCAATATCATTACATAATTGTTGAAATCAATGAATAATTAAATAGTCTAACGACGCACAATCACGATTATAATTTTTTAGTCGCAAGGCTAGCTTTTTTCATGAAGTTACAATAACAATTGTGACCCACTTAGTAGTATTACAATTTTGCCAGGCTAGTATACCGGATTGAAAATCTTTATCTGTCACTGCAGAGTTTTCCTTCTTTCCTCTGTCTTACTTGGCTCCATTTCCGCACTTCTCTGTCCTACTTGGCATGAATCCAACAGTGCAACCAAAGACAGCCCTTTTTTTTATTTGGGTAGCATGACATTTGCATGCGTCACTTGTCAACTGAATAATCCCATTGCTGTCTATGAATCCAAATCCCAAATACAAAACACTTTTCCATAATTGAGCTCATTCCTATGAACAACCACCACCCACTGCTCATCAAAATCCTCAACCCCAGTTCATCCCAATCTACCCCTTTTTCTGTTTCCCACAATTTTTTTAGCATTGCCACTTATCTCCAATCGAAGCTATGTCTCAGAAAAATCCCCTCACTTGAAGACAAATTGCACCGAACCAGTTCCCACCGGAATGCTATTTCTCTTTTCTCTGTTTCTCTAACCGAACACCGCTCTCTCTCTCTCTGTTTTGCTCCAAATGACTCTGTTTCCGCCATTAGTCTTACCCTTCAAGCATCCTCCGAGCATTACTTCCCCCCTAAGCAAACCAGAAAAATCCCACACCCTTCTGCACAAAACCCATTTTCCCAAGCACCCCATTAAAGCACGTGTTAGTCACGACCACCATATTCTCCATTTCCGTCTCCATCTCTCTCTGTCGCTCACTCTTCTTGAATGCATAGATGACTGATGCAAACGTTGCTTCATTTGAGGCATTTCTTCAAGGGTGGATGGTAAGCCAAAAGGACTACCTTGACGAGCTTCTCTCAGCTCAGCAACGCTGCCACGAACTGCAGGATGCTGATCGGAGAGAATTGGTCAACCGGGTCCTCTGCCACTACGAGCAATACATCCAAAAGAAATCCAGAATTGCCCACCACAATGTTCTCCTTGTTTTCTCGCCAACGTGGTTCAGTTTCACGGGAAAGAACCTTCCTTTGGGTCGCGTGGTTCAAGCCCGGAATGGCGTTTGAGATTGTGAACACAGCTTTGGAGGAGGATTTGTCAGAAGAGCAGAGGCAGAGGATGGGTCAGCTCAACCAGGAGACAAAGTTGGAGGAGAGGGCCCTCGACGAAGAATTGGCCAAGATTCACGAGGGTGTGGCGGCGCCACCGCTTCTGTATATGGCGAGCTAGGAAACATAAACACGACACGGGACATGGACACGAAACGATACAGACACAAAGATACAACAAATTTTAAAAATTATAAGATACCACGTTATTAGAATACAAAATATAAAATTAATATAAGATTAACATAAAAATATAAATCTAAAAAGATATATGTAAAATAAAAACACAAATCTTAACATAAATATTTACATTTAACTTAGATCTTATAAAAAAATAAAAAAAATAATCAGTATTTATTATTATAGATACGATAAAAACTATTATTTATTTAATTTTTACGATATCACACTTATATTGACACAAATTTAAAAAAATAATATAAAAAAAATTTATAATAAAAACTATAAGTGTCTTAAATATTCGAGAAGTGTCCGACATGATATGTGTTCAACGCGAATATGACAACCATTTTGAAGTATCTGTGCTTCTTAGATGGTGAGAAGCCATGGCAGGCTGTGTTTGAGTGAGTCCTCCATGGCAGAGGAAGGTGCAGTTCCGAGCACGTTCAAGACGGCATTGGAGAATGTGGTGGCAAATGCAGATGCTTTGAGGACAAACACAGCGTTGAGGGTTGTGGAGATATTGAGACTGGCTCAGGCTGTCACCTTCTTGGCTGCTGCGGCTGAGCTTCAGCTCAGGATCAGGTACTGGGGCTTGGAGAATGACGCCCAGAGTGGAGGCACAAGGATGAATCATGGGAATTTGAAGGCTTCTTCTAAGGTGGGGTTGGCTGTTTTTCTTGTTCTTTTTCCTTTCTTTTCTTCGTGTTCGTTCAAAACTAAATTACTAAATTTGTTTAAAAAGATTCATCGAAAAATTCCATTAATTTTATATTAGTATTTAAAGAATTTTAATTTTGTTTGTAATTTTAATAAATAATTTTGTTATTCAAATTAATTTTTACAAAATTTAAAAATAAATTATATTAATCCTAAACAAAGAAAACCACGAAATCTCATTGCAGGTGAAATTTTTTCCAGTTAAATTTAGTTTTTTTGAATTTGATTTTTTCTTGGGAACTGGTTTCAGGTGTGTGATCATGGGCCTCAGCAGTTTGCATAGATGATGATGGGCGTTGGGCATTGGGCAGTGTGCATTCAGGATTTGTTGGTAAGGTGAATATGCCTGGCCTTAATGCTGTTTAGTTTCTTTGATGAGCATTGAGCAATGACGAACAAGATCAGGTCATGCAATGCATTCTCAGTTTGAGGCTAGAGCATTACTTGAACATCTGTAACTCTATAAGACAGATACGCGCACTCCAGGATCTCAAGCAACTGCCCCAGATTTCCTTATCTGTCGCCATATTTATTGTAGATACCTAAGAATTATTTCAATTTCTTTGAGATATTAAGAATGATGTTTTTGAGTGACGAACTTGGATGTATATATAGAATGTGGAACCTTAAAAATCACTTTTCTAATATCCCAACCACATTGGCATGGCATCAAAGCAGCTTTCTCCCTGCTGGGTGTTTTTGGTCCTTCCCTCAACACACGGTTCATTCACACAAGAGCAGCAGAATGCCTAAAGCCAAAGCAGCAGTTTTTAAACATCCAAATCTAGCAGCAGTTTTCCAGCAGCCTATTCTCCACAGCAATCCACTCACAAAAGAAAAAGAGCAGATGTAGAATTGAATCCAGGATTATTATTATTTCAATATAATATATTGCATTCTATAGGAGCATTTGTATAATTATTGAGTGCTTATGGATTGTTTCTTAGATACAAAAAACATTAACCAATGGAGTCCATAAAGGAACACTTATACACTTTCACAGTCGACTTCTTTGGGCAACCGGCTTAAAGCTGGCAAAACCAGTAACTTCCCTGCCTGTAACCAAGGTGTTGATGTCATACGTGCCTTCGTAGGTATAGATAGGTTCTAAATCACAGAATGCCTGCAACATTATTGAGGAGAAGCAGAAACCATGTCAGAAAACAAAATGCCCATATCTAGGCTCAATTAATATCTCAATCTCAACAAAAAAAAAGAAAAATGTGGTCAATCAGTTGCAAAGCTAGAAGTGCTACACGGATGTCTAGAAATAATCATATTCTGCAAGCTCATATTTTAATTTAATTTAATTAGTTAAAGATATAAAAATCATTCTTGAAGTTTTACCTTATTCAAAGAGTTGATCTTTAATATAGTATCAGAGTCAATGTGATGAGTTTTTTTATAATTAAATTAAATTTTATCACAGATCTGCGCATTGTCTACATTTAAGCCTTTCTTGCGAAATTATGAATGTCAATATCATTATCCTACTTATTGTAATAAAAGTCGTGCTTGGCAATATAATATCTATGCAAAATCAATTCTAAGTTACCCCGTTTAGTTCTAGATCAGATTGGAGGTTCAACAAAATAAATCTTAAATTAGGAATTAAGCATGAGAACCTTTGCCACTAGAAAATCAGCCAAAATTCCATTGCCACCAAGCAATTCTCGCCCCAGGGCAGCTGTTTCTCTTGCCCTCAAGGTGATCCACGACTGAAATATGATGACAATTTATTAGCAGTTACCTACAACCATTCATAATAACAAAGTAGCCTACCTTGAATTTTTATTACTTGATTTTTTCCTGGGGGGTTGCTACAAATGTGATAAATTACGAAATTACCTTGCCCAAGCTAGCGTGACCTGGGGTCATTTTACCACTCTCATACAATTTGCAGAGGCGCCAACCAACTAGAATCATTGCTTGAACGTTACTGAGCATCTGAACAAGTTTCTGTTGGTTGATTTGGAAAGCTGCTAATGGTGCGCCAAACTGTTTCCTCTCCTTTAGGTACCTTTTAATCACACATAATTCAGAACGATTTGCAGTGAAAGCTTTAGTTGAAGCATAACATCACGTTAATTAAGCAATACCTATGACACATATCATAGATGCCCATTGATATGCCAATGGGTTGCCAAGCAACCATTACACGTGAAACAGCAAGTACCTGTTTTGAGATGGTTAAAACAAACAAGCAACATGTACATTGTAAGGGGATTACTTCGGTACCCATATAATTTTTTTTTAGTACTGGTCCTCTAATTAGTTGTCAAACATCTATTGATTTTTTATACTTAATAGACTCCAAACATTTATTGTGAGAATCAACAACTAATAAATGCTTGACAACTCACTCAAGGTTCAACACGCAAATTGTAGTCAAAATACAAAACTGCAATAATGTAATTAATTTTAATGTCTGACCAGTCCACTGAATATCTCAGAAATTAAACCATGCATACAAATATAATATCCAAGGCTTTGAATTCAAGCAAGAATTTGATGGATGATATGAGTATATTTACAAAATGGACCCCTCCCGTTAAAGAAAAAACAAGTAAAAGTAACATGCATTAAAGTGGCATATTCTACAGGATGGACACGACATTTTCCTTCTATTACACTAACGTCAAATGGATGGCTGTAGAACCAGCAAATGCTGATCTTGTTCATAACCTATAAGACATGCAGAATCCTACAAAGGTACAGCAACTGGCTCTAAAAAGGACACATGAACCAAGATTGAGATATGCTCTACAGCTTCATTAGGTAATAGAAGTTATATGAACAAGACTTATAGCAGTCAGTTTTTGTTGAAATCATCTATAATTATTATTGAAATAACAGCAGAGGAAACACTATACACAATATTACCTTGTTTGTGTCCTGAAAAGAGTTGACTCCTGCTATCCTGTCCTCGTCAGGAACAAAAACTTTCCTCAAAACAATGTCTCCATTTTGTACGATCCTCAGTCCAATTTTATTCTCTATTTTTGTGACTGTTAAACCAGGCGAATCCTTTTTTACAATATATCTGAAATAAAAGGTAAGAAAAATATGTATATAAAAGAGTAGTTGTGAAGCAGGAAACAAGAGGATCAAGAACATATAAGCTTAACAGAAAATATAATGAAAAATCATCTAGATTTGATGGCTCAGTTCGTTTGAGCTTTCATTATTTTAGGAGTACTTTCCCAATGTCCATGGATAGTGCTCCGAGCAATAACAGGTTTTAGGTTTTCCCTATGGGGTCATAATAGGTTCACTTAGATGTTAGGTCATATTTTACTTGACTATTATTAGGGAAGTGTTGAATCCTAACAGGATTGATTTTGCAAACTCTGTATGGCTGGGATTCTTTATTTTGGAAACAATTATCAGTTCATGAAAATTCATCAGCAACATTTCTATGTCCAAGAAATCCAACATACACTTCCTCACTTCCTAATCTGTCTTCTTCAATTTGAAGCTTTGCTCAGGTCCATTTCAAGGCCAGATAAAAATAAATACATTTCTCTTTCAAAACCCAACCTCAAACCCCCTTCCGTGGCCTGCGTTTGGATCAAACTGAAATCATTGGTTTCGTACTTAACTTTGACGGAGGCTTGCAAGTGAACAAACATGCCCACCTCTTCTGCTTCATTTCTTCAGCATAGTAACCAACATGGAAGAGCTTTTCAGCTCTCACTTTCCAGAAACATATCATTAGAAACCCTTAATTCCTGTTATTTGCTTATTTTGCCCTTCAAGTTTTGCCAAGTGGATGGCTTCTCATTTCTTCTCAGTAGTGAGCTAGGTTTTTGAGTGATAATTGACACAATAATTTGGTAAAAAGAGTAAGATTTACTCACAACTTCCAGATAAACACCAGCTTGTTCAGAATTTTAAAAGAATAAATTTATAACCTTGGCTGAATATTGCCCAATGTTGGAATTTCAATGGGGAGATTAAGGTCCTGCACAAACTTCTTCAGATCATCATGACAAATTGAACCAGAGCACCTCTTCCCAATTACCTATGGACTAGCTTGCTATTCTTTCAGCCACTTGATCAACATCTGCTCCTGATATCGTCACAATACTCTTAAAAATTTAGACAGAGTAATTACAGTGAGTTGTTTAGGATGGGTGGCGGATGGCGCTGACCAAATTACTAAGTCAAATTTATTCACTTAGTTGGAGGGGCAGCAACTGTGTTCATATTAATCACCTGTAAAGCTCCTTTCTTATATTTAATTAATCATGGATTTAATGGGTTCAGTTTGATCCAAACATCATGGGGGTTTAGTGTAGGGTTATAAACTTGGTGTACTTAGCTTGTCAAATGACTAAGCTTGAGGATAGAACCTTCATCTGATCCCTTATCCACCCCAAAACCGTAACCTAAACTGTTTAAATCTTAATTCCATCATTGTGCCAGAAGAACAATTCAAGACCTTAATCAAGGCCTTGTTTACTCTCAATTATCCCTCATTTCTTGAGTTCCAAATCCTTCAAATTCACAAGCTATAGATAATAATGGAAGAACTGTTCAAAAAAAAAATCCATCTTATAGGAAAAAACAACAATTTTTACCATAATACAAATGTTCAACATAAACAAGACAAAGCATAAGACTTGAACTGTGACCCAGATATTTTCTTCACTGTGATATTGTGCGCCTAAAAATAGAAAGAGAGAAATTTCTCTTTGCTGGTTTTTTGTATATGTGTGAACTGTGAAGTTCTAGCCAGGCAATAATGGGCATACATTGGATTAACATTCTACTATATTAAGGATCAAACATTCACATCGATGTTAAGCATTGCATTCATTCCCTCTTTTCTTTTTCCTTTTGGGGTGTGGGGCAGGACTATAAGACAGTCCATGGCCTTTAGATGAGCAGGTATATTGTAATTTGTAAATATGCTAATGGTCCTTATATGGACATGCTTATATATAAACACTAAACAATGACACTATGGACACATATTGCATACCCATTTATTTGATTTGTTGTGGTATTCCTAGCAAAGACAACCAACAAATCAGCAAATGTACTGTTTCCTATCCACCGCTTTTGGCCGTCAAGTATCCAACCTCCATCCACCTGATCTTTTCAATGCAAAGCAAGAATATGGCATTATTGAACTTCAGAACAATTGAGCACAGTGAAAATATGACTGGTTAAAAAATAATAAGTAAAAAAGAAGCAAAATGCAACTCGCTGCAGAAGTAAATAGTAGATAAGATGCATAAGGTGCTAGACCTTTTTTGCCGTGGTCTTCAAAGCACTGGCATCACTTCCATAGTCAGGCTCAGTCAAAGCCTAATGGGAAGAAATTATTCTTTGAGAAGTGGTACTTCAGCAAAATGATACAATTATACAATGCCAAGAAAGGCAACTTACCCAACATGCTATAGTTTTTAGCTGTGCCAAAGAAGGTAGATACTTTTGCTTCTGAGCTTCTGATCCACACAATGCTATAATTGACAGTTAATCAAAGATATAAAATATCAGGAACTATTAATAACTAAAGATGAAATAATTAATATTTGGAGATTTATTATTTAAAAACAAAGATATTACCAATAGTGAGCATTGCCAAGGATGAATGGACCAAAATGAAAGTTGAACAGCTTGCATCAACTCTAGCAACTTCTGCTGCAGCTACAGCACTTCCAGTAACGGAAAGACCAGGACAACCATAACCCTGAGAATCAGAGCTAGCTAAGAACTCCTTTTACAGTGCTTTATCGGTAAGGGAAAAATATGGGGGAAATATGTAGAGAGCGAACCTTGATAGTGCCACCAACAATATGCAGTGCACCAAGCTTTGGAATAACATGAAATGGGAATTTGGCCTTCTCCCAGTACTGCTTAAGAGGCAAGACATTGGGTGTGACCGTGTGAGAAGAAGAAAAACAAAAAAAGAAGATAACATCATTAGAGAATCTTTTCATATTATAGTCCAACCCCCGCCCCCCACCCCAAAAAAAAATAGTAATAGCAGCATAAAAACATGCCTCAGTCATTATTGGAGCAATTTCTTTTTCCATACACTCTCTCACTTTCTTCCTGATGACCTGCTCCTCCGGTGTCAACAAGTCATCAAATTGAAAATAATCTGAAGCTGCACTTTTCAAAAATCAGGACAGATAAAAATGGTAGTTAATTCCTGAAGCTTATCTTGTTTTAGTCAAAATATTTACCAAAATATCAACTTGCCAAATCAAGCAATGAGGAAGAAAAAGAAAATTAAGAAAGTAAAAACCATATTTTAGACTTACCAGGAAAAAAAAAACATACTTTAGAAATTATAATGTGAATCAAAACATTTAGAGCAACAGATGATAGTGCCCAACCTTTTTCACTTTCCAATAACAAAGAATATCAACATGACAGTTTTAGTTCGGGAAGGGAAGGGGAGGAGGTGAGATGAGGGAAGAAAAATGACAGTGACGTCATTTTATTTAAATAAGGATTAATTGACAACTTAATCCCCAAAATATAAGAATTCCTACATTTATTGTTTAAGAACGAGGAAAGAAGGAAGATTAGCAGGAATTTGTTATCTAAATAGGACGCCTAATTAACAGAAAAAAAATGGTGGCAAAAAAAGGCATTTGGGAGATCACCCTGAAAGGCAGGGAACTTCAGGAGCCACAGTATAGTTATATGATCTAAATTTATTCCTTGAAAAGAAAAGAAAAAAGAAAGAAAGACATGGTTAAATGGATGACTGTGAGCTTAGGCTAAGCCTAGGCATGCCTGGAATTGATGAGGCCTGTTGCAGAATAGCTCAAGCTTAAGAAAAGTGAAATCAATCCTATTTCCTATTTAACAAATTCTAAACGCATAACTGAGTACAGCAATTATTAGACATTCTGTCAGTGAGTGGTTGACTGCAAATGTGTGTGTGAGAGAGAAGTTTGTGCCAAGGTCCAAATGGGTAAAATTATATTTCATTTTTTCAGTAAATGTAAAATTAAAATGTCAAGACAATACACAACAAAGGTAGAAGTATTACCATAAAAAAAACTAAAGGCATACCTCGGGGGGCAGGGGGGGGGGGGTTGCTCTCAGAACCTGAACTATATCCGTTCTAAAAGGCATACTTCCAGTGGGGGACAATAAATGTATTATATCAAATAGATAACTATACTACTTCCCTAAGCCCTAAGCTTCTACTTTTTGAGAGTAGAGATGTAAGCAGCCTCTTAATATCATGCCCTATGCCAGCTAAAGCTACCAAACCAAAGCATCGCTGTTTGTCCCAACTTGACTTAAATTATGAAAGATATATCTTACCACAAGGAGGAAACGTGGAGGCTGGAGTTGCTTGTGGAAATGCTACAGAAACATCCAGTGCTGGTAAATTAAAATAGGAAGGCATCGCATTTTTTACAAGATCACCTGGGAGAGTCAAAGCTTCCATTAAAATTCACAACAGGGTAATATTCATATCACTAATTAGTCATAAACTCTAGGAACATTCAAGCACTAATAGCACATATTAATTGCCTTATATCAAGATCGAATTCAAAGTATCAAAATATGTTGTCTCCAATAGCTGATTTTTTTGGTTCCAGATACAAGAGCTGTGCACCCAGAGGTCAGACATTGCATCAAGGTCTTCTAAATTAAAGGGATTGCTTCAAGCACAGGACAAATATTTGCATTACAAATCAAATAGAAAACTCCGATATCCAATCAAATACTCTTTTCTAGTCCCTGCAAGTTACAGAGGAATATAAACGCTTCCTCAAGTCAAAGCCGCACTTTAATTTTCTCATCATCTTGAAGCTGTAACCAAGATTAAGAAATTTAAAAAATGAAAAAAGAAAAAAAGAAATTATGCGAGAAAGAAAGAAATAAGGACCAAAGCAAGGGTTTTCCTGATCTAACAGGGCTTTATTATGCGGTTCATAACCCAGCGAGTGTTTCAGTGGCTGAGAAAATAAGCTTTCTACGATAAGCGGTAACAAGTCAAAATAGCACTTCACTGCATACCCTTGTGGCACCAAATAAGCTCCCATGAAGAGAATTCAAAGCCCATCCAAATTGGTAATGGCCTATATCGTTATAAATAAACACAATCCATCATCCACATCACCATATTAGTCTTAGAACCCAAAAATCATGTGATCCTTACATGGATCCACAAATCAAAAAGCTAAGAAATCAATCTCCACTAAATTCAAATAGCACAGAATCATGCGTAGAAATTCGGAACCAGAAAAGAGCATTCAGACACAGCAGACCAAGTTGCAAAGACGGCGAAAGAAGAGACCTCGACTCGTGGGAGAGAGGATTGTCATGGTGAGAGAGAGAGAGAGAAGAGAAACGGTAGAAACGAAGGGGTTGGCGAGTATCGAATTGCTGTGTACGTATAGAAATGAATGAAATGAAATAGAAACAGAAACGAAGACGTGGAGTCGATGGAGTCTGAACCAACAGGGGCACGCAACCCAAGGTCGCCAGGTGTCACCAATTTTAGGATATTCTTAAAAACATCATTATAACAGGAAAAAATTCCTACTTACTTCTAGTCTGTTTATTTTACATTTTGAAAGTTCAAACGCCCGTTTTCTACGTGATAATACACTTTTTAATGTAACTTTTGTCTCAACAATATTTTTTTTACTTTTGTTTAATGGACATTGTGAACATATTTTTACCTGTTAAATAAATCGGTTATTACTCTCAAGCAAATTTTAATATTTAAATTTAAATTTAATTTTATTATTTAACATTATATATTTAATTCAACATATCAACAATTATAAAATATTAAATATTATAAATTAATTAAATAAATATATTACTCTTAAATTATACAAAAATTTCTCTATAAAAACAATAAATACACTTTTGGATCCTTACAAACAGTTTCTTTCCACTAATTTTATGGTCAGGTAAGAGAATTTTGTTTCTTAAAATTAATATTATTTAAAAATATATATTTCTCCATTTTGATTTATTATTTAAAATTTTTATATAAAATTTTAAAAAGATAATAAATAATTTAAATTATAAAAAAATATAATTTAATATAATTAAATTATTTTTTTTCTCACTTTATTAATATTTTTTTAATTTTACTTACTTGACTAATTCTATTTCTATTAAAATACATATATAAAGATTTTTTTACGACAAATATATGTATAAAATTAAAAAAATTAATTAATATTTTATTAATATTTTTAAATAATAAATATTTTTAGATAAAAAACTTTTTTTTATACAATTAATAAAAAGGACAGAAAAAGTATTAAAAAATATTAATTAATTTTTTTAAATTTTATATTTATCTTTTAATAGAAAAAAATTAATAAAATAAATAAAATTAAAATATTAATAAAATAAAATAATAAGAATTTAATTATATTAAATTATATTTTTTATAATTTATAATATTTAATAATTTTTTTAATTTTTATATAATTATTTTAAATAATAAATAAAAATAAATAAAAGAAGTACAAGTATATTATTTTATGAAAAATGCTAAATGAATGTAATTTCACGAATTCTTTTACGAATTCATATATTCATGACAGCTGTTTTTTATAACTATTTACTTTTGTTTTTGTTTTTATCTTCCCATGATTTCTGTCCCGTTTGATTGTTTGTAGAAGTTTTCGAAAACAACAATTTGTCTGAATTAAAAGGTTCTTATTTTATTCTTTAACAGAATTTTATTATTAATTTAAATTTTAAATTATAAAAATGATATTAAAATTTTTTTATTTATAAAAATTTAACTTGATATAATTTTTATAATTAAGAAATTAAATTTATGTTAATTTTTAAAAAAATTAAAATAATATCAATCTAATTTTAAAAATTTTTTTAAAATAAAAATAATTTTTTTATATTTTTAAAGAACTAAAAAAAATATTCTTATAAAAAAATGTCAAAGAAAGAGTTGTTTAAAAAAAAAAAAAAAGAAGCCAAAGAAACAGTTGTTAGATAACAATTTACAAGCAACACGACACCCGACTCAATCAAATTTTACCTTTTGTCTTTTTTCCTTCCTTAATTACTAGGACTTGTTTGCATTATTGTATTAAAACACACAGAAATGTTATTTTTATACAATTTGTATTCACTTCTTTCTTGAGACAAAAAAAAAGATAAAAGGTTGAAAAAATCTCCTTTTTTATTATAATTAAGAAGATTATCCATGCAATACTAAAAAAAAGAAAAAAATTACGAAAATAATAAGTATAAATAAATAAAATAATAAAAAATTAGAAGAAAAATATTATTAAATAAATGGAAGAAATAAAAGAAGAGAAAGAATGAAGTTTTCTAAAAGACTAATTAAAAAGTCTAACTTATATACTTTTATCCTTTAATAATTTAAAATAATGACTTATCAATTATTTAAGACAATAAATATATTATAACATCTAAAATTTATGTTAGTATTACTTACCACATATCAATAATTTATTGAAGTCAAATGTTTAAACTCCTTTTCACATAACAAAATCAAATTTCACATATAAAATTCAAACCACATTTATCATATTAAATATTATAATATATAAAAAGTATAAGAGAAAAATGTAGAAAAAATAATATAAGAATAACATTTATATAAAACAAAATAATGAATAAGTACTCTCTATCAATGACTCAATCAATTTTACTGTTTGTATAAGAGAAAAGTGTAGGAAAATTAATATAAGAATAACATTTATATAAAAACAAAATAATGAATAAGTATTCTGTGTCAATGACTCAATCAAATTTCACTTTTTGTCTAAGAGAAAAGTATAAAAAAAGTAATATAAGAATAATATTTATATAAAACAAAATAATGAGTCAATACTTATAGAAGATAGCATAAAAATATAAGAGAGAGTGAAATTAAAAGCGAAAATAAATTACAGAATATATTGATATGTAAAAGTTTACAGAAAAGACTGAACTTAGAAGGAAGTAGTAAGACAGAGAAGAGAAAGGGCTCGGAAGAGGAAAGATTGTAGAGAGAGATAGAGGATATAAGGGAGAGAAGTAAATTGGATACAAAGTTAAGCACACCTAGAACTAAACTGAGGTTTGATTTATGATAGCCGAAAGTAAGAGAATCTGCTTTATCATGTCCATTGAGTCTGCTTTTTGCTTTTGTGTCTTTTGAAAGGCCGAAAGTAGATGCCTTTATCATGTCTATTGAGTATGCTTTTGCTTTTGCTTTTGCGTCTTTTAAGAGGCCGAAAGTATATGCCTTTATCATGTCTATTGAGTCTACTTTTGCTTTTGCGTCTTTTGAGAGGCCGAAAGTAGATGCCTTTATCTTCTTTTGAGGAGTTGAGGTGAGATGGGTTTTGTCTGTTTTGATTATGTCTATTGTTGCTTTATTATGTCTGCTTGTCCCGTCTTTTGAGGAGCCGAAAGTAGATGCTTTATCTTCTTTTGAGGAATGTATGCTTTTGCCTTCTCGTCTTTTGAAGAGCCGAATTAGGCTTTAGTCATATCAGTCATCATGTAGATTAATTATCCCATAATCTTCTTCTTGAGGGGTAACACTCTGACTTGATTCAATTTCATCTTCATCATCTTGTAAGGATAGCACGCTCATGAGTTTCTTATAAAATTCTTTTTTTTGAAATAGACAAGGCTAGTTCTGCCATAATCTTTGATTTTTCGGCCAAAAAGGAGGCCTCAGTAGAGATGTCTTGAGCAGTTAGATTTTTAATATATTTTGAGTTTCGGTAACTCCATTCTTTGAATTTTTGAAGAGACAATAGACTTGGGTCGAATTTTGCCCACCATTTTACTTTGATGACTCTAACTAGCCACTGTAAATCAACTTGAGGAGTTTGTTGAATAATCTTATAGTCCCAAGTCATGATCCAAGTTATGTTCATAGAAGCGACAAAAGATAAAATCTGGTATCCGGGTGAGAAGGTGGTATGTTCTTTGAAATGAGTGAAAGAGGCAAGTGCAATATCTGAAAAAATGTGGACAGTGGGTCCTAAATCATGGAACCATTTAATAAACCATTTTGGAAAGTTAAGAGAAATACCTCTACGAAACCAGATAAACCAAGAATGAGTAAAAGGTTGATAAAAAAGAAAAGAAAGATAATACCAAGCATTGATGTAGTCCTGATAAGTATAGTACTGAGGAGAGAATTTCTTGAAAAAAGATTTCTGAGTATACATTCCTATAGACCAATCAGAGGGGGTATAGATTTTAAGTATTTTGATTTTTGAGAATAATATTTTCAATTGATCAGTAAGATCAAGAGAATGAGTTAATTCTATTGAATCGGTATCTACTAGAATAAACTCATAAAATAATCAATTCTTTTGAAGGTCGATTGGAAGGAACTGCCAAGCAGAGGGAAAGACCTTTTAAGCAATTAGTTTTGGAGAAGAGAGATTTTGAATCCATTCAGGTTCTAGGATGAGTATTGGTAGGGGTTCTGGTTTATCATGATAAGAAGAAGGCTCTGATGGATGTTGAGGAGAAAAAGGGGGTCGAATGGTTGTAGGAGAAGGAATATGGCTTGGAGAGGGTCCTAGGGGACTATATCTATTTGAAAGATGAGTGCTAGGTCGTACTGGACTAAAAGGTGATTGAACAGTTTGCAAATAACTTTTGGAGGGTGATGATTGAATAGTGGGGCTCTTGAGAGGAGAACCATATTGGTCTTTAGTAATTGGTTTGCCTGTTGAACTCATTGAATTCTATTTCTTTTCATATAAAAATTCTCTGGTAAGAAAATCAGGTAAATAATTTTGAGCTCCTTTTATATGTGTAATTTCAAAATCAAAATAAGAAAGTAAAGCTTGCCATCTAGCAAAAATATGTTTAGAAATTAGATTTTGAATATCTTTTTGTAAGACGCTAGGAGCTGCCTTACAATCAGTGCGTAATAAAAACTGTTTGTTAAATAAATCATCTTGAAATTTTGTAATACATAAAACTATGGATAAAATTTCATTTTTTATGGTACTATATTTCTGTTGAGTTGGTTGCCAAATTCCTGAGTAATATCTAACTACAATTTCTTTATTGGATTCTGGCATTATTTGTTTTAATATTCTTCCATATCCTAATTCTAAGGCATCAGTTTCTACAATTAATGAGGCATTAGGATCTTGGATTCCTAAACAGTGAAGTGTTTTTACTAAACTTTTTATAGTGATAATAGAATTAGTCATAGTATTGTCCCAATTGGGAGAATTTTTTCTAAGTCTCTTGAATAAGGGGGCGCAAATAATCCTAATATTGGAGATAAAGTCTGATATATAGTTTATACATCCTAGGAATCTTTATAATTGGGTTTTATCTTTTATTTCGTTTGGAAATCTATTGGCAAATTCTATTGACCTACTTATGGGGGTGAATATTCCTTGATATATTTCGAATCTTAAAAATCTAATTTGTGTTTGGAATAACTTCATTTTTCTTGCTGAAACTACTTAACCGTTTTCTTTTATTATGTTAAAAAACTTTTCTAAATGTTCTTGGTGTTGAGATATTAAGTTAGAAAAAACTAGTACATCGTCTAAATAGACTATGGTGAATTTTGTATAGGGATTTAATATATTGTTCATAATGTTTTGAAATTCACTAGAGGCATTCTTTAAGTCTTGACGCATTACATTCCATTCATAATGACCAAAGGGCACTACAAAGGCGGTTTTATATTTATCTTTTTCATCTACTTGAATTTGATAGTAATCCTGATTTCATGTCAAATTTTGAAAATATTATAGCATTATAAATTCGTTTGATTAAATCTCTTTTGTTAGGAATGGGATATCTTATCCATTTTAATACTTTGTTTAATGGTTTATAGTTTATTACTAATCCTGGGGCGCCTCTTTCTAATTCTGATAAATTCATAACATAGAAGGCTGCACAACTCCAAGGAGATTTGCTGGGCCTTATTAATTTTTTATCTAAATATTCTTGAATTTCTTTTTTGCAATATTCTAAATATTCTTGATTCATTTGTATTAGTCGAGCTTTAGTAGGAATATCTTTTTCATTAAAATTACTTTCATAGGATAAGGTTATAACATGTGTTTTTCTTGACCAAAAAGCATTTTGTGATTCACTACAGATTTCTTGTTCAAATTTTTTATACATTCTTTGTATTTCTTCTTGGATTTTTGGAGTTTTTAATTGTTGACTTATCTTATGATATGTAATTCTTTGGTTAACATTTTTAATTGACTTTGTTTGTTTTGGATTAAATTTATTTTTGATATCAAAGAGTTTTGGACTAAGTTTAACTCTTTTATTTGTGGAGATTTTAAAAAATCGAATTGAACGATGTTTCCTAAAGCAGTTGAACTTAACCGTTTATTGTTGACAGAAAAAAGGTATAATAAAGTTAGGAAGGGGGTTCCTAATATCATTTGTTCTGAAATGTTTTTGACCATGAGAAAGGACATTTTATAACAAATTTTGTTTTTGCATATTTTAGCTTTGGATAGTTTATAGGTAATGATTAACTTTGATCCATTTGCACTACTTAATGATTCTTTAGTTTTTTCGTAATACTTTGTAAGTATTAAACCTTCTCTAATACAGTTCATATCTGCTTCTGAGTCTATTAAAGCTATTAAATGAAATCTTTCCTCATCAATTACTAGTTCTATGGGACACCACCATTTATGAACTAATATTTGGCTTATTAGGTTGATATAAGGATCTTGTTCTGAAGAAGATTCTTCTACTAGCTTATTTTATGATGAAAAAATTTGATTTCCTTGTAAAGTTAAAAACTTAAATTCTAATTCCAAATCTTTTTGTTTTAATTCTTGTATTTCTTGTTTTAGGGTCTTTACTTCTTGCTGTAAATCTTGTAGGGTAATAGAATTTTCTTTTGTTAGTTTAAATCTATTTAATATATTTTTCATTTCTATTTTTTCTACATAATTCTTTCTATTCTCTTCTTCATTTAATAGGATTTTTAGCTGTTGAAGAAATTCTTGTTTGAAGTCAGATTCTTGCATTTTATCTATTATTGAAATAAGAGTTGTTGCTTGATCTCTTGTTAGTACATTTACGGATTTTTATGCATTTTGAACAATTACATAATTCTGGACTTAAACATTCTTCATTGCTACTATTGATTCATTATCAGAAGTTTCTAAAATATTATTAATGGTAGTTAGTTCTTATTCAGATTCTGAGTCTGATGAAGATAAGTCCTGATCATTTATTAAAATACTAATTAATCCAGTTTCTAATTGTTCTCCTAGTTTTAACTGTTTAATTTTTTGTTTTACTCTATAGTCTTTTTTATATTGTCCAAATTATCCACATTTATAGCATACTACTTTATTTCTTGATAGTTTGGGGTTTTTCTTTATTTTGATATTAGGGGTTTGAGATTTTTTTGCTGGTTTAGATTTTTGATAGAATTTTTGAAAAGTTCTTGGTTTTGGCTTATTTCTTTTTGATGGGGCTTTTATTCCTTCTATCCCAAACTGTTGACAGAAAGTTCCTAATTCTTTTATACTTTCTTTTGATTCTTTTCTAAGTTGGCTTTGTAATTTATAATCTGTGCATATTTGTAATCCGATTTCTATTACATAACTAGATATTTGTCCAAAAGTTAGGGAATTATATGGTATTGTTCCATTAAATTGTTGAGCTATATTGAGTTTTGACTTTTTCAGCAAATACTTTAGGAAGATCGGCTAGAAATCGTTCTTTCCAATAGTCTGCTGCTCCATCCTGTCTTAAACAGAGTTTTGATAAAAACATGTCTTTATACTATCTATAATCAGCCATAGAGGGGCACTGAATGTTAGCTAATTGATCTCCTGCTCTAGCTTGAAGTTTTATTGGGTCTCTTATGAAATGTTTTGCAATGGTATATAATAAAGTGGTTATAGCATCATCTTGAACTCTTCCATTAGGTTCTTATTTTATTGTATTTATTATTGATTCCCTTTCTATTGGTTGTAGGATGTTATCCCACCATCTTTTTAATTGTCCGGTAAATCCTGTTATTAATAAGGTTGTTGTTTTCTTGTTTGAGTTTTCTCTGATTTTGAAGGCGGTTGAGGCCATAGTCATTTGCTGTATGGTGTCTAATATTTTTGTTGATCACTAGCTCCATCTATATTCCATTCTACTATTGATTCTCTTGAATAAGAGCTATTTACAAAGTTGATTCTCTCTTCAAATTGTACATCGGGGTACGTTAGTCTTCTATAATAATTTCTTGTAGTAGGAAGGGGATTTTTAAAGTGTACTTTGTTAATTTCAGGTTCTTGTTCTTCTAATAAATATTGTTCTAGCTCATCTATTTTTGTTAAAGTATTAATTTTTGATGTGCTTCCTAGGGTCAGGTTTTCTAATTTTCTCTTAATGTCTTTTAAAGTGTTTTCTGTTTTGTTTCCTAGTTTTACATTATTTAATTATGCTTCTGGGACATTAATTATTTTATATATTGGTCTAGTTGGATCTAGATTTTGATATCTACTTTGATTATGGTTTATTGGTTCTTTAATATTTTGGTTTTCTATTCTTTGCAAATGTCGTGACATAGTGTTTAATGTTTGATTTATATAGTTTAATTGTTGATGAACCTTCTGAATGTCTTGTTTATCTATTGGTTTATTTGTAGAGTTTTGAGGAATTATTTTGAATGGATTAGCTTCTACTTCTATTCCTTCTTTAGTAGGAATCTTTATTGTTTCTAATGGAGGATAAGTAGCTTCTATTGTTTTGTCACTAATAGTTTTTCAAGGTGTTGATGTTTTATTTGTTACAGAAATTTTTTTATCTTTGACATAAAGATTTTCGATTTTATTGTTGACATAATGCATCTCAAACCAGGCGAAAAATGCATGTTGAACTTTCTCTCCCCTAAGAAAGAATAGAATTCTTGTAAATACAAAGAAGTCTGTTCTTTATTAAAGGTAGATAAATACCAGTTTCTTTTTTGAAGATTATGAGGAGCTTCAAATTCTTTTCTAATTTAGGGTTTGTCTATTTCAAATGATTTATCTAATGTAAGCATGTTAATTACTTGTGATCTTATTGGAGAGTAATGTGAGGAGTCATCTTGTTGGGTTTCTTGATATATGGGTTGTGGAATATTTGGTTTAAAATTAACTCCTGTTAAATCTACATTAATTGTAAATCCATCAATAGAGGCTCTTGATGATACTCATAATGTTGTAGAAGATACAGGTTCTTCTACCTTAAATGAGTTTGATCTAATCATTTCTATAATAAGGTTTCCATCTTGTTGTATTATAGACCTTACTTTGGTATTTTCTATTTTTGGAATAGTCATAATATCTTCCATTAACTATTTTTGAGGCATTTTATTTATAATTTGTTGATGATTTAACATTTTATGAGTAGTTATTGAAGTTTTTCTTAAATTTGCTTTAATTATAACTGTTTCATTTTTTGATGAAGATCTTAAGACTTTAAAGTTATAATCAGTTGTAGTTACTTTATAATGAATTCTATAGATTATTGAAACATTTTCTATTGCTCCTAGAAATATTCCATCAGGAATTTTTACATTTAATACTAAAGATTGTTGAGTATAAGCATTAGTTAAAACCATTGAAAAGTTTGGATATGAGTTGAAGAAAGCCGGACCATCATGGAGATTGGATTCTAATATTCGTATAATAGAAATGGTAGAATCCTCTCATGATTTATAAAAATTATGTGAAACCATACATCTATTAAATGAAAATGTATTAGAACAACATATTAAGGAAGGATTTATTCTTGAGACAAAAAAAAGATAAAAGGTTGAAAAAATCTCCTTTTTTATTATAATTAAAAAGATTATCCATGCAATACTAAAAAAAATAAAAAAATTACGAAAATAATAAGTATAAAAAAATAAAAAAAATAAAAAAATTAGAAGAAAAATATTATTAAATAAATGGAAGAAAAAAGAAGAGAAAGAATGAAGTTTTCTAAAAGACTAATTAAAAAGTCTAACTTATATACTTTTATCCTTTAATAATTTAAAATAATGACTTATCAATTATTTAAGACAATAAATATATTATAACATCTAAAATTTATGTTAGTATTACTTACCACATATCAATAATTTATTGAAGTCAAATGTTTAAAACTCCTTTTCACATAACAAAGTCAAATTTCACATATAAAATTCAAACCACATTTATCATATTAAATATTATAATATATAAAAAGTATAAGAGAAAAATGTAGAAAAAATAATATAAGAATAACATTTATATAAAACAAAATAATGAATAAGTATTCTCTGTCAATGACTCAATCAAATTTCACTTTTTGTCTAAGAGAAAAGTATAGAAAAAGTAATATAAGAATAATATTTATATAAAACAAAATAATGAGTCAATACTTTCACTTTTTATTTCACATTTTGCACAAGAAAAAAGTGTAGAAAAAGTAATATAAAAATAATATTTATATAAAATAAAATAATGAATAATAATGAATAAGTACTCTTTATCAATGACTCAATCAAATTTTACTATAACCTTATTTACTATAACCTTATTTAATATATAGTATAAAACTTGATAATATAAATTTATATTATATAACTATTTTTATTTTATGTTTGGTATGACGTTTGATAAGATAAAATTATTTAATCTATTTATTTTTATTTAATAATTATAAAATAAACTAATCAAATTTCAAGTTTTCTGACAAGACTTGATATAATTATTTTATATTAGAGTGAATAAAAATATAATATTTTAATATCAAATTAACTATAGTCATCATTCTCTTGTTCTTATCTTACAATCAAATTTTATACTATCAAATCTTGTACTATCATACCTTATACTATTAAATTTTATTTTATATAATATATCAAATATAAGCTTTATATTATTAAACCTTATTCTACATGAACTATCAGACAGGCCTTTTTGTCTTATTTTTTGTTTCTTTTGCATCGTTGTGTTAGAACAAAACGACAAAAGGATATTTATCAATATCTAACTTAAAATTGGAGATGCGGGGTATCGATCCCGTACCTCTCGCATGCTAAGCGAGCGCTCTACCATCTGAGCTACATCCCCGTGCTGACCAAGACAGGACAACAAATATTCTAATTCATTAATTATTGTGAAGCATTGAGAAAACTACATAAATAAATTAATAAAATAGAATAAACAAGGTATCAAATACCTATTCCATTGACTCAAACATAATCAGAGTTTTGATTTTGATGCAAATAGCATTGGAATGATCACTCCAACAAAGCAAAGGAAAAAGCAAATTCTGAAGACAACGCTGCCATCAACGACAGCAGCCACCAAACCATGTTTGCGAAGCGGTTGTTGAACAAGGCTGTCCTGCACCATTCTCAGGTAACTAGAACAATCCCTCTCTTGCCAAGTTCATCTCCTTTTGGTCCATCTGGGTTGCCCATCTTGCTTTTTGATTGTGTTTGTCTTTGGATTTTCAATTCATTTTTCTGATTTTTTTTTGCGGTTTTTTTTTTCACCATAAGCTGCACCATGGTAGTTTGCAGTCAAGTGACTTGGATCCCAGGATTGTCATTCACTATGGCATTCCATCAACGGCTTCAGTTCTCGCTTTTGACCCCATTCAGCGACTTTTGGCTATTGGGACATTGTGAGTTCATTGGGCTCTCCCTTTTCTTTTCTTTTCTTTTTTTTGTGGTAAGTTGTGTATAATAACTGTGAGCTACAAGAATATTGCTCATTTTGTACATTTATACTATTGTTGTTTGGTAATTGCCTAATTGCAGTCTGCACTTCTCCCATTGCACATAGAAAAATGTTGTTCACGAAAAAGGATTCTGCAATTGAGAAAAAAAGGTTAACCTTGGGTTATTCTAATTATCCATGATAAGTTATTTAGTTCCTTATAATTTCTGAACATGCTTTTTATTTGTGGGGGAGGGAGGGTTCTAGTTGTTGGGTGATGCCTAGATGCTGCATATCCACATTCTACAGCCACTCTGGTTCTTTCAGTTAAAAATCTTGCATTTGACAATTATAAGAAACGGGCATTCTGTTAAGAGAACGTCTATCTGACCTTAATCCTTATGCATGGATGAAAGCCATGTGCTAATTTCTTATATAACTGTTAGCCTACTTGTTGAATGTTTGACAGCCACAATGCATGATTCTTCAAATGTAGTGATGACCAGACACAAGACAGACATATATTATTAGTTATTATAACCAGCAAATTGAGGTCATAATGGGACGTTGGGTGCTTATATTGCTTGGCTTAATGGCAGGGATGGAAGACTTAAGGTGATTGGCGGTGATAATATTGAAGGACTTCTGGTTTCTCCTAAGCAATTACCTTACAAACACTTGGAGGTAGGAATCTGCACTTCTCAAATTGATATACATTTAGATCAAGTTGGATTTTCTATGAGGCAAAAGTCTTACAATGTTATCTATCTAAGCTTGTGATAATTGCTCCTGTATTTGTGGCAAATTAATGCTTGGATAATTGGATTCTTTTGGCACTTGCAGTTCCTACAAAACCAGGGGCATTTAGTTGGCGTCTTAAATGACAATGATATCCAGGTAATTTTTTTTGCGTAGAATTTATTTTCTGTTTATGTTAATACAACTTTCTAATAAAGGGACTGCTGAGCAATTAAAGATTGAAAAACTTTGACATCATTTGCTACTTCTCTCACTCTCTGGCCCTGAAATAGCCTATATATTGCGGTTGTCTTGAGTCACTTAACTTTGATCTGTCTTTGATATCTCTGAGTTTTAGGGTGGATTTTCTGGCTTCAATTTTTTATTCACCATTTTTTTTTTTATTTTTTTTTTTTTGGGGGGGGGGGTGAATTTCATGATGAATTGTTGCATTGAAAGAACATATATGCATATGATTGTTTATAAAATGAACAATTTAGTATATCTGATTATGGTTGATATCAGTAAGGTGATTGACTTAGATTTCCTTGATCATTATAGGTGTTATGGTTAGAATGTTGGTTATGTGGATTAAAAGAAAACAACCATTCTTTATTTCCTTGGAGCTACATTATTCCTTAATCAATAATAATTGAAGTTCTGAATATTGATGACCTCAGAAATATTTGTGAAGCCCATTTAATTTTTTTCTTTTGAGGATTTTGGCAGGTTTGGAGTCTTGAGAGCCGGAGCCTTGTTTTTTCTTTACAATGGGAGTCCAATATTACTGCTCTCTCTGTTATTAGTGGCTCACATTTCATGTATGTTAGAGAATAATTAAATTCAATACGTCTGTATATTTTTCCCCTTTTAGGTAGCAGCTAGCTGCATATGTTTGTGATTACATGGCACTTGATTAATAACATTACTACTCTGTTATAATGTGCAGTTATGTTGGTGATGAGCATGGCTTGGTATCTGTGATGATGTTTGAAGCGGAGGAAGAAAAACTTTTGAAGACATCATATAATTTGTCTGCAAAATTTCTAAGGGGTAATTCCTTGTTGTCTTTTTTGTTTTTTTTTTTTTTTGGTGATGTTTGTTGTCTTTTGTTTTGATGAGTGAGAACTAATACATATATTGCATTCTCTGCCATCATACATGCAATCTGTCAATCTTTCTTTTTTATTGGTGGTAGTCCTGAACTCTAAAATATAATCTTATTTTCCACATATTTTAAGCTCCTCTGATGAAGGAAATACATGCAGCACTATGATCATTATTGCAGTAAATATAACTTTGGAACTTCTCTTATCACAATACCCCCTCCTAAAAGAAAAAATTGAACTTCAGAAGTTAAATTGTCATTTGTTTTTCCTCATTTTCCCATCTTAACCTCTTTGTGGCCTTGTTCTACTGCTTAAATTCTGCTTTCTTATCATAATTCTCTGCTTCATTGAGGCAATTATTAGTCTTCCATTCATGTCTCAAATTTAGTAGTTGATGCATGTGGCAATTTTTAATTGAACTTGGAGATAAGGAGCTTTATGGGATTGGTAGAGGTAAATTAGGATGAATTACTATAGGCATGTGGGAAGAATCACCTCCTTGGCCATATCTGAACATGTAAATATGGTCCCAAATTTGAAGAGATTTTGTTCTAAGTTTCTGAAAATGACAGATAACAAGTAGACAATTAAATGCTTTGTTCTTGTTTTCACAATGCATGTAAAGAATTAAAGACACTGGTCGTGGATGTTTGCATTCTAGAATGCACTAGATTTCTTTCAAGATACAATGTGGACTGTGAATCAACTAAAACCAAGACTAATTAATTTGTGAAGCACTGACTAATTAATGTCAATTGCTTATTAGTAATGTTATTTGGAGAGCTAATAGTCTTTGAGATGATATCTTATGTCTTAATACTTATGCTGGTATGGAACCTACATTATGAATTTTTCACTTCTGGGCTATCTCCATTCTGCATGTAGGCGTTCAAAGTTGAGATTAAATAACTTCTGTTCCCATGTATTAAACCTACATGTTTGCGTGTAATATTAAATTAGTATGATGTCATATGAGTTTTAGCAAGGTAGGCATAATGTTTGCATGACATTTGAACAAACACATGCATTACCTACAGCACTGCATGATGTCATGAACTGGTGTTCTCAGAATCAAGTGATAATGCTACTTCTTCTCTGCTGTTAATGCAACTCGTGCTGGTAATTGATCATTTGTGGTGTCATGCATAGGTAGAATAGAAAGCTAAAATCTAGCCTGGTATGAGTTTCGTACATCAATGTAAACATGCTAGTCCTTAGAGTTATAAATAGTCTGCAATTGTACAATAAGATAAATGAAGCTTTGAGTTCTGATACATGTTATGTAATCACTATGTCCAAATGTCTTCTTCAGACAATTTATACCTCTGTGATTCAGCATGTAAATTTCTTTCTTTTTCTTTGCTTTAAGTCTTACTCATTGCCATTGTTTTCTTCCCTTTGTTAGAAGCTGCCGGGTTTTCATATCCTAGCGACCAACCGATTGTTGGAGTTCTTTCACAACCATCTTCTTCTGGGAACAGGCAATATAGTAGTTCATATAGCTCTTTTGCTTTATTTCTCTGCTTGTGAATTAGTAATTGGAATTCAGAGTATTTCAGACTAATCAGCTATTTATCAATATGTACCAAAGCAATGCCAATTGGAGAATAGGATTGTAAAATCATATTTCCAATTATGACTTACTAGTTTAACATTCATATTTGTAATTTTCTTTCCGTCTATATGTTTCAAATGATTTCTGATTTTCAAAATGACTACAATTACAAACATTAGATGAAATTGCAGAACCACCATCCAAAGCAGTGGGTGTATATGATTTATCATGGCCATTTTTTCTTCTTCTTAGAAACAGCAGTACATTATTCATGAGCAGCCTGTATTTTTTATCATATTATTAGCTAAATCTTTGAGCTCCAACTGAAAGGATGGGATGAAAGTCTTTCAAGCCAGTGATAGTCTCAATCAGCAGTTGCAAATCTTTGTGTTGTTTGCTTAAAGTCCTGTGAAGAAATCTTGTCACTTCTATTTTACCATTTTTATATCTACCATCCTAATAGCATAATTCTATATACTTGTCTGAGATGTGATATTTGCTCATTGTGTTCAATTTAATGAAGAATGAATTCTGTATTTTTATGTTTTTGCAGACTGTTGATTGCATTTGAGGATGGGCTGCTAATTCTTTGGGATGTTTCTGAAGCTAAAATCGTGTTTCTTGGTGGTGGAAAGGATCTCCAATTGAAGGATGAAGGCAGTAATCCTTCTACCGAAATGGATGTCAATCTTCCAGCTGATATTATAGAACAACATCTGGGAGACAAAGAGATAAGTGCTCTCTGCTGGGCATCTTCCACTGGGTCCATTCTTGCTGTGGGATACTTAGATGGAGATATCCTTTTTTGGAACTTGTCATCTGCAGCATCTTCTAAAGGTCAACAGACTTCTTCATCTAAAAATGTTGTTAAGCTACAACTTTCGTCTGCAGAAAGAAGACTCCCTGTCATTGTCTTGCAATGGTCCAAGAGCCATAAATCCCACAGTGATTGTGCTGGGCAGTTGTTTGTCTATGGTGGTGATGAAATCGGATCTGAAGAAGTTTTGACTGTGAGTTATTTGTTTCTGGATGTTTACCATTTCATTTTAAATTGATTTGTGTTGGTTTTATTGCCAGTGGCTTCTGAGTTCTGATAAATTATACAGCTTGTTAAAATATATGATACATCCAAAATTGGTCGAAGTTATAATTAAACATTCTTATATGTTTCACAATACCTTAAATCCCAAATGTATAAAGACAAATTTTACTTAGATTTTGCAGCAAATATAAAAGACAGAATTTCCTTATGATGTGGCTAATCTGGTTGTGCGCCATCCTGGCTTTATAAACAACGAATGTAGTAAATATGAGAATTATTGGAATTGTTGTGTGATTCAGGCTTACCCTCTTATTTGCTAAATTGAGGAATTTCCCCCTTCTATATTTTCTAAATGGTGAAGTTTAAGCCCTGGTCAAATCAAACAATTGTTGATGTTGTTGACTTTGTTGTGGGAATTTCTGGTCACTTGTTATTACTATTGAAATTTGGGTGGTTTTATGCTAGTTAAAATGTTTTCTTAGCATGTTTGTAATGTTCCCCTAAACTTTAAAGTGTCTCTTCATTACAGGTTTTAACTCTTGAATGGTCATCTGGGATGGAGACAGTAAGATGCATTAGTCGTGCAGACCTTACACTTCATGGCTCTTTTGCAGACATGATTTTACTGCCAAGTCCTGGAGCAATGGGGCTTAACAGCAAAGATGATCTTTTTGTACTGACAAACCCTGGGCAACTACATTTTTATGATAATGATAGCCTGTCTGCATTAACATCTCAGCAGAAGAGGATGCCATCTGTATCTGCTGTGGAGTTTCCAGTGCTAATACCTATAGCTGACCCATCTTTGACTGATGCAAAACTTATCAGGTTGTCTAGCGAGTTAAATTCATCGAAACTTCTAGCGAAGGTAGTACTTTTATCTTCCAGTAATTTCTGTCAAGCCTAGCAATTAATCTGTGTTTAGTCTTTTTTTTTAACTACTTATTTGTTTTGTCACAGGTAGCCTCAGTTCTGAGAACTGGCTCAGCACCTGGTTCAGCTACTCGTTCAAACTGGCCCTTGACTGGGGGTGTTCCCAGCCAGTTGTCTACAGCTAAAGGTGCTGGGGTTGAGAGAGTTTATTTTGCAGGCTATTCTAATGGATCTGTCATAGTGTGTGATGCCACACATCCAGTCTTATCTTATATATGCTACATAGAGGGAGAGGTAAAAATTCCACAAATATTTCATCCCCAAAAAAATAGAAATCAAAACAATGTCCTTTTGTTGGCTCATATAATAAATGTTTGTTTATTTGTTTTCTCAAATCTCCTGTGTGATTTGCTAGGTGCAGGGTATAAAAGTGGCTGGTTCAAGTGCTCCAGTGACGAAATTGGACTTTTGCTCTGTTTCCTTGCTTTTGGCTGTGGGCAATGAAAGCGGTCTTGTCAGAAATATTTCTTTATAGGATACTCTATCTGAGGCAATGCAATATTGTTCTATACTTAATTCCTTTGCTGTATTGACTTTTATAGGTTCGCATTTACGACCTTAAAGGCCACTCTGATGGGACAAATTTCCATTTTGTCACAGAAACGAAAAGTGAAGGTGATCTATAGATGTCTGTCATCATCATGGAAGGCCACCTTCTTCCTTTGAGTTTCTTTAGATGCGTGAACCAGCTAGGCAATAGACATTGGCCTTTGCTGGATTTTCCATATGTGCAGTTTGTGTCACAAGCTAAGATATATGTGCAGAAAAAAAAGTCATTACCTCTATCCTACTTAGATCACATTTACCTAGTGTTGAATCAGATGTTAGCCCAGGAGCATATGTAGACCATACTGTTTTTAGTTTCCTTACATTTCTATAAAGTGAAACTCAATTCTGTCCTTGCTTTTATCTACCTTCTGACAGAAAATAATTACCTCAAAACATATTTGGGTTAATATAACTGAAAAGTCTAATTCACTTGGTAGTAGTGAATTGTGAGTACTTGTGTTTTGGATGTAAAGATTACCTTACGAAAGTTAATTTGAGACACTAGTGATAGAGCCTTTACCTTATTGACTTATATTGTTGAACTTGTATCGCAGTCCATGACTCTCCCCAAGGAAAAGGACCTCATTGCAGTGCTGTTTTTTCTCTTCTTGGTTCTTCAGTACAAGCATTATCATTTGCAAATTCTGGAACCAAACTTGCTGTTGGATTTTTAAGTGGTCGTGTGGGTATCATCTAACTACTTCTTGATTCACATTTCCTTTCTTGTTACTTATTTGGTCATAAGTAGAAGTGTCAGATATCTCAATTTGTACATCCTGGATAAACTACTTCTTTCCAGGTTGCAGTCTGTGATATGACTTCGTTGTCAGTTTTGTTCTTGATTGATGGTGTACCTAGCTCTAGCTCTCCAATTACTTCAATGGTTTGGAAAGAACAAGCATGTTTTCACAGTGCTGTGAATAGTTTAAAGCAATCAGAAACAACTGCAGGCAACTCTCTTGAAGAAATAATATTTGTCTTATCCCGGGATGGGAAAGTTAATGTAGTTGAGGGTGTTACTAGTAAAATGATATCCAGTCGGCCATTACACTTGAAGGAATCAACTGCAATTTCAATGTATGTTATAGGCAAGTACATGTTTCATCAAGAATACAATATATTTTCAGATTTATTGCACTTAGCATATAATTGGAAATTCTAAGAGATTTTTGTACCCCAGAGGATAGCATCTCAGCCTCTGAAGCATCCAATGACAAGCAGAGGGAGGAGCTCTTGAAGAAAACTGCTAGCCCCAATGAGCCTGTGCCAGACAGTAACTTAACTGGGGTTAATTCATCAGAGGCTGAACTTTCCTCTTCAGAAACCACATACTCTGGAGATTTACTTTTGGATCCACTTGTTCTTCTCTGCTGTGAGAATTCATTGCGCATCTTCTCTGCAAAATCGTTGATACAGGTCCTCTAATCAACTTTCAATATGTATTTGCATTCACATTGTAAGTCTGCAAACAAATTTGATATTTATGATATATTCTTACAGGGAAATAAGAAACCAATTCGAAAAGTGAAACATTCTAAGCCTTGCTGTTGGTCTACAACTATTAAGAAAGATGACAAAATTTGTGGGCTGTTATCATTGCTTCAGACTGGAACATTTGAAATCAGGTAGAAGCTCTAGCTTTTGTTCCTTTTATTTTCTTTTTTTTTGGGGGGGGTCGTGGGTGTATTTTCAAGAAGACAATATGGATTCTAGCAAATTCACCTTGCAATACTAAATTATTGATTTTTTCCATTATGTATGATTGATAATTTTGCACTTTGGCTTTGGACAGGTCTTTACCAGATTTGGAATTGGTAGCGGAAAGCTCTTTATTATCAATTTTAAGGTGGAATTATAAAGTGAATATGGATAAAACCATGTGTTCTGATGATAATGGACATATTGTGCTGGTATAATACTCTTTAGAACTTCCAGACTGTCAGGAATTCCATTTTTTCTATTTTTCCTCCCTATATTTTTTTTTGGATGATGGAAGACATATTTGAGTATTCTGGCCAAAGACATTCACTCAACTTAAAAGTCTGCTACTTTTGGTCTTCAATGCACCTATCTTATGTTGACCACTTACAGGCTAATGGTTCTGAGTTGGCATTCATCTCGTTACTAGCTGGTGAAGATGAATTCAGGTATCTTTGTTTTTCTGTAACCAAGAGATAACAGAGTGGACTTCTGGTTAAAATGAAGAAATAAGGAAGAAAAAGTTTAATGAGCAATTTTATTATGTTTTAGGAGTCTGGAGCATTTGCCTTGTCTCCATGATAAAGTTCTTGCAGCTGCTGCTGATGCTGCCTTTAGATTCTCTTCAAAACAGAAGAAAAAACAGGTTTGAGTTGCTCTGATTTGTCTTATTTTGGATCCTAAAGTTCCCACCATTAAAAAACTGTTTGTTTAATTTGCTTAACTGTTTTGGCACAGACTACTGGACCGGGGATTCTAGGTGGTATTGTCAAAGGATTTAAAGGAGGAAAATCCTGTCAAACAGATTTGACTGATATTCCAACGTCCAATTTTGCGCATTTGGAAGGCATATTTTTGAAGCCTCCCTTGTCAGATTCACTTCTAACGGTCACAGATACTACAGAAGTGGAGCTTGATATAGGTTTTCCAGCTAAACTGCCTCTTCATTTGTCCTTTTCTTTTATTTTCGTATATTTGTATGATTTGAATATTTCCACACTTTGTACTGTCAAAAAAGAAACCTCAAAACATGCTCTATTTTGGTACAGATGACATTGAAATAGATGAGCCCCCAACTAAGGCTTCCACTTCATCACCTGATGTTATAAATACACAGAAAGGTAAATCACTTTAAAAACTTTATTTTATGAATTTTGAGTTTTTTATTGCAAAGATTAGTGAGAGTTTTTCCTTTTTGTCCGCAGATAAGTTACAAGATAGGGAGAAACTATTTCAAGGTGGGACCAATGATGATATTAAGCCAAGACTTAGAACACCTGAAGAAATTATAGCTACTTATAGAAAAGCTGGGGTAATGCCAAGCTGTCTATTCTTTCTCTCTTTTCATATTTGATTGATTTCTATGAGTTAAATTTATTTGAATTAACTCCTGATTTCAGGATGCTTCTTCAGTTGCTGCCCATGCAAGAAACAAGCTTTTGGAGAGGCAGGAAAAATTGGAGGTAGAAATTTATCTGCTCTCTTCATTTCAACTTTCATGGCTTTTATAATAAGATTTTATTGCACTTACTTCCTTCCTCAAAACAAACATGGAAAACACAGATGAACAGGAACTAAATCATTGCTGTATCCTTGTTTCTGCCAATATTGATAGATGTGTTTACAAATATATTGTTGCTAGCCCTTACTGAGCTTTTGGTACTCAATTTGATTCAGAGAATCAGCCAACGTACTGCAGAGCTGCAAAGTGGAGCTGAAGATTTTGCATCATTAGCAAACGAGCTTGTCAAGACCATGGAAAGGCGAAAATGGTGGCATATATGAAAAACATTGTTTGCCAATATGAATTGCGTGTATTTATTGTCTTGTATATTATATATGGAGGTTTTCCAATACGTTTTTTTTTTTTTACGAGGGTACCGATATCCCTAATAACTAGTGGTCAATATTTGACCATGTGTCCCACTTTGTTGATATCAATTCAACAAATTAAAGGGTACCAATATCTAAGGAATCTCCATTGTGTATTTGGGGCTGTTGACTTTGGTTTTGTTTCATCTTGTATATTATATATTTGTGGCTGTTGGCTTTGGTTTTGTTTCATTGGTAGCGTAGGACTAACAAAAGGAAAATACAGAACATTGTCAGTTTCCTTGTACGAAGTGCAAGACAAATGGTGATTTGGACTATATTACAATTTGGGCACAGGTGTTGAATAAGAAAGTCACTTATACTTGCATCCATACCTATTTGTGTGCATTTTTTTTTTCATGAATGTCCAACCTAGATAACTTTTATATATTTTGAATATGTGCACTCAATATATTATATACGTGTTTAGATTAGTTTATTTTGTTTTTAAAATAACTTATAATAAAAATTTTATTGTGAACTTTTGAAAAAAAATAATTTTTTTTAAATTAATCAAAACTAAACATGCATTATATTTCCATCACTATGGGAGGTATAAGGAAGGTTAAATGTACAAAGCGTTATCCCTGTAAGGGGTAAATTCAATTTTGCAGTGTTATTCGAATAGAATATAAATATATATATATATATATATATATATATATATATATATATATATATAAATTGGTCCATGGGCTAAGCTGGCTTCTACAGTTCCTATGAGGGAATCGTTGTAGTTGAGGTGTCTAGCATCCTTAAGACATAAGAATACTGAAGCATTTACTGCTTCTGTAATCATTGGTTTAATGGCAACTTGAACACATCCTATGTGTAGGAATTTGTACTTTTGCCTATGTTTAAAGATTGATTTGAGAGAAAGAAGATCATATTCGTCTTTCACTCCAAGGTTAAAAGGAATTTTTTCTTCTACTGTCTTGATCACATAATCAGACATGGAGAAGAATTTTTCCATCAGGTTTATATAAATCTTGATTTGGTATTTTGGGAGGTTCCCAATTACCAATATCTTGACTGAGATCTTTGAAATGAATTTCTTCATCGAAGACACTGGTTGGTTCCCTAATCTGGGGTTGAGTTTGTTGCTCAGTGAGCGAAGAGGAGTCAGGATTGGAAGAATGGAAAGAAAAGCGAGAAGAGAGTGATCTAAACAAAGAAGACATAAATTTGGTTTTCCTTCCCCTGATATCATTACCATCACATGGTTTCATAAAAATAAACAGATAGATCTAAATTTAACTTTATCAGTTGAATTAAACATTATTTTCTCTTTTGTCATATTATTACTTCCTAACCCTAGCCATCGCCATTTCATAATCATAGTCACTGATTCTCACTCGATCTCTCACTCTGTACAGGTATGGTCGACTTAGACTTACTGCCCTATCCGTCGGGTCTTACTGCCTTTTCCACTCCATGTACAGATCTTTTATATATATATATATATATATATATATATATATATATATATATGGGTTCAGGGATGTGTCCTCTTAATTACTTGATATGCCTTGAAAAATCTTCACCCGGGATTGATTCTTGCTATTGGGACGAATCCCACTTCCTCCTCAAAACACCCTCCCAACATTTTTATATTACGAATGGTAAAATTAAAATTTTAAGTTTTACAAGTAAACCATATTATAGAGATACTCAGACTTGGGTAAGAAACATTTTCATACCAGCATTCATACGGTGAGGTGGTTAAATGCGTTGAATGCCCACTTGACTTGTATCCATTGGCATCCCTACTTCAAATAAAGCAAGCTACTAACCAGATAGTTTCAAAGGGATTATGGTCATGGTCTTCAATTTACAGTATAAACCCCAATGGTTTACTCAGTCAATTCCATAGGATGAGCACGGTGTGCTCTCGGTCTACTTGGGTTTTCGTTTTTGCAAAGAAAGTTTACAACCTGGTATACAGAGGAGAAAGATAGCTAAAATGGAAGTAACACGGCTTCAGTGGGATTTAAATCTGGCATCAAACAGTTCTCAAAAGGATCACTTGAGTTAAGGCTCTTGGGCAGCACTCCAACAAATAAAAGCAACGAAAACCAACAATAACGAGCCTTATCTCATTAGGTAAAGTCGGTTACAAAGATCAAACCACGCTATTGAGCTTTATTAAAAAGCTAAAGTTTTAATATATATCATGAAGTGCCATGTCCCTCCTTGCCCTTGTGGTATCGACGCTTATGCAAAAGCAAGGCCAATTTATTGTGCAACACCAGAAAAGGTTTCGCTTTCTCAGAACAGTCTCTTGTAGTAAATGAGTAACTCTTGCATTCACAATTTTACACTTTTCAGAGGACAAAGTCCTGTAGACACAAATGGAATCAGCTATACATTTGTGCACATTTACAGATGTCAATGTTTCCACGCAAGTACATAGCCTTATCTGTATGCAGTGCATATTTACAAATAGATTTAATTTTAATCTATTATTAGTATAAAATTTTTTTACATTATCATTTAATTATATATTATTTAATATTTTATTTTTAATAGTTGTTATTTTAATTAATTTTTTTTAATAATTTAATAATTTATAATTAAGTAATAATATAAATTTTTTTATACCGATAGTGAATCAAAAATTAAATTCTTTACAAATAACGGTACTTGTGCAATCTTTTCCTTCGGGAACTTTCACAACTGTACAAGTGGCACGATCTCAACTCAAGCAGTAACACTTGAACTTTTTCCTTTTAAACTCGGATGGAAGCACTTGTTCTTCAGTTTGTTCACGTTTGTGAATAGAGGAATTGTGCAAGTATCATTACCCTGTTAAACTAGTTCTTCTCTAACCTTGAAATCTTTTCTATGAAATCCCAAAAGCAAGCTCCGAATCCAATTCAACATTGCAATATGCTTCAAAAGCACCAGAACTCTGTAGGAAGGATTGAATGAAAATTCCAACAAACCAAGTGTTTGCCATACTTCCAAACCTACTGGTACGCAAGGATTAGTACCATGATGGTGGTGTCATTATTCTCAACCTTGGGAATATCTGGTGCATGCTTGGTTTTAATTAATTTTTAAGAAAAAATCGTTTTTTTTTAAAGTTTTTTCTGTAAGATTTTATTTATAAACTGTTTTGAATACAAAATAAACTAATCTAAAAGCATATCTATTCACCTGCTGCTATAATTCCACGTCAGTTCCATTGTTGTTTGATTATAGGAATTAAAACATGATCAATTTTAGTCTTCCCTTTATCAATAAATGTAGTTCTCATCTTCTCTGAGTTTGGTGGCCTGTAACCTTTGGGGGCTTCATTGATGGCTCTGACCATATCAATCCAAACAAAGGGAGATCTCGCTATGTTAAAATAAACCCCACAACAGGAGCAAAACCTTGCAACTAACTTAAAAAACAGCTCTCTAATTTTGGAACCAAACTTCCTCTCTGCATTCTGTGGTCGTGGTGATACAACTGATAAATTATGACTAGAACACTTGCTTGTAGGATAAAGCTTATGTGATTCCTCTTCCTCTTTCTGCAATTTTTCTTTCTCCGCCTTTGATATATAGAACACAAAGTTATCCTCTCTGCTTTTTGTCAGCATTCTTTGAATGAACCTATTTAGTGCATGTTGTAATTGATTTATTTATGTTCAAAATAGCTTATAATTAAAATGTTACTAGAAGAGTTTCTGAAAAAAAAAGTGATTTTTTCCTAAGTATTAAGTTTTAACAAATATGCACTAAAGTGGATTTATAGTATCCCCTGAATTTTGCTTGTCACGTAACACCAAAAGAACAAGAAGGTGATACTAACGCTTTGACTGGATAGATGAAGAGAATTAATAATTGTGATGGTTGTAACGCAAATACAAAAATGGTTCAGCTAGCGAACAAGCTTTTAGCTCAATTAGTACTAAACTTAGCCTTAAAATTTGAGTATGATGCTGTCGAAGGTTCGATTTTATGCAAAAAAAAAATAAAAATGGTACAGCTGATAAATATCAGAGCACTAACTTTTCGGTACACAAAACACTTTGTTTGTAAGGCTTAGATTGAGCCTTGAAATGGTGACACATTGAAATAAAAATGCACGAAGAAAATAGAGAAATGATTTTTTTTTGGACATGAGAACTGAGAAATTAGTATCTTTTAATTTTGGAGAAGAGTTTTACCAGTGATTTGGCATTCATGATTATTTTATGTTGAAGATAACTCATGTCCAAAAAAAAAAAAACCCCCGATCCAAGCCAGACGCAAACCCTCCAAGACCCCCCAAGTTTCTGCAACCACAGCACAAGTAGCACCTAAATGCTTAGAAAAACCCCCGATTCCTTGGCCTAAATTATCCCTCAGAATTCCACCACATCCAGCCAAAACACCATTATTCTTACGAGCTCAGGCACTATCCATGTTCAGCTTGACAAAACCTTCCAATGGAGGAGACCAACTAATATTAATGAAATTTCTGCTATCCTTATATACTATTTGAATATGATATTGAATAGTATAATATTCTATCTAAATAATTTTTGTTTAATTTTGACTGACTCTATAAAAATATCAATCAAATTATTTTATTTTATATAGTTTAAATAAAATTATTTTGATAAGATATATTATTATATAATATTTTATTTAAATATAATTAATATTAATTATTTTATATTATTCATTTTTTATATAATATATCAAATGAGTTCTAAGTGAATAAAACTTTGGAGTTAGAACCATTATCTTAAGTATGATTTAACTTATCCTTTGAGATTAACGAGGGAATAAGTTAACTATGGAGGGGAAGAAAATACTTGTTTTTCATTCTAGTTTACTTTACTGTGGTTTTTTTTGGTACCTAGAGTCTCTAGGGCTTAGGGGAGGCAATATAAAGGCTAAATTATCAAAATCAAGCATGTCATGTCACTCAAAAAATAATGTTTAAGAGTAATGTAAAAGAAATATGAAGTTTAATAACATAAAATAGATATGTTTAAAAAAATAAATAAAAATAACGCTATAGTTATATGAATAATAATATTAAAAAATAAAAATAAATAACAAATCTACAAAACATTAAATCATATATGAATTTTTGTGCAAAAACATTTTTATATGATATTGTATAGATTTGAAAATTTTTAATAATATAAAATAAATATGTTTTATATGTGTAAAATATTATTTATATGGTGTTAAGAAAAAAAAATCTTAATGATTTGTCATTACTAAGTTCCCCTAAAATTTCTTTAAATTGATGTAATTTCAATAATAAAATACAAGGTACTCTTTAATAAATGAAGTGCAATGTTTGTAATTGCTAATTAAAAATTTAACAGTTTAAGATTTGATAAAATATAAATATATAAATAACAAATTAGAATAATTTTTCTTAATTTTCTCATAAATACTTACCCATGAGTACTTTACTCTTTAAATATATAAATCCTTCATTATTCATTCATAGAAGATTGCGATGGTCTTATAACTTTTTTAAAGATATTAATATTTTAAATGAGTTATTAAACACGTTAATTTTTACTATAAATATTTAAAATTTATAAAATATAAATCAACAACCAATAATTATTTCATAACCACAAAGATATTCACACAAAAATACATAAATATGAATTAACCTCCGTTTATAGTCATATGTTGAAATATCAATTTTATATTAAAGTATGTTTAGATAGATATTTACAATACTCAAATAGATTTTTAAAAAATTAAACGAAATTTTTTTTAATTTTTATCTTATATAATTTTTTAATCATAATTTTAGTCTCAAAAATTTATTTAATTTTAAATAACTATCTTTTTTACTTTTTTATTAAATATATTTTTTTATTAAACATAATTACTCCAATTAAATTTATTTTTTATTAAAATTAAATTTATAAAATTAAATTTATTTAAAATTAAATTTACAAATTTTAATGGAAAACACTATTATGTGAATTGGTGAATGGCAACAAAGTAAGGGAAGAGCAGTAATATCACGTTGGGCACGTGGGTGTCTCCTCAATCGCAATCCCCAGTCAACAATCATATTCTTAATCAGAGATTTATAAACACACCGACCCATGATTGAAATTTGGTTATTATCTCCGACCAATACACCGCAAGAAGCAGAGGAATTCCATTGCACAGGCGCCACCCAACCCAGCGCAACGCATCCGAAGGTAAAAGTAAACGCGGCTTGGTCTCTTGCACGCCGCACAACGCACGCATCTGCACCTGCTGCACCCTCCTATTATATATTTAACCTCATCTCCAACGCCACAACTCAAACAGAACCGACCCTTTTCCCTTCTTTTCCTTCCCTTCTTCCCTTCCCCTGAACCCCTTCTGCTCCCTTTTTCGTTGAAGCTTACGAATTTCATCGGCGAAGTTTCAGAAACAAGGGAGCACAGTGACAGAGAACCCGAGAAAAATACTGGGTAAACCTTAAACGTGTGGCTGTTGTTGGATCACGAGTTGAGACAAAGTGTTGTTATCTTAAATTTCTCAATCGAAAAAAGGGTTTTATTATGAACAATTTATTTAGTATTTTGGCCTAGATATTTTGTTCCTGTTGCGTTCTGCCTTTTTTTTTTTGGTTCACATTCGTTGCATCCTACTGTGTCTCTCATCTTTTTTGCAACATTCCCTTCTGTCCCTCGAGAGACCAGGAACCCCCAACCAACCCCTGGTCTAAAGCTCCATCTGGGTCTTCAATGACTACTTGGGTTTTATCAGAATGTGGCTTAAAGCCTCTTCCTCCAACATTTCCTCGACCCAGAACCGGTACTGTTTCGTGCAAGCCCTCAAAGGTTGGATTTTTGAACACAAACAAGGGAGTGGCAGATCTGAAATTTCAACCGAGAAGCTTTCCAAGTGGCAGCTTTAGAGACAGAAGCTGGGAATTGAACGTGAGTGCCCCTTTGAGGGTTGCCCCTATTGAAGGAGAGGATGTGAGAGGAGAGAGAATCAATGGGGCTAATGGGTTTGAACAGGAACTACCAGAATTTGACCCTGGTGCACCACCACCCTTCAAATTGGCTGATATCCGAGCTGCCATTCCGAAGCATTGCTGGGTGAAGGACCCTTGGAAGTCCATGAGCTATGTAGTCAGGGATGTCGTTGTGGTTTTTGGGTTGGCAGCGGCTGCTGCTTATCTCAACAACTGGTTGGTTTGGCCTCTGTATTGGGCTGCTCAGGGGACCATGTTCTGGGCTCTGTTTGTTCTTGGCCATGATTGGTAATAACCAATTTCATTTCTCCAGTTATTCTGATTCAGATCTAATTGCAACTATTGGCCTTTTGGGTGTTGAATTGAATCTCAAAATTGTGTCTTGATGAATCTATTTGTTGTTTTGGATCTTTCAGTGGTCATGGAAGCTTTTCAAACAATCGCAAGCTGAACAGTGTTGTTGGGCATCTGCTGCATTCTTCAATTCTAGTACCCTATCATGGATGGTATGCTCCTAAAGGAATAGCTTTTCTTCTCGCCCTCTTTTGTTTTGATATACTTCTGAAACTGATACTTTGCTGGATTATACAGGAGAATCAGTCATAGGACTCATCATCAAAATCATGGCCATGTTGAAAATGATGAATCTTGGCACCCGGTGAGCTGATAATCTCTGTTCTAGATTTTAGGAGAGTTTGTTTGTCTCCATTTTTCTTCCAATCTAAGTTTCTAACCCAAGAAGTTTAATATTATTCTTGCAGTTGCCTGAGAAGATTTTCAAGAGCTTGGACAATATAACACGTATTTTAAGATTTACAGTGCCTTTTCCATTGCTTGCATATCCTGTCTACCTTGTAAGTTGCAGTGCCTACAAGTTTTGACCAGAATTTGAACATTTATTGCTATTAGTTCTGGTAGAGGAATTGACACGGATTGATGATCTTTGAATTCAGTGGAGCAGGAGTCCTGGGAAGACTGGTTCTCACTTTGACCCCAGCAGTGACTTGTTCGTTCCCAGTGAAAGAAAAGATGTTATTTCTTCTACAGTTTGTTGGACTGCAATGGCTGCTTTGCTTGTAGGTTTGGGGTTTGTAATGGGTCCAATTCAATTGCTTAAGCTTTATGGCGTTCCCTACATGGTAACTTCCAGCTCTCTTTCTAACTGTGGATTAAACCCTTAATAATTTTTTCTTTTTGAACCAAAATGAAGTCCTGATTTGACTTTGCTTTGAATTGAAGATCTTCGTCATGTGGTTGGATATGGCGACTTACTTGCATCATCATGGCCATGAAGACAAATTACCATGGTATCGTGGAAAGGTACCATCTGTTTCCCTTTCTTTCCTTTTTCTTTCTTTTCCTTGGAAAAAAGATTGTTCTACTTGTTCTTTGCATTTTTTTTAATAAATTTAAAATAGTTGGAAGTTAACTATATATTGATAAATTTTCTTTAGCAAGTTTCTTTCTTGTTTACATCTTCCTTCACATCTTTATCCTTCATTATGTTGGACAGGAATGGAGCTACCTTAGGGGTGGGCTTACAACTCTTGATCGTGACTATGGATGGATTAATAACATCCACCATGATATTGGAACCCATGTCATTCATCACCTCTTTCCTCAAATCCCACACTATCACTTAATAGAAGCAGTGAGTATCTATCTACTTCTGATGAAACACAGTAATTTTCATGAGCTGCAGAGTTCTGAATGTTTTCTTTGATTCACTTGCAGACCGAGGCAGCTAAGCCAGTGCTTGGAAAATATTACCGAGAGCCAAAGAAATCCAGTCCTCTTCCATTCCACCTCATTGGAGATTTGATAAGAAGCTTGAGGAAAGACCATTTTGTTAGTGACACTGGGGATGTTGTGTACTACCAAACAGACCCTGAGCTCAGTGGCTCCTCCAAATCAAAGTAAACCTCAAAATTTTCCCTACTGAAGACAAGAGAGGCCAGAGAATTATTTGCCATCACACAATTCTTTAACTTTGAAGATTGTCTGAGCATGTGCTCTCATTAAGTTACTGCAACCTATTTAAGAGTTAATACCTCATAAGTAAAGGGAATGGATGCCTGACAAATTTGACTGTTGCCTGCTTTTGAAGCATGAGCAGGGTATATGTAATTTATTCTTCTTGAAGAGTCTGTGAATTATTCTTGATGAAGGAAGTGATATCTTCATCAAATTAGTGATGCATTTGCTCAAAGACAAGCACCAAAGTTTAATGATAATTGAGAAATAGAATTAGAGAAACATACATCATCTTCCTCTTTCTATCACTGCTTTTCCTTTGCATCCTCAATCTGTGGTGTGATGTTCCTTGAAGATACCGTGTCACATGCAGGCTACCCCTACCCTTTTGAAACATTTTGTTTTGTTTTGTTTTTTGTTTTTGTTTTTGGTCTACATTGAGACATTTTGTTGAAAATTAGAGTTCTTCCTCTTCCTTGTCCTTTTGGGGATATGCCTAACCAAACTCTACGTTATTGTCAATGATTTTCACATGACCACCCATTTTCCACGTTTCTATCAAAAGATGATAAGCCAATAGCCATGAAAACCATATCCTGGGACGCTTCGGCACAGTTTGTTCTGTCATTATCTTTGCACTGGCTTTGAATGCTAGCGCCCAATGCCAACAAAACGAGAGTGTGGTTAAGAATTGTTGGCCCCCATGTGCTTGTGTGGCGGTAGTGATGGTACTCTCGTGCAAGATAATGGACCACAGACCAAAACTAGTTGCCTCTTAAGCCCTTGCACCATTCATATCATACCCTATCAAGATAATCCAAAAAGCAAGTAATTAGAGAAATTGACAAAAACAAAATAAAATAAAACAGTTAATTTGAATAAAAACATAAATACTTTTTCAAAGTTCAGCCCAAATAGCATCGAAGCCTTCTGAAAATTATTTGATTTCAGATTTAAATTTTAAAATTAGGTCACTTCGCCTGAATTTTAAACTACCTTCTCCTTCTTTGTACTATGTCTTTAATTTCTTTTCTAAACAAAAAGATAACATAAATATTCTTTTTACAATAATAATACAAGATTTGAACTTATGATTTCTTAAAAATTATCTGAATCTTTCATCTTATATTTATATACTAATGCTCAAATTCGTCATAACTAATTCGTTCTTAGTCACTTCTAAATATAAGTATTTTACTCATACATCTAAAATTCCTATATGAAGTCAGATGCTTGTATATTAAATACTACTTTAACTAAACGAAATAGTGATGCAATTAAAGAACTATAAAAAATTTACCAACCAAGTCTACGGTGCCTTGATTTCTTCAAAAGAACTTAGAGACGATACTAGAAGCACTCAAAATGAGGCTCAACTTTTTTATTACGGGAGCTGGAGTTCATGATACCTTGACTAACTCAAATTCAGATTTTAGAATCCATAAAAAGGTTAGCATATATATATATATATATATATATAGAGTTGCGTGAATAAAGAATATTTTTTTATAAAGTTTAATTTTTTTAAATTAAAAATAAAAATAATATAATTCTTTTAAAAAAATATGACTCTTAAAAATCAAACTGTAATTTTCTTACTTAAAGTCGTAATTTACTTTTATTATACTAATATTCCATGAGTTTATGTGTGTGTGTATATAAACCATTGTGTGATACGAGTAGATGAGAATATTTAAAAATAATAACGAAAGTATACATTCAACCGAAACATGCACATCATACAATATAACTAAATCTGTTTTAATATGGCACTCAGCCTCTATATAAATTTTATAATCTTGACTACTCATAATTAATACTTTAAATGAACAAAACGAGTTACACGACTAAAATATTTAGGGGAAAGCAAGGGACCGCATCCCTCTTTGACCTAGGCAAACTTGTCTTACCCTCCCATGATAAGTTAAAATAAAAAATGATTAATAATATGGCCAAAAAAAAATTGATAATAAATTTGTCTTGCAGAAAGAAGACCATAATGACTTTATGAAATAGGATCTTACTTAGCAGATGACAAAAACTTTTGACCTTAATTTAATGTCTCTTGGGAGTTTCACGTAATGTTTGAATTGGGGAGTTCAAAAAAAAAAAAAGAATAGGTGATGTTTTATTTCTAAATTGAAAAAATTATAAATTATTTATAAGAAAAAATTGAAAAAATGAGATAATTATATCTAAATTGAGAGAATTATAAAATATTTTAAAAATAGTCAAATAGAAAAATTGTTTACTCAAAATGAAAAAAAATTTCTCTCTTCCTTTTTTTCTCCAAATTCTTCCATTCAAACATACCCTTAATTTTCCCAACCCTAACTTCCAATGTTGTATTGGTAGAGAAAAAAATTCAATTTAGTTTAATATGATATAGTTCATTAGAGTAATAAAGGCACAATGGCTTGCAAGGCCTTTGTTAAGATGTGTGCAATAATCTCTGCTATAAGTACAAGTTCTGGTCATTACTTTAATACTTACCATTGAACGTGTTAATATATTTATGGTTGGAAATCACGTATATTAATAAAAAAAAATTGTAAAGTTATACTTTCATTCAACTAAAACTGTTTTTTCATAGAGTAGCAAATTTTTTGCACCTGTTAGTTATCAAAATAGTTATCGGAAAAAATTTAAGGCATCTAGAATTTGATCTCATAAACTCTGGGCTTTGAAACCATAAAAGCATTACTTAAAAAGTTTGTTGCGGTATAGGTAAGTGCTTTTAAGGGTTTCTGGTAGCACCAAGTGTCCTCACTGAAACTGATTTGATCTCTCTGATCCAACATCCAACTGGAGCCAAGTTTAAGTTTAGCTACCTTGACTAACTGTTTCCAGGAGGTAGAATCCAAAGCAAACATTGATGCTTCAAATGAGACGAGTACTTTTGACCTATCAATTTAACCCACAGGTCATTTAGCTCTTTCAAAGGGTAGCTAGTTATGCAGATCATTTATGCGAAGCTTTCATTTTTTCTAATGATTTAGCAAGACATTTTCAAGCAATTGGAAATTGCGTGAAAGTAGGATACTCCAAATTCAGGAGTCCAAGAGTTTTATAAAACGCTTTTTGACGGAAAAAAAAATGTGAATGAGACTGAATTGAATTGGATCCATAAATCTAAGAAATAGAGAGAATTCTTGATCTCTCTCAATATCTCTCTCAATTGGAAAATCAAAGATTTGAATTGATGTCCTTTCATTGAATCCTCCTAAATTGCATTGATTTATCCTAAAGATTTCATTTCAATTGGAATTTGGTCATTCACCATCCCGCTAAGCATAGAGTTTCCATTAGCCCATACAAAATGGTTGAAAATTTGCTGTAAGAAATGAATAATATTGCTTGCTAATTTAATTAACAAATGTGTACATGGGAAAGGTATTTGGAACAGATTTAACCAAAGGTTAGAGGCAGAAACATGGAAAGATTTCTCGCACAATAAGTTTTCAGAAACTTTCTTGTGGCGATATAACTAAAATCGATACGAAGAGATTTTCCCATTTTAAGTGGAGTGCCAAGATGTTTTACCATCTGAATTGTCGTGGGAACATTAATGTAACCAGCTATTCCCCCATTTTATCAATCATTGAAACTTTTGGAGAGAAAATTAAGTTAGATTCAGTAAAGTTGATAGATTATCGAAGAAACTTCCAAATTTGTCCAGAACGGATTTGAGAGCTTATGCATTATGTTGAGAAGTTTTGCAAAAATATTCACCTACATAACATAGTGCAGGGACAGAAAAGTGTCTTTTAGGAAGTGAAGAAAAGCAGCTATTTATTTATAGTGTACTCGATTTATCTTTTGAAAACTCCCAAACCACGATTTTGTTGCAAACATACTATCTGTTTCAACACTACCTTAATTTTGGGGAGATTGAAAACAATATTCCTGATTTCACTATTTCTGATAGTGAGATTGAAAACATTCTTCACATGTTTTGGGATCAATACATGTCAATTCCAAATTTCCAATCAACTTCAGTTTCCAATTTCTAGGGCCCATCACAAGTAAGCTTAGAATTGCCAATGCCATTTGTGCTGATACATAATCTCCTACCAAATCCACAACCAGTCAACAAAGTCGGTGAACACATTGTCCTCTTTGATCTCTTAAGTCAGCAACTTCGGCAGCACTTACTTTCCAAATGGCAAGATAACATGCACATGTATTAGGCTCGTAGGACATAGAAGCACCATTAATAAACAAAAAGTTTCCTTGGCAAAAGCCGTAGATGTGAGGAAGATGAATCAGAGTGAAGGTCTATTTGTCCTCAAATCTTCAATGATATATACCCTTTTGGACATCCTATATCTAGTAGCATTCCAATCTTTTGTGAACTCAACGACCCTTTTCTCAGCCTCCATCTATTCTATTCACAATCATCCTTTTTTTTTTTTTCGGTCACTCTCACACTGGTTTTCAACCATTTCAGTGACCATTGTTTTCTCTACGCTGCCAGTTCTACCTCCTTAAATAGCTGTTTCTGTTGGGGTTTGGAAGATTGGTTATGGCTAAACCAGATGATGCAGAATCTGGGTGTTTTTCTGGATTCTTACGAGTGCTTCCTTGTGCTGGGAATGGAAATAGTCCTCCAGTGCACCCATCCGATCACATTACAGAATCAAATGGAACAGAGCTTGTGCATCCAAAGAAGAATGCAATGGCTGATGATGCAGCTACCCCAGGAGTAGTTGCAAGGCTAATGGGGCTGGATTCACTGCCAAATACCAAGTGGGTATCTAAAGAAACTACCTCAGATTCAGTTCGACGAAGTAGGTCAGTGAACTTTGTGGATTACATGCTGGAGTTTGATCTAAGCCATGCCATTGCCAACCATCGCCGAGTGAAAACCTCTGCATCGTTCCGAGAGGTTCCTGCATTGTTTCAGCAGCAAAATCATGACCTTGTTGTGCTCTGCTGGGATAGTGGGAGTAAACATCACGAAGTTGGATCTAACTTGAGGAAACAAATGGGGTTGGGGGAATCGAGGCAGAGGAAGAAACAGGGGAGCAAGAATAAGGAGATTGCAAGAGAAAGGGTTGCTGTGAAGAAGGAAAGGAATCAAGGGAAGAACAAAAAAATTTCCGAGTTGAAGAACGAGCCCAGGATGGTCCCAGCGAAGCGTAGTCTAAAGGGTCGAAACCACAATGAGGGTAAGGTTTTAGCCTCAGTTTCCCCATGCTCCAGGAACTGCAGTTACAGAAACAGTGGTGCTGGGTCAGGCTCTTGCTCTTCATTGCCAAATAAGCAGAAGAAAGTGTTTTCAGAACCAAAACTCTCGAAAAAGATAAGAAACAAGTGGTCACCGAAGAAGATAGAGACTGAATACAGCTCGGAAAATCTCAGTCCAGTTTCAGTTCTAGACATTAATGGAGCTGATTTTCTAGGTTTGGTTTCTGAATTCTTAGCTCTTTAACTTGTTTATTTGTTTATTAATGGTTAAAAACTTAAAAGTAAAGAAATTCTTAATTTACATGTGTACAATTTAACGAGTCATGTAATAAATACATATTACTTTTTAAAAAGTTAATAACACATGTCAATTGTTAAATATAGTGCTTAAATGCCTACCTAATTTTTTTTCCTTAAAAGTGAACATTTGTTGCAGTTTTGATTTGCATCATCCATTTATAAGCATGGGTAATCCTCCGTGGTTACGGTGCCCAAACTAGGCATATATTCAATACAAGTATGCATTAGGTACTTATTGTGTATACTTGTATATTTTTTTAAAAACAATTTTATCAAGTAAGTTTAGATATAACTTGGTTACTATCTTAATGTTCTAACATGAATCAAGTACAAATCAATGCAGGCAAGACATAACATTTTTTTTTCTTTTTTTCGTTTGCTACTAAATTAAACCCAAATATTATTTCACCCCTTCAGTTATGATAGTGTCTACCTCATAAATTATGTCCTGTTTACATAAATTTTACTTGCTTTGTGTACTTCATGGAATTTTGTTAAAAACTTTAAATTTAAATGTTATGAAAGTGATATTTATTGTTTAGTTTAATTACTTGATTATTTATATTATTACATATCCTTTCTTACCAGTACTTCAATTTTTAAAAATTTTATTATATTATGACCGTATATATGTATCCATATTTATGTAACCTAACTTATGCTTAAAAAAATTTTTTAGGTAAGTATTACTTATTTTAAACACTTCATTCAATAATTAACCTGAAAAAAACTTGATGGATTATATTATAAATGCATATCACTTTTTAAAAAGTTAGTAACACATATTAATCGTTAAATAGAATGTTTAAAGTAAGTAATGTCTAATGCCTACTTAAAAATTTTTCTATACTTAAACTCTTCTCATTTATGAAGGAAAGAACCCCAAATCTTCTTGCAGTTTCAACTTACTCTGAGCATCATGTCAATTACATATATAATTTTTGTTGCAGATTATACAAGCCCCATAGTGTCAAAGTCAAAGCGGAAATCCTCAGCTCTAGTGTCCTTGGGTGATGCAGTTGAAGGCTGCGGATGCAATAACAAAGGTTATGCCTACCCTCACGTCAACAGGGAAACACAGCATTACTCAGAATTAATGCTGAAGCTTCGCACATTAACAGCAAACGATATAAGAGACTCGGATTGCACGCCAAAGCTTACGTGTGGGACTGAAAGTTTTGAGGAACTTTGTTTGGTGTTTGAGCATAAAATTTTTGACCTTTTACTACACGAGGTAGTCAATGAGCTTGCAGAAACTTTCATGTTGAGAAAATTTTGCCATCTTGCTGTGTGAAGTATAAATGAAGAGCTTGAATTCTGTGACATTTGTAAAAATGAACGTCTCTACTCTAGTCTTTACGTGACAAAACAGAATTAAACTTCAGGTTTGGAATAAAGAGAGCCATTTTGGCGAATTGTTCCTCCAAGGTAAGAGCTCGGTTGGGTAGATTTTCTTTTCGTTCCAATGTTGAATAGGTCAGAGAAAAAAGAGAATGACAAGAAGAAATTATTGTCTCCTTTTTGTTTCCTATAGTAATTTTCTTTTTTTTTTCCTTTGATATTGCTCATTTTGTTATATCGGTCAAATATGGCCAAGTTCAAATCCCACGTATTCAACCCATTCTTAGAAAAAAAAAGAAAAAGAAAAGCAATCAATTGGCCGCAATAGGTCATCACAATCGGATCCTTCTAGCAACACCACTTGCCTATTACCCCGCTGCCCGCCATATCGAAACAGAACACTGGTAATATTTTTGTTTGGATCGATGATATAGATTTTTTTTTCTTTCATATTAATATGAAAAATGTTAAATGATTAGAATTTTTCATAGAATGGTGTGAGATGCTTGTTTACTTAAAGATAAGTGACTAGTTCTTATTATTTTATTTTATTTAATAATTATTCTTTTACTATAAAAAATTTTGATTATTTTTTTTAATTATGTAATATTATTTATTGATCATATAAAATATCAAAGTTTAAATATAAAAAAAAATACTTGTGTGAGAGCCTTTTAATAGAGACAATGTCTAATAAATTAATTTTATAATAATGATTATGAAAATATCATTATATATATATATCACCCCAAGCTTGTCAAGTCATGGACAGATTTGGTTAGCAGGCTGAGGCTATTTGTCTTATTGCCCATATAAGGTAAAAGGCCACGCCCACTACTAAGCCCAACTATTTCTTATAGTTCTAACTCTTAACAAATGAAGAGGGAAAATGTACAACATTCTTTTCTTTCTTTTTTTTTTGAGGTCTACAAAAAATCCTTCCTTAACTTTGGGCTAACGTTAGCTCAATCTTTCTTTTGTGTGAACTCAAACCCTAACTTTAAATTGTGACTTATTAACTCCTTTGATTTTTAAAAGATATATTAATTTGAATAGCTAATTTATATTCATAGGAATTTATAATTTTCTTTTCTCTTTCAGTAATGTTCACACTGTGTGAATCGATTAGATGAAAGTTCTTGAGTCCTAGAATGGGGTTATTAAAAAAATCCATTCATAAACAACTTTCAACTTATTTTCGTAAAGTCAAGTTTCAGGGTTGTTTGACGTTCATTTTGGGGTCAATTTTCAAATAAAATACCACGGTTTTGAAACCATCTTTTGTTCTACCATGTTTTTGACACAGTAAACAACATTTTTTTTTGTTTTCTGCGCGGAATTTGTGTTGTTTAGACTAATGCAAATGCCATGCGACAAATTAAAAAAAAAAATCACCGTGTCAAAAATAATGATAGAATAAGAAATAATTTCAAAACAATGACATTTTGATATATCTTGTTCAGAAATTGACTTCAAATGGGTCAAAAACCCAAGTTTCATAGTCTACAGAAAAATAACTTGCATGATAAGTTATTTACGATAAAATAGATATTATAAATAACAAATGTGAACGTATAAAGAATCGGAAAAAATTGAGTCAACCAATAATCATGACATCATACTATATGTCTATCATATCAATTGATTGAGCTAACTTGCATATTTAAATTGAGATAAATAATTTTTTTTATGAAAAAAGTTTAAAATTAGAATTATATTTTATAAAAAAAAATTTATCATCATTACTTTTGATTTAAAGACATTAAACTAATAAAATAATTTAAATTAATCAAACTCTATAAAAATATTTATAATTTATATAAAAAATACATAAAAAGTCTAAAATTTGGTATAACAAAAAAAAAGTGGTAAGATAAAATATATGAAAAGAGGCTTGATTATGTTCGATTTCGAAATCAAATATTAAAAAAAAAAAGAACTGTGTTACTTGTGTTGAAATTCTTGATCAAGAGAAAATACGCTTTAATTTAGCTTGAACTAAAATGAATATTTATTTCGGTTTTCATGCAGCTATTTTATTATAATTGAATTTAGAAAACATGACTACTCTTTGTAAAACTACGGTGACAAACAAAAACGAACTGAGTGTAATTCAAGCTAAACTAAAATACATTTATTCATACCCTTGAAAGCTAAATGGACAACAAATAAAAAAAGGGGGGGTGATGCTTGCATCACTTGCGACGGTGGTCATGGTTGTGGATTAATAGATTAGGATGAATTTTTTGTGGGGTTCGCCGAGAGACAAGCTGGTGTTCACACAGAATGTGAAAATATGTAGTTGCATGAAAAGTCAAGCACACAGTCATCGTCAATATCTTTCGTTTCACACACATTGACTAGAAATTGAATAAGACTAGTCTTTGGCTTCATCATGGAAAGAGTTATCAACCTACAGCATCTTTCTATATTTTTTTTTTTGCGTCTATATATTTTTTATTACTAATATTTTTTTTTTGATAAATCAAATAATAAAAAGAAGTTCTTACTTTTTTATGTGAAAAGCTTTTTTTTTTGGTGTCTATATTTTTTTTATTACTAATCTTTTTTTAATAAATCAAATAATGAAAAAAAGTTATTACTTTTTTTAGTTAAAAACGCAATAGTAAAAGTACTCCTCTTAAATAGTAACTTTAACATTCAAACTTTGTCCTTGCTATTGAGATGGCACTACACTAGCCATTGCAAGCAACCATGCACTTACGAGTTTTATTATTAATATTTTGATTGTTAATTGACAAGCATTTATTTATTGAAATATATTATTTATTATGAAAATCAATTCTAATGGCGTAACACCACCCATCTTAGAAAGCATTTGGTTTTGTTTACTTATGAAAAACGAATCAGATATCTAAAAGAAAATAATTATAAGTGTATTTGAGAACCGTTCTTAATTTGGGATTTGGTGTACTTGAAAATCTTAGGAGTCTTGAATTGTAAAGAGGCTCAAAAGTTAACCCAAAAAAAAAAAAAAGAAAGAAATTAAAAAGGATGAAGCAGTATATATGATCTTTTAGAAACATAGAATCTCATGCAAGAACAACAACAAAAATGTGTTCACTTTCGGTCGATTTAGCTTTCTTCCTTAACAATGTTCTTCATGAGATTCCTAAACATTGAACCAGACATACTAGTTTCGATTCATTGCATGTAGCCAGAATAAAATCTGTGTTCATGTTTTTTACTTTTTTTTTCTCTCTGGCTTTGATAATGGAGGAATTTTATTTAATTTGTGTTTTTGAAAATTAGACATATGGATGATCTATATTGGAAGAAGAGGTCGAAGCCAATACTAATTTATTATTTTTCTAACAAAGTAAATAAGTATTGTTGAATAATATATGAATTAAAAATACAGAAACCTGGGTAACTTAGAACTAATTAAGTAATAAATTCATGTCTTTACTTTGGTTCCATTTTGCATATTTTGATTAGAGATTGGTGTTAACATATCCATCCTTGCACTTTCAAATTTGGTGAAGCAACCCATCTAAATGGACACCAAAAACCCAACAATTATATAATAAAGCTAAGAGTAAATTGATAAAATTCACATATCTCTTCGTCAAGTCACTCTATCATACTCATAAGCTTTCACAGGTATACTCAGATATTTTATATGAGTAGTGTTACACATATGACTAGATATTCACCTAGTTTGGGACTTAAATTGAGAAAAAACTCACTCCAATTTAAAATTAAAAAATATTTCTGAATTTATTAAACATTTATAAAATACATATGACCTACTAACGAGAGAATTAAAGAATCAAACCCAACAATTATATAATAAAGCTAAGAGTAAATTGATAAAATTCACATATCTCTTCGTCAAGTCACTCTATCATACTCATAAGCTTTCACAGGTATACTCAGATATTTTATATGAGTAGTGTTACACATATGACTAGATATTCACCTAGTTTGGGACTTAAATTGAGAAAAAACTCACTCCAATTTAAAATTAAAAAATATTTCTGAATTTATTAAACATTTTATAAAATACATATGACCTACTAACGAGAGAATTAAATAATCAAAACCCAACAATTATATAATAAAGCTAAGAGTAAATTGATAAAATTCACATATCTCTTCGTCAAGTCACTCTATCATACTCATAAGCTTTCACAGGTATACTCAGATATTTTATATGAGTAGTGTTACACATATGACTAGATATTCACCTAGTTTGGGACTTAAATTGAGAAAAAACTCACTCCAATTTAAAATTAAAAAATATTTCTGAATTTATTAAACATTTATAAAATACATATGACCTACTAACGAGAGAATTAAATAATCAAACCCAACAATTATATAATAAAGCTAAGAGTAAATTGATAAAATTCACATATCTCTTCGTCAAGTCACTCTATCATACTCATAAGCTTTCACAGGTATACTCAGATATATTTTATATGAGTAGTGTTACACATATGACTAGATATTCACCTAGTTTGGGACTTAAATTGAGAAAAAACTCACTCCAATTTAAAATTAAAAAATATTTCTGAATTTATTAAAGAATCATATCAAATTATAGCAAAACAAGCAGAAGTGAACCAACTCTATTAACTATATATATATATATATTTCAGTCTATCTATTAGCGATTACATAATGGGTTGGAATAAGCTACATATTTGTTTCATATATAAATTTCTTCTCACCCGCTTTTATTTAAATTTTAGTGCCCCATCAACATTATAGTGTCATACATCTTGACTTGATGACAGCAAAATGATACATAAATACATACATACACAATGAATCTCCTTCAGTTAATGATTCGATCCCTTACTCTGCACCATCCAACAAAAATTAAACGAAGGAAAAAATCTAACCTCTCTCTAGCTATATACATTGTCAACTGTTTTTCCCTGTTTACTTTTTCTTAATCTTTCAACACTTACCAATTGGAAGTTAAGTCTTGTCTCATACAATAATATTCGAGTTCCTCTTCCTCCCCCTAATTGACTTTTTAATTTTCTCATCTTTGTCTCAAGAGAGTAGTTGTGGGCAAAAACAAGCAAACGGACAATTTGGTACAATGTTGGAACTTGGACCCTCTCGAAAGCTCAAACTATTAAACACTGTGAAACGATTTGAACAGAAAGGGTCAGCATGTCAAGTTCCTCCAAAGTCCAAACGTACAGTCGCAGAATCAATCAAAAAATATTTTAGTGGAAAAGTAAATAATAGTTTAATGCAAAAGAAAAAAAAGCAATAGCAAGAAGAAAGAAAATTCAAAAAGTGGGTCAGATTCTGATCTACCGAGTTTGATCTCCTCAACCTTTTTGCCGTTCTTTTTTTTTCTTTTCTTTAAAAAAGAAAAAAAAAGATTCATCCTGCACCTGAGTTCTGAACGTGGTTGACTAGTTGTAAGATTGCCGAAGAAGAAAATGTCTCAAGTTGTTTTAAAAACTAATCAACAAAGTTGTTTCTCCACGTATACCTTTTGTTTGGACAAATGAAAAGAAAATTTGAAGAGAAAATTTTGAATTTTTTGTTTTTGTAATTTTTTTCTCTACTTTTTTTTTATTTTCTCTCTTCAACCAATAAAAAAAATTCAAATTTTGTTAATTTTCGTTTCTCTCCTTTTTTTTTTCGTTCATTCTAAACATAGTGATAGAGTCGGTGATAAATTGATATTGGTAAATGCTTTTTTTCTTCTCTGTCAGAAACGCGTTTGTGTTTGAACTTTTGATATTCAGAAAAACTAGAGAGACATAGATAGCTGGACACAACCTCATCGTGGATATAGGTATTAACATGAGTTGGATTTGTCTAATTGATTTGTATATCATTATACTTTTGATACGAATTAGCTTCATGTTTCAACAATTCGTATATATATATATTAAAAAGTTAGGTTAAATTTTTTTTTCTAACTTAGCAAGTTAAATAGAGGAATAGAAGAAGGAAACTTGAAGACATAGCTAACCAAATGAACTGGAAACAGCTTCTTACGCACCCTGATTCATAGCACAACGTATGACATCAGTGCTGTCGTGTTTGTGTTGGTGTCGGTGCGCCTATAGCACAGAGCCAAACGTCGTTTTGGTCTGATTTAAGCCACTCATCAGAGAAATGGAATCACGAGAGTAAAACGAATTGTCGCTTTTAGAAACCACTCAATCCAATCCCCAACAACACTGCTCGAGAGCAATATCATAATGCAAGTAACATTAAAAATAAAAAAGAAAAAAAAGAAGAAAGAAATCAAAGACATAAATAATGCTACTGATCTCACTTTTTTAAGCTCCACAACAGAAAGAAATACTTTTTTTTCCTAAAATTCTAAATCTTTCTGCAATTCACTGCGAAAAAAAGTTTTACTAATTAAACGAAACAATATCCCGACTATTTACTTGATTAATTTGATTGCATTCGAATACGAGTAAAATTTAAAAGTCTTTTTAGTTTATTATGAATATAAAATTATATCATACTATCATTTAATTATTTATTATTATATTATTAAAATAATTTAAATAATTAAGATATTTATTATTATTAAAAAATTTATTATAATATTATAATATATAATTAAATAATAATATAAAATAAACTTACATGAATAATAAATTAAAATTAACTCATAACTAAATGAAATCATTCAGTTATAATTTAGAGAAATAAAAGTTGTACAGTTAATTAATTTTTATTATTTTTTAGTTACTATTACTGAAAAGGCATATATTACATAGAGAATAGAGAATTTTTATTTGAAAGAATTTGACAGCACATTCTTTACTGTAAAACCGTACGTTCTCTGGCAATGCTCCAAATCGTTTGGTAAGAAGGTACTGTTTTATTGGAGAAACCACGTTACTTAGTAATAAAACTTTACTCCTACTACAGTTGGGGAATATAATTATTTTTGTGTGTGACTTAAAGTGGGAAAATTTTAAAAGTTACTCAAATTCTAATTCAAAATTCAACTTTGGAGATCGATCTAAACGAGACACGGGGAACGAAACCATCTTCTTTTTCTATTCTTTTATCTTCATTTTTATCATAAATCAAGCAATAATAGAATAAATACGTACATGAGCTGAAAAGAAATTCAAACTTAGAAAAATTTTATAGTTTTTCGTTAAAAATTTAAGAGTGAACAGGAAATGGAATGATGATTCATAGAAAAAGCAACACAAGTTAGTTACCTGATTTTAATAACTCTAACTTGTCCCCGCTGTGATAATGAATGGATTAGTTGCAAATCGATCTATCTGCCATATATGAATGGTCGGTTTGTCTTATGAAAAATGGAAAGGAAAAAAAAGTTCATAGGAAATATTTCATAAATAAACAATTACTCAAAAACTAGTTTTCAATTCAGAATATGATTATATGTAGATACAACTTTTGTTAATTTTACTACTTAATTATTTTCTTTCACACCCATCAGCATACCAATTTTGATCATTTTTAATTTAATGCCAAGCACTGCAATGTAATCTACTGGCTTATGTGGAAACATATATTTAAGAAGCTATTTTTCACAAAACCAATTAGTTTAAGATTTTTTTATATTAATTATTTAGTAGACCTAAAGATTAATTATCCAAGAATATTTTTTCACATTTATTTAGATCAGTATATATAGATTTAGTGAGTATTTAAATTAACTTATTTTATACTCAAAGTAGTTTATAATTAAAATCTAAGAACTTTAAAAAAAATAATTATTTTCTAAAAATTAACCATTATCAAACATGCACTTAAGCATTTGATTTGATCAGGTAATATGAAAGTTATTAAATTTAAATAGTACAGACATGACTACTTATTTAAGGATAGGAAATGAACAATCTCAGTCAGACTTTAGGACATTCATCAAAAATAATATATCAGCTTAATTAAGCAATGAACAGCATTCATAATCTAAATTTGAAATCCCTAAATGCATATTCGTTCGGTGATTAAAAAAAATTCATGGTGAATTTGCAAACAAGAGACTTTTTGGCAAGCTCAAAATTAATATAAATGCATATACAAATTAAAATAATTAATTGCAATTTAAAAGGTATTCAAAATGCCAGTAACTCTTTTCTATATGTTGCCATGGATATATCAAACTTATTTATAAATTCTTTTTAGATAACATAAAGCAAAAATAAATTTACAGAAGTATATCTCACAATAAGCAGTTATTAAATTTTGAATTTGAGCCATATTTCCCTGAGTTTTAACATTGGATACATGTCATTAGACTACAAGGTCATTGACATTAAAATACAAGTAACTCAACATATAATTTGTTTGATAAAATCGTTTTTATATCTAATAACAACACACATATTGAGTACAAATTGAAAGAGGAAATGCTATATATATCCATGTAGTGCTTAACTTTTTCTTTTTTTTTTTTAAATTTTTATGTATTAATTGTATAATTTTAGTATTTTCGTTTGATATGCAGTTTGATGTAATTAAGCTTATAATTATTACAATAATAATGGACCTAAATAGTTAAATGAAAAAAATTATATTTCTAATTTTTTTTTTAAATTTAAGTTTGATTCACTATAAGTGTAAAAATTTTTTATACTATATTCAATTATATCTTATTTAATATTTGACTTTTTATGTAATTGTTATTTTAGTCAATTTTTTTAATAATTTCAAAATCTTTTGAATGATAATATAAAACTTTTTACACTAATAATAAATTAAAATTAAAATCTTTTCTTCTATGAAAACAATATTTAATAATACATATTATTCACCATTGCAATAGTGAATATTGTATTAATTACTGAATATTATTTTCACTCACATTCTAGCCTCCCCCACATTATATTGGTCCAGTAATAACTGAATCCACAAAATCTAGATGAATTATCACTCATCATTAGTTTCTTTTCTAGCAACGATCTCTAGGATCTCCCTTTTCTTTCTCATCTTTATTTTTTCCCTTAATGAAAAACCCAAAATATAGCATACACGACCCCACGACTTCTTCAATGTGTTGCTACTTAAAAGTCACAAGTTCATACCTGAGGCCGAAAACCCTTTTTCTAGCTTCTATTACAGTGAGAGTCTCTCTCACATGCAAAGGTCAATATCTCTCTTGCATGCAAAACCAAATCAGCTAGCTGTCAAAAACCTCATACGCGCATACAAATTAAGCTTTGAGATCCATCCATGATTTGGATAGCTACCATGATGCAACTGAAAGGTAAACCTTTTTCTTTGCAGTAACTAGTCAAAGGATCTATCAATACATATATAGAATCAAGTTCTAGCAAAACCATTATATATCATATAATTTCATTCACACAAACACAAGCAAAAATATTTCTTTCCATTGTTGAGCTCAATCTCAACCTTATGTCATTTAGCACATGTTTGGTTTAGTTTAATTTTTTTTAAGAAAAAAATTATTTTTCTTTCAAAAACTATTTTAATAAAATTTTGATTATAAGTTCTTTTGAATACAAAATAAGTTATTCTAAATATACACTTAGAATGCTGACGAGGACAAATGGTCACATTTGCATAAGACCGTGAACTTGAAGTAATACACATACAACTCATCACTAAATTGAAAACCCTACTTAAGCTTTTGATATGGAACTATGGAAGTATGGAAATCATGCATATATATGCATATATATGTATAACAAATTGCTCCTTTTCTTTTTTCGTGTATGATCAAAAGTGAAAGTAACAGTACTTTGTGTGTAGTGAGCCATTTTAGCAAATGGTCCATTAACCTTAATTAAAACTGTGCGACTCAATATGGATAGACATTATGATGAGCATTATTATCTTGTGAACAATATTGTTTTGTGGATCTTTTGCCCGTTTTGTAAATTGTGCTGTTTTATGTATCTATCTATCTATCTGCACCTACTACCAGAATTGAAGAAGCTATTTGAAAGCATTGATAATTTTTTTGGGATATGTATGACAAGTTGGTCTTCCTCTCAATGATAACAGAGTTGCATGACAGAAACCATAATTATACGAGCTGAGTGCCAAATAAAAAAAAAATGAGAGGAAAAAAAAAATACTAGAACCTTCTTTCTTTTTTCCTTTGCTTAATTTGGCCAAAGAAAGCCTCAAGATCGAGTAGGTAAAACAGGAGGACGAGGAGATATCATATCATAACAACATGATATAAAACCATAAGAGCCATGAAATTAATTTCCAAGAGGAACTGAGAGTTCGAAGAACAAACCTCTTCTCAAATTAAGCTTCCTTCAAGATCATCATCATCATCAGAAGAAGAAGAAACACATACAAAAAGGTTAGAGCTAGCTAGAGCTTGGCTTAGCCAAACTACATCTCTTCTCTTGCGAGCTTGTTTAGAAGAGCGGTGATTAGAGCATCCCTCTTATCAGCCCTAGCTTCTTCTCTGATCCTCCTTTGCTCCTCCTTCTCCCTCCATCTCTGGTCCATCATTATCCTCTCGTTCTCCAAAGCTTCCATGGCCTGCCTCCACTCCATCTCCTTCAACCTCCTCTCGTTCTCCCTGGCCTCGAACGCTTCCATCCACTGCGCTTCCATTTGCATCTGTTGCATCATGTACTCCCCCAGAATCTCCTTCAGGTTGTTCAAACTGCTGCCGCTGCTGCTGCCACCGCCACCGCCACCGCCGCCTCCACCAACCGTCTTACCCTTCTTCTTCTTCCTGCTTCTGCCCTTGTGATCTCCCTCGCTCTCTTCGTTGGCGTCGTCTTCCTCCTCCGACGAGAGCTGCATCTTCTTTTTCGAACCTCCTTCAGCTTCCGCCCACAGCATTCTCTGCATCCTCGCGGTGAAAATCGCTTGGAGTTCATTGTAAAACGGGAATTGCTGCCTCAGGGCTTCTGGCTCCATCGTTTCACATCCCTTTAAATCTCAAAAACAAAAAAACTGCTATTACTATAAAAAGAAACATTGAAGCTCCAATTTATCTTAAACACTTTTATTAAACTTGTGTTATTTATTTTAAAAGAAAAAAAAAACTTTATCATGAGAGAGAAAAAGTTTACCCGCCGATCCGATGGAAAAAAGCCAAAAATAAAGAAAAAAAAGAAAAAGAAAAAGGTACATATATATGTGATTATTAATAATAACAAAACGGGGTTAATTTTTACAATTTTATATGGGGTTTAATTTGAGGTATGTGTATATATCTATAGATCAATAAATATGATATACATACCTTATAGCGGGTAACGAGGTTCTTCCACTTGCACTTGCACTGCTCTGCACTTCGAAGGTAACCCTTTTCCTTCATCCTGTTAGAGATGACTTCCCACAGCTGCTTGTTCCGCTTGGTCTCCATGAAAGTCTGATCCAGCTCTGCTCGGATCATCAGAAACTCCTTCGTCTCTTGGATGCTCCACTGCGGGAACCTGTCGGTCACATCCACGTTAACGCTGATATTGTGAGGCTGCTGCTGCTGCTGCTGCCGCTGCCGCTGCTGTTGCTGCTGTTGCCTCTGATGATGATGGAGACGATGCCCCTCCATTAAAATCGAAGACCAAGCAGTGACGAAGTGATCCACTCGATCGAATCCGATATGTGCTCCGAAGTCCAGAAAGATGAAGTTCTGAATGATGGAAAAAAAAGATGAGAGAGAGAGGGGGGGGGGTGTTATGGTCATGGAGGAGAGAGAAAAGATGAGACAGAAAAAGAAAGAATATATATGTGGGAACCTAGTGGGGTTGTGGTGTGAACAAGGGGCAGGTGTGAATCGCGTAAGGGGAAAAAAGAGAGATTTTTCTTTTGCTTAGGTGTCAAAGACAGGGGCTTCTATGATAATTCTATTATATTACTATTATTATTCAATTCCGATTTCATTGAATAAACCAAATTGAAATCTTATATCCCTTTTGTTATGTTTTTTTTTGTAAGATATAATTTTACTTAAGACATAGAAATTGTCTTTTTTTATAAAATATTTTTTAATAAAATTATAAATTTTATCTTATTAAAAGTTTAATTTATTTAATCATACCCTTGTGAATTATTTTTAAAAAAAGAACATTTAAACAAAATTAAAATTTAATTTTATGAATAAAATTTATGTAAATTAATATAAAAACATTTAATAATAAAAAAGATATAAATTTTATGGAGATTTTTTTATATTCTTTTTATTAAATAAGTATTGATGTTCTGTTAATGTGATAATATTATTAGTAACAAAATATTAATAAATATATATAATTTATTAAATATACAAATAAATTAATTATGATTAAAAAATAAAAAATAAATAAATTTATTATATTATGAAACATAAAAAAAGTAAAGATATTTAAAAAACTTTAATTTTTTATTATTTATTTAATATTTATAAATGTAATAATAGATTTTTTTCATAATATATAATAATTTGTTTGTAGCTTTTTCTTTTTTTAATTTTTGTTTTGGAAATGATGACAGAGGTCTCATCTGTCTACGCGGAAACTTTGTTCAATTCTCTTTCTTTATCGGCGTTCCCATTGCGTCAAAGTATCGTCACGCTGACGATCAAGTCTCACCCGGCGGTGGGACATTTATTCCCTGCGACCAATATCACTTCTTAACTTGGGTACCTACCTTCTTTTGTTTTTTTTTTTCTCTCTTTTTTTATTTTTTAATTTCTATATTTTAGCTTCGTGTGTATTTTTACAGTAAAGTCATTTTTATTTAATATTTAATATTTTTATATTATCATTTAATTTTATCTTATATACAAATCATATAAGAAATCATGATATTCAAAGCAGTGCATACTTAGTAATTTATCCAAAACAAAACCAAACCGAATTGAAGGCCTTTGACTCAAGGTAATTTAATTTCATCAATTAAACTAATTTTTATTGATAATATTTAAATATAATAATAATTGTATTATATATTAAATATTTTTATATAATATATCAATAAATAATTAAAATATAATGATATTGAATCAAAATTAAAATTATTTTTTTAATAAGAGATGAACATAATTTATAGCAAATCATGTTAAGAAGGCAACAGTTTAAACGTAAAGTAAGCACTTATTAAAAACAAATTTAATTAAAGATCAGTGATCTTATTTAAAAAATAATTTTATAACAATATTTATATGATCTATATTACGATTAAAGATAAAAAAAATTCATTTAGCAAAATATTTAATTATTTTATATATATATAATAAAAAATAATTATTGTGATAAATATAATAAAAAAATCAACACTAATTATGAAAAAAATTACATTTTTATTATAATTATTTTTTTATAATTCTGAGAAGAAAAAATTATGCATTAAATCGGGCGCTATACTACCTAATCTGACATTTAACTATGTTTTAAATTATTATATTGAAATCAAACTTTTCTAAAGTATATTTATTTTGCTTTATTTAACTTTTGTTTTTGTTTAATGCTTTATTTGACTTTCTGCGCGTTCTTTTCTTTATCTTCTCCCGTGGGAGGGTGACGTAGAAAAGGCTTCGCGTATGTTCGCGATGCTGTAACCCCTAGATTTATCCAACCTTTGCATGGATTTCGAAATCCAAAAGTTGAAGTTAAAGCAGACAAAACAAATATTTTTTATTTAATTTTAATTCATAATTATTGTGAAGTCGTTTTGATTCACACAAGTATATAAAGTCTGAGCGTAATACTTAGATCATAAAACTATATATTTTACTATATTAGTATTTGGAAATAGAATTTTTTCATAATTTAAATTATAATAATTAATGTTTTTATTAATAGCTATTCAATGCGATAGGAGTAACCACGAAAAGAGTCAAGAACAAACAGTTAAAATGAATAGTCATGAACATCAATTTTTAGTATGGTATGCAATATTGATTTTTATGTTTAGAGCTTCAAAGTATTATTTAAGTCACAGGTAACTTATTTTCAAAAAGCTATTTTTTAAGATAAGCTTTTCTTATAACTTGAATAGTAATAAAATTTATTTAAATTTTATTAAATAATGATATAAAAAATTTGTATCACGTGAATCAAAATTATTTGAACACTACATATAATACTATATTATAAAAATTTTTATTTAAAAAAAATCTAATAATAGTTTATAGTATTATACTATTATCCTTATTAATTATGACAAGCTTATTGAGAGATATTATGTCTCTCAATTCATATTTTTATATTATTTCAAATAAATTAATTATTTTATATTATTATAAATTAATTATTTAAATAAAAAATTTTACATAAACGATATGTATTTAAACTTTGAAGGTAATTATTTTAACAATAATGCTATTTGTCACGTTTAAATTTCATGAAAAAGTTACCACTGAACGTCTCTGAAATGATAGTTGTATATCGTGATCTCCTGTGCCTTTTTAATTAAAAAAACAAAAAATTCAGGCCAAGTCATTGCAAGAACAATTCTTCTTAGACATTTTCGTGTCAAATGCTTCATGTAAAATTAACAATATTATTCATATACTATTTTCATTATATTATTTTTATATTATTTTTTAGTAACAAAATAAGAAAAATACATATTTTAATATATTATTTTTATTTTTTTCAAAAGAAGTGTAAGAGAATGATATAAAAAAATAATATGTGATCAACATTTTCTCATATAAAATATAATTTTTATTTTAATTGAATTTTTTTTATAAAGTATAATTTTGTTTGAGTATTGGGACTCTTCTGCACAAAATATTTTTTAACAAAATTTGAAAATTTAATATTATAAGTAAATTTTACCTTAAAAAGGCTCCAATTTTGCTTATTATTAAGCTGTATTTTTATAAGAATTAAATTAATAGGTTAATTCAAGTTTTGTTAATTATTATTATTATAAGAATTAAAACAGTTGTAACAAGTGTTTTAAAAAAATTAAAATGTGAGTAATATACAAATTTATATTTTTATTTTTTTAATTATAATTTTTATAAATTATCGTAGTATTTTTAGAAAGTTAAAATAGTATAGATGAAATGAAAGAGAGGGTTGTGGGCCACGCCTTTTGTGATCACATACGCGGCATTCTCCCACGTGCGGAGCGCATCAGATGGAGAGCTGTGGGGCCCACGAGTCCACTGTCTCGCCGGCGTTCTGTTCTGTTCTGTTCTGTTCTGTTCAGCGGTTCTAGCCTTCTAGGCCTTCTTCCGCCCCCAGTGTGTGATTTTAAGCCTTTTTGTTTTTTAAACCTCTTAGTGCGCTCCTCTCTCCACCAATCAGAGTCCGACACGTCGCAGAGAAATATGGATCCGGTTATCGAATTGGTCCCCGCGGTTGGTCAACTAAACCGCGCCTGGGAGAGCAAGAGGCTGACACGTGGGTGGTTACGTGCGGATGGGAGCTGCGAATCGCGACCCTTGATCGGAGAAAAATGTTTAAGAACTTTGAATTCGGGTTTTCAAAGCAATTGGAAAAATTTTCAGCTAGTAATTTTTAATTAAGACGAATTTACTTTTTCTTATAATAATACTATCATACTATTAGTTATTCGATTCATTATATTTTAGTTTTTTCATTGAATAACATTATATTTTAGTTAAACAAAACTTTATTGAAATTTTTGACCAATACATTTAAAGCAATAGTTAACATTTTTTTTACAAATTTACATTTAATCATATAATAATGTCACACAATTAATATGATAAATATTTAATGATATGATATATGATAATAATAATAATAATAATAATAACAATAATAATTTAATTATTATATTATAAAAAGAGTTGATTATAATAATAAAAGTAAATTACTCCAAACCTTTTTATTTATTTATTTTTTACAAAAAAAAATTTTATTTTTAAAATTTACACATATTTTTATTATTAAAAACTCGTTAATCCGTAACATATTTTTAAAAAATTTGCATAAGTATTTAAAAAGTTATGCGTAAATTTTTTAAAATATTTAAAAAATATACATAAATTTTAAAAATAAAAAGAATTTTTTAAAAAAAATAAATAAAAAAAATATTAAAATAATTTACTATAATAATAACTATATAAGAAGTAAAAACTTTTTCTTAACGATGTGGCATGATAATTATAAAAATGTTTTTACGTGGATAAAAATCAAACTCATCTAAAAAATCTCCTATCATTTAGTACCAACTTGGTTGTTTTTGTGGTAAAAGTTGAAATTTGGTTGGTGTAACTAGAAAATGAAAATTTGTTTTGCATTGACCGTCCATTTGGATTTTTGGTAAAAAGGAAAGGCAGCGATGATGATAATGAGATGACTTGTTTTCGTTTCCGTAACAGCGTGATTGACCCGCTCTGTCTAATTAATGAGCCAAGTCTCTCACCTTTTTTCCATGCTCTTTCTCAAGACATTCTTGTTGTTACGTTTTGGAATAAAACTAGAGAGAAACAAGAAAGAGATGAGATTCAAATAGAGATCCAAACCTAGAATTTTAGCTCAATTGAGAATAAGTTTTTCTTTAGAATTATTTAAGACTCGACTCATAATTTAGTCCTTCAGATATCATATGAATATCATTTTGGTTATTTAAAAAGTGTTGGCGTTAATTTAATTTTTGAATCATAAAAATTAATGTCAAAATCGTTTTTTGGTATACAGATAAGAATTAAATTGATATAATTTTTTTAAAAGATTAAATTAATATTAATTTTTTATAACTAAAGAATTAAATTGATAATATTTTTTTATAATTGAATGAATAAATTGATGTCAAATTATTTGAATGAACAAAATAATTTTATTTTTCATCATTCAAAGATTAAATTAATGTCAATATTCTTTAGAGAATTAAAGTGATGTCAACATAATATTTAAATGACTAAATTAAAAATTTAGTCAAATATTTAATTTTAGAATTGAATTTTAGTCAAATCGTTTTGTTTACACTTTAATTTATTATCTCTTTCTTCAAAGTAAATTTAAAATCCCCTTTATTAAGAAAAACAAAGAAATAGAGATGAAAAACGTTTGAAAAATATGTATCTCATTTTAATTTTTTAAGGATTATTATTATTATATAGAATGATCATACTGAAATTTCTTATTATATAGATATATATTATATGGTCATGAAATTAAATTTGGGGGTTTGAAATAGTCAATCAAGAGAATTCAAAATCACCGGGGATGGATTTTTTTGTGGTCTCGATTATATTTATCATAATTCATTCTTTGATGAAAACTAACATTTAAAATACTTGTAAAAATATTTTATTTTAAGAGACACCATCTATCATGAGAAAATAACAGTAAAGGACAGTTTGAAAGGCATCGGTGTATGACAAAAAGAAAGCGATTACTACCAAAGAAAAAAAAAAAAGAAGAAGACACTGATTGACATTTTATGATTCAACTTGTATTAATTAACTCTTCAATAATCCAATTTTGGAGTTTTATTTGGAGATTATATCACCTAACTTCTCCCCTTTACTTTGTTTCTTACACACATGTATGCAATGGAAGAACATTAAAGAAAATTTTGGGGGTTGGAGGCACTTCTTAAGTGATAAAAAAAGTGAAGGAATGAATTTGAAATTAGATATATCTACTTTTTTAAAACTCCTATTTGGAACGTTTTAAAAAGCGACCCCATTTGCGTGCAAACTAAATATATAATTGTTTAGATATTAGACACATATAATACAGGTCATTTAATTTTATAATGAAACAAAATGACTTATGAAAATGTAGTTCAAAGATAAATAAGTTATAATTCTAATAAAAAGAGTTTTATCTATAATATTAAGAGTTTAGATTTTACTAAAAAATACTTTATGAAGTGGAATAGTTTTAATATATCGAATAAGATTATATTTTATAATACATTAAAAGGCATTGACAACCGAAAAAATCAAAGAAACAGCCATGCATTGCACGCTCAGGGACAAATATATATTGATCATTTGGTTGTGTTAAAATATTATTATAGCATAGTACCAAAAAAATATATATTATTAGAACAGTTCTTAAGGAGGTGTGATATATGCTTTCACTATTTAGGTTGAAATTTTAAATTAGTACATAGAAGAATCAATTTCTCTAAACATACAAGATCGATTAAAAAGTAAATTTAATATGTATTTGAATTAATTTATTTAGTATTCAAAATAACATATAATTAAAATTTTATTGAGAGTTTTTTTTTTTAAATTTTAAAAATGGATCAAAACCAAACATTTACTTTATTTTAAGGTGAAAAAACTGGTTCGAGAAGATGTATATATATTATAGCAACTGAAACTATTGTATATATCCGCAACAATTCTATAGATTGTGTGGGTTTGGATATATTGTTTACACTCACGTTCTTCCCCTATCCATTCCCACTCAGATTGAAAGATGGATCATTGACTGCAATATTCTATCGTGCTTCTCATGTGCACTGTTATTAGATTCCTAATTCCTATCTTAACTTTGTCAATTTTTTAAGTCAAGTCGCCAAAAATCTTAACTTTGTCAATTTTTTAAGTCAAGTCACCAAAAATTTTCCTTATAAATACTCTTGGCCTTTGTGAACCGAATATCTTTAATTAAACCGAGAAGATAGATCAGTCAATATGCACAAACGCTGACCCAAAACTGCTTGGCATTAACAGAAAAATATAAACATTAAAAAGAAAAAAAAACATAGACTACCAATAAACAAATAAAATACTACTTGTGAAAGATTGTTTGATGTCATTCTTTGCGATTCTTTGCTCTTCAGGCAGGTGGTGAAAAAATGGAATTGTGACGTCAAAAGTTAGGGAAGATGTGTATAAGTCCACGTATCCAACTTGTGTTTAATTGATATGAAATTTAAGAAGATACATATAGATGGATAGCCATGACACACGCAAGAGGGTCAGGGAGTGTAATGGTCCCTATACTTTAAAAAAAAAAAAATAACTAATATGCATAATTTTATATTTAATTCTCAAAAAAATAAAAACTTTTCATATTCTCTTGAATAAAATTTTTGATTCCATCCATGCAAATGAACCGTAGCATACGGTAATCTAATTTTGCTTTCAAGATATCGGTATTTTGGATGAATTGTAAAATATTTTTATTAGTTTTCACGATAAATGTTTAAACTTAATAAAGTATAACTACCAACAAGTAAAATATACTTGCACACTAATCAAGGTACTTATATAAATAAAAAGGAAACCAGAATAATCACTTAATATCTATAAATCTTCATCATACATTGATAGAGAGATTTTTATATATATTCAATATAAGACAATTTATACTATACTATTTATCATATATCACGTTAATTATATGATCATTCTTATTTCTCATAATAAGAGATAATAATAATTTATATAACTAATATGACACACATTTAATAATATCAGGTAAGAGAATTTTTTCTTGATAATAAAAAGAGTGATAAAAAAGTTTTCACTCTTCATATTATGAGCACAATGATTAAAGCCTTCTCCTAAGTGATAACTATTCTTCAAATTTTAAACTTTATCTATGCTCATAAAATCACATTATATTAACTATTACAACCAATTACTTGCATCTACTCTGTATAAAAAAGTTCTCTTACATTGAGTACAACTAAATATTTTGGCATTAGTATTTTGTTGTGGTACAAGTAGGCATGCTCTTGTGCATGTGCTGTGGGGTATTAGCCTAAGAAAGCAGGAGGGGCAGCCACTGCCTGGGTCTGAGTCCATTTGCAGGTGTCAAGTGTCTTGGATTGGACCCTTTTGAGCCCTCTTTTCTCTCCGTAATGGCGCCCCTAGATCCCCTTTCACACATTCAGAAGCAGTCTTTCATTTAAGACATGGTTTCATTTTCACACTCTATTTCATCTTTAAATATCCTATAAGATCTGTTAATATTAATTAATAAATGATATTTCATTTCAGCCTAAAATAATTGAATCAATAGACAAGAAAAAGAAAGTTGCTGGGAGAGAAAAAATTGACCATGAAATGAGATGAGAATGTAAGATATGACGTGCATGTTTCATATAAAGCTCTGTCGTCTTGTACCAATAAGCGAGGAGACACTATATCTTGTCAAATACCTGTTAACTCCTCTGATAAACAATATTTTCATATGTAGTATAATAATTTGAAATAAATAAAATATACATAAAATGATTAAGAATATAGAGAGTTTATATTTTTGGTATACAACATTCTCATAATTATAGCATTTTAAAAACAGATACAAGGATATATCTTATATATTGGCTTGCATATCAGGCATACAAAAATCTATATTGATGAACTTTTCCATTTCAATATATTATAACTTAAAAGTTGCATATGAAAACCTCGTCAAAATTCTCATAGAAATTTATGTATTAAACAGTTGCTTTTAGAATTGCTTTTCATTGAGCACTTATTATTATTATTATTATAAATCAAGAGTATTTTTACAGAATTTGATCTATTTGAACTGTTTCATATGCTTAATCTCTTTGAATCTAAGTGATAATGACATTACCTTTCTCATGAAATGTGACTCCTAATAATCAGACCGCAATTTTCATAACTGAAAACGTAACTCATTTTTATTATGTCAATACCTCGTGAATATATTTAAGCATATATATATATATATATATATATATATATATATATATATATATATATATATATGTATGTATTCTCATCCATTTGCCAACGAGATTGGCTCATTTTGATTGGTCTTTTATTCGTGCTTTACTATAAATTGAGTTTGATTTTAGGATTTATCAATATTAGTGAGTTATTTGTAAGTATTCTATAAACATTCAATAAATTCAAAAATATACTTTGATTCTAAATTAGAATGACTATTTCCTTCAACATAAATTTTAAATCTTAAAAAAAAAAAATCTCATCATCTAAGAATATAATTAAAATTATTGAGATTTAAATAAGCGCGCATCAAAATGGAGGGCAGCCTAATCTAATCAAATACCACCTCAGTTGGTATCCCTTGCACGCATCAAATTCAAAACCGCATTGTCTTCGTTGATAAAAACGTAGTGTCATTTCAAAGAGAAATAAAAATTTATAGTACAACATTAGTCCAGTGAACAGTATTTAAATTTTCTTATATAATATTATAAATTTAATTTAGCACATACATTTATTTTTTGTGTCATGTTTTATATTTGTATTCAGTTGGTATACTACTCTCAAGAGTTATATGAATTTCTCCATTTCAAACTATTACCAAAACAACAAAGAAAAAAGAGGGTATAAAAAGCCAATTAGGTTAATTGACCTAGTGCTCAGTTGATTTCAATTAGGGTATTGATAACTACTTTTAGAAAATCATTTCTCACAAATTTTTAGGATATTAGTTTGATATTAACAGAAGTAAATTTTTTTGTTTCTCCAGTAAATATAATTGATTTTAGGTGTAGGACCCATAAAATTTTTAAAAATATATCTACAATTATATTTCAAAAATAATTTCACATTATCATTCAAACAATTATTCTAAATTAACTTTTGAAATATCATTCCTGAATGTAAATAAATTCTTTCAAAATCAATTATTTTAAAATTAATTTAACTAAAATATAAACCAAATAGATCCTTAATTACCGTTAAGGATTTGTCGTATTTGTCAATACTTATGAAAATTATTTCTCCAATAATGCAAAATCTGAAATGAGAATATGGTTACAAAGTATGATGTACTTCTTTGTTATGCAAATGCAAAGATAATCTCGATCCTCTATATGACCACAAAGTGATGGTAAATTAAACTGTGATCACTTTGTAATGAAATTACATACAAGCATATAGGAACAGTGCCACAACAAAATAAAGAATAAGCAGAGTTTTATGAAATAAGCACACATATATATATATATATTGGGCTGTTTGACAATAATTGTTATGACGAGATTGCTTACGTAGAAGAGAAGCTTCTGTATGTCTACAGTCTCCATCTGTTGTCAATTTCTTTCTTTCTTTTTCTTTCTTTCTTTTCTTCGTCCTCTAGCAATGTCTTAAAACAAACTACAATCCTTCGTGATAATGCTTTCACCTCTGCTTCCTTCTTATCTTTGGCGCCCCATCATTCCCAAATCTACGCGGTGCCTCACTTTTACATATTCAGTCTAAACGTTCATACTGTATGATTTGGATGTATATGTATTATATTGCAGCTATCCAAAAGATATATATATATATATATATATATATATATAAAACGTTCATACTGTAAGATTTGGATGTATATGTATTATATTGCAGCTATCCAAAAGATATATATATATATATATATATATATATATATATATATATATATATATAGGGGAAGCTGTTCTAACAATGTCTTGATTTCTTGAGGATCCTCAACTCCCTTAGCCTGGTGTTGGAAGCTGTTATATATATATATATATATATAGGGGAAGCTGTTCTAACAATGTCTTGATTTCTTGAGGATCCTCAACTCCCTTAGCCTGGTGTTGGAAGCTGTTCCTACATAAAAATTTCTAATTTTTTTTGGAGATTCAACCAAGTTCACATATTAATGGAGAGGTAATGAAAACTATAAAATTTTTTAAAATTAGGGGTGGTAATCAAATGAATTAGATGAATTTTGAATTAGAATATTAATGGATAAATAAAAAATAAATTAATAATTCATCTATGATATATTAAAAAATTATTCAAACCAATATTTAATCCATCAATGACATATTTTAATTGATCATACAATCTATCTATTAATCTATTTTAATAGATGAATATCCAATTTATCCTTAAATAGATGCATGTAAAGTCCTCTTATGTTTTAATATATTATATTTTTTAAACCATATGTATATCTAATAAATATATTTTTGTTAGTCCATTAAATATTTTTTAACTAAAACTAATCCAATCCATCAAATCTATTATCATAATTAGATGAATTGAATTGAATTTAAATATGAATAGACTGAATGGATTATGAATTCATAAATCCACTTATCACTCTTATTTCGATAAAATAGGATATAGATATAATTTTTTTTTATTTTTCATATAGGATAATGGTATTTAAAAAGAAAGAAGTATTCTATCAACCCGAATAGAATACAAATTATAGCAATCCAACCCAATCGACATCTATAGTTGCCATCCTTAGCCACATTGTACACGAAGTTTGAGTTATTGGTTATTTACACAAAACACACTTGTTAGGACAATGTGACTTTAGAAGATTACTCCCTCAATATATATATGAGAAGAAACTCTCCACCTCATTGAAACTTAGGAATAGGATAATTAGCGCCCTCAAAAGTTGTTGTAGGCTGTAAATAGGAGGAAGTATAATTAAGTTGTTGCCACTCTAACCACAACACTCTATCTAGTTCTTTGTTTTCTACTAGCTCCAATCTCCTCCATAATTCCTCCTCCAGCTTTTAATTTTGTCTTTAATTACCTTCTTCCTATCCCAATTTTCTAGTATTTCTCCACTTCAAACTCAAGCTTTGTAATTTACCTTTCGCACACAGTGAAGAACCCTCACTCACAAACATGAAACAACTACCCAATAACTATTATGTCACTTCCTATTTTTCAAAATAAATTTTGTATGATTTAATCATGTCAGCGGGTAGTTTACCATGAGGGGGACTTGGCCCCCCAAATTTTTTTTTTAAATTCTTTAATTTTTAGTGTAAACTTTATATATATATATATATATATATATATATATATATATATATGTATGTATTTATTTATTTATTTATTTATTTTGGGCCCCCACGATGAAAAATCTTCTTTTGTCTCCCCTAGTTAGCTTAGTCTAGCTCCGCCCCCCGAATGTAAAGAGACCAAACACTAATTAAATCCAACTGTGATACTCAGGTTATTTCAAAGAAATCTGAAGACTTGATTGAAGTTCCACCTAAAATTAAAATATTTGTGTGGAAAGTGCTCTACATCACCCCTTGAACATAATTAAATTTACACCAAAGGAAAATACAAGTGGCCATGATATGCCCCATGTGTACTAGTGGGGTAGAATTCAGATCTAAACGATTTTGGTTTTTTTTTTCCCCCCCTTCTCTTCGCCGACATACATATGATGGAGGGGTAGAAGATTCTCACAAATTAAGTTTCTACAGCGAGGTAACTCCAATCCTAAATGTTTGGGGGTTAACAGGCTTTCTATTTTATATATATATATATATATATATATATGTTATATTTTATATTGAATAGAATAAAAAATTTAATATAATACTTAATATACTCTTCTCCAATTGGTGCTTGTGGCCCACCTAGAATCGGCCATTTTGATATAGGCTTTCCAAAAGAAAAAATGTCATACTTAATATATATACATAAAAAATGATTGTTAGGTTCCGTTATAAAAGAAAAAGTTTTCTTTAAAAAATATTGAAATTAATTATAATTATGTATATTTGATTATTATTATTATTATTAAATATTAATATATTATTATTTATTGAAAATAGTAGGAAAATTATGAAAAATAAGAAGAACTGCAAATTGATAATACTTCTTGCCACGACAGGGCCATCAAGAAATTTATAATTTCGGAAACACATGCACTTACGAGATGTAACATATTCTTTTTATTCTTTGACTTTTGATTTCACATCATGAACATTTTCTTGACCAATGTGAAATCAATCCTTGATTTCTCTCTAGCTCCCTTCTTATATATATATATATATATATATATATATATATATATATATTATATATATATCAGACAATCTTTTGTTAATTTCTTTTTTCAAAATCGCCCTGAAGATTTGTTAAGATGAAGCATATCTCAGTAGAGTCGTTCACACATGCATAATTGTATATAATTAATATATGGATTGTATGTCTATGTCCTTTTATAATATCATATACATCACGTAAGCATATTTACATGTGAAAACTTTTATATTTGTATGGAGCTTTTGTTTCCTTCCTTCAAACAGTGTGTGAATTCTATATTTCTACTCTTCATTTCATCATAGACTAAGCTAAATATTATTTACATCATTTTCTAAGTGACATTCTTTAAATGAAATTCTTCTTCCATTAAAATATGAAAAATGTCACCTTTCCCTGAGCCAAGGAAGCCTAATGTTACACATATAAATTATATTAATTAAACAAACATGCTCTGCCTTAAGCCCCAAGCCTCAAAGTAAGAAAAGTTACAAATTAAGGATCAAATTACCCTTTTACTGTAGTTGGGGTTTAAAAAGTTTTCTCACGCAAAATTGACTTCTGGCTACTTGCATGCCTAGAAATGGACTTTTACTTTTCCTTTCTAGATGATATCATTATAGACGTTAATTCTTGGAATTTCATGAATGGAATTACAGCTAGCCAAGCGAGGAAAAAGATACAGAGAGCTACACTTCATAATGGTAGTTATTTAATTATTTCTCAGCAAAGAATAGTATTTTTTTTAATTTAAAATCAAATCAAATTTTGATGTATAGATCATTGCAAATGATATAACCACTTTTTATACTAAATTAATTACTTTTTCATACATTATTAACTATTTAACACACACTTTTAACATTTGACATTTTCAAACCTTCTTAAGGTTATTTAACCACTTTTCACACTAAATTAACAACTTTTCTACACATTGTTAACCACTTATTTTATATCTTCAAAATCATACTTTCATTCACTAAATTTCAAAGATAAAATTATTTAATCATTTTTTATATTAAATTAACCATATATTAATTCATTGTTAACCATTAAATTCTGCTTTTGCTGTACTTTCAAATTGGTGACTTGGCTCATTGGTGTAAAAATGGTGAAGACTTTTTTGGTATGTAAGAAACATTATTCATATTGATTTGAGGAATAAATATACCAATTTTGGATTTCCTTATCCAAAAACATCAACGATCAAATAAAAAATCCTAGGCATATATTAGCAATGTTTTAAAAGAAATTGGGCTAATTAAAAAAATTTTATATTGGTTTAAGGCAAGCTTGTATATATAATTAGGAATTTAATTAAACGAAGACACTTTTGACTTTAACATGAATTATTTGATGTGGAAACTGTGTCCAATGAAGTTTCTTTTCTGAACCAACAATGTGTTTTACATGAAGAAAAACTCCCATGTGATGATCTCATATATAGTAATGATCCTCTTTCCACAATTTAAAACCAACAATATTATATTATTATCTCTTCTTCTCAATTATACTGTTTGCTTTTCAACCAACAAACGGTCTTTGGAAATATTAGTGAGCCAAAGGAGACCAATGAACTTTTTGCACTACATTTTCTTTTTCTATCATTGCAGACAAAAAAGCTAAATAGAAGGCTTGACTTATACTTTTCTTCTAGAGATGAACTTTAATTGTGTGAAATATTTCTCTTCTTTATTTGTATATATAGTATTTTTGGGATGAATGTTTTGATTTGAGAGATCTGGATCATCTCGTTAGAGTAATAGAAGTGAGGCTTTGTTAAAGAAAAAAAGATACAATTATATTTAAATAATAACTAGTGGACCTCACAATCTATTAGTATGGGTCATTATATAATAAATTTTGTATCTGCTTTTATTTTTCTCCAGCACGATGATCCTGTGATAGGAGATTATCTAAATCGTGATTTGAGCAACTCCTTTTGAAGGACTATAAATATACATAATGGTGTTCTCATAAACAACTTTTATTTCTTGTGTAATTTATACTTATTTTATTAATAATTTACTATTTTGTATTAGTTTTTTTATTACTGTTTAAAAGTTGCTTCACTACAACATATATAACTTACGAAACATGATGATGGCATAAAATGGTAGAGAAATAGAGGAAATTCTAAAACTCCATGTATGGATATTTATTATAAAACAAAAAAAAAAGAAAATATTTCTGGACTTGGACTTAAGTTTCTTGATATAGCATCCAAACCTCTTCGACTAATCAGTGGTCAAAACTCAAAAGTACGATCTTTCTTCTCTGTCCCCAAGTCTGAGCACAAGGTATGTTTTTCCACCACACTTTAATTTAAAAAGACTTTTGCATAAAGAAGTAAGTTGGAAATATCAACAAAAAAATATATCTATAATTCTTGGACTTTCACCAAACAGACTTTGAGAAAGCTGATCCTTGACAATCCCTTAATGTCAAAGTGATTCTGCTTATGTTTGTGGATGTCACATGTGTCCATCATGTTGATGGGTTGGATATAATTTCTTGGATGTGTAGGATTAAAAGGGGAAAGAATGGTTCTAGGGCTATCATATCAGAAAGAGGATTAATTAGGCCAGTTGCAAAAAGAATAATCATGCATTGCCCCAAATCTAGCAAGATTATCAGCACACTGATTAGCCTCGAAAAAACAATGTGAGAAATCACTAACGATTTGGTTTGGCTAAAAGAATGCTACTCAGCAGCAAGAAAACTAGGACAATTTCATAAAGAAAATGATGCTCTCGTAAATTTGAATGAAAAGCTGCAAAATAGAACGAGTTCAATTCAACAGCTTCCTATCAGTGAAGCCAAGATACAAGTTACAACCTGTCTAAATGAAAAAATGGTCTATGTCAATCATTTTATGTATGTTGAATGATTCATAATTTCATTGCTTGAAGAGCATTAGAATCTATTCAACGAACGCTATCAAACTTGCTCCTTATTATGCTGGAATTCTTTACCTGAGGGCCAATTTCCCATTCTATTTCTGTTCCAATTGAATCAGTTTGCTTCTGTTACCCAGCTAGATTCTCTACAAAATCTACGACTTTTTTACAGAAGAATTGCATTAATGTCCTGTGTCTGATTCCTATGATTTTAGTATTCTTCCCATTCCACACAAACACACAGACACAAACACACACACATACTGCTAAAATACAAGCAGAGATCTTCAAATCTTGCTAAAAATTTGACTGCTCAGCAATTTCTGACCACTCAATCAATATCTGTTACTCATTTTTCCTGTTTCCTAATCCAAAACTTGTCTAGTTGTGCCTATACTGATCATTTCTGTTTATAGAAACAGCACTCAAATATAAGGTTCTGCAAATGAAATGTCAAGCTTGAATCTTTACCACTGAGAACCCATATGCTGAAATGACCATTACAGTTATTGCTACCTACCCCAGGTTCTTCCAATGTACTTTTGGAGGCAAAGATTCCCTTGTCTATCTGGTTTCTATATGTTTTTAGTCTGCTATAATGCCTGCTACTAGCTTCCTCTATTTCCAATCAATAATTTCTTAATACTTTCTTAGTTTTTTTATTCTGTTCATGAGATTGAATTAAGGTTGTTTGAGCAATTAAATTTAATAGAGAATCAAATCTGAATTAAGATTTGTCTTTGTGGCCTCCCTCTGTCTCTGTGTCTCTCTCTCTTCTAGTTGTTTAGTGAGATTTTCTGTCTTTGTTCTCTGCTTCCAATGATAAGAAAATCAATACAAAATGAATCATAATAACTCTTGCTCCCCAATCAATAATGGACCCAATAATATAATAAGCCTGGCATTCAAAAAGGGGTTTTGTGACTCATGATTTTATCCCCCTTTCTTCAGGGTGTGATCTAAGGCTTGGTGACAACTATGTGCAGCTTCTAAAACAAGCCACTCTTGAGAATGCAAGCAACATCAGAAATGGAAGCAGAAAAGCTGGTAGGTAGAGTGCCCCATGAGACCCACTCACTCAGTCTTTGGCACAAACAAACACTAAAGGGAGACAGAAAAGAAGGTCCCTTTGATTTCATGTGTTTGTAAATTAAAGAGACAGCACATGGCATCTTCTCTTCTTATTTTAAGCACTCTTATCTCTTTTTTTTTCCTGGTTTTTGCATTCTGCTCCCGTCGCTGAACTTAATCTTGATGATGCCCTTAAACTATTAGTTAATTAGACATTTGGTCTCAATATTTAGTTAGAAACTAAGAATCTTTTCACAATTGGATTTTTGTGATATAATGTGCATGCCATATACTAAAACTCCAAATGGGAAATTGCTAAAAACAAAACTCTGAAAGTGAAGATTTCTTTTGTTACAAAGAAGATTAGAGATCCAATAGGGTATTGAATCATTGATAATATAAATCTTTTTCTTATATACATTTATAATGCTTGTTTTCACTTAAACATAGTTGAACTTTACAATATTCATAAACCTTTTTACTATTTTTTTTCCCTTGAATGCACACACATATGTGACATTTTCTAATAATTTATAAGTGATGCTACCATTGTGCACGTGTCAATTGCAAAAAATACTTGAATTTTGATTATATACTCAGAAGTATGACTCAAATTCTTAATGAAGTCAATAAGTACATCTACTGTGAATTTAAAGGATTTTTTTTATTAAATACACCAAACTTTTTTTTTTATTTTATAAAACTATAGTTTCAATGTATTGATTTTGTCGTATAACAAGGATTTGAATTCGTTCATTAACTATTTATGAGCAAACTATAGAGCACATACTTTGGCAAAAATATAAAAGTAGGTGGGCTCAGGTAGCATTTAAGAAGAAATAGCAAAGCAGATATTTGCACTGTTTTTGCGAGAAAGGTGAGGTCAATACAAACAAAACAGTAAAAGCCTTAAAAAGAAAGAACTCACCAAATTTAAATATGAAATTTCAACATGGCACGTTTATGAAAATTGCCATATGTACAAGGGCACCATTTATAATATAGACCCAAATATATTTAGCATTTTAATAATTGGTGCTTATTATTCTGTCTCCTCCTTAACTCTCGCCTTTGGAACCAAAAATTAATCCTATCCCAAAAAGTAAAAGCAAAAACAAGCACCAATACGTGTTAACTCAAAAAAATGAACAAGGAATGTTACACAATAAAAAAAATAAATAAAATTTTTGAAAAAAACACAATGCTATTTGTCACGAAATTTTATTTGTGAAAAAGTTACGAATCAAGATCAACTTCAAGGTAACAGATATATATATCACATCTTCAATGTTTTCTTCAATTAAAGAAAGAAAAAAAAGCAAGCCATAACTATTCATAATAGTTTTCGTGTCAAATGTTTATGTGAATCAGTGTTTCTCAATTTATTAGATGAAATAAAATAATAAAAATTATTTATTTATTTAAAAATTAATAAGTATATCAAATTATTTTGATAAAATTTTTATAAAAAATATCTAGCAATGTAATATTTTTTAAAAATTTATTATTTTATATTCAAATTTAGTAAGACATTATCAAAATTAAATGTTTTTAAATTTAGTATACTAAAATTGAAAAGGATACTGAGATTAATTGGAAAGAAAAAATTATTGAGCAAAATTTATCGTTTTAGTATTCTACTCCTTTTGTTGTTTGCTAATCTTGTAATGCAAGAAATTAATTTTTTTAATATCTCTTCTTATCTTTAATTTTATCCTTTCAATTAAATACTATTAACCAAGCAAAAAATTATACTTCTCTCTTGAATCATGTTCTTTCTTTTTTAGTTGACAGTAATATTTAATTGAGGAATAATGAAAGTAATGCAATTATTATTTTTTTTATATACTTTTAGAGTAACACATTAAATATATTACATATTATATTTGAATATAATTATAAAAATTCACAAAACAACAAATTAAGGAGTTTTTTTTTGTCATTTTAATAAAAAATTATGCCCCAAACCGAAAAAATATAAAATATAAATAGCGAAAAGAAGAGGCTTCCTCACTCGTAAAAAAGCATCCCCACCGAAGCCGTTACCGTACACCGTCACTGATTTCACTGTCATTCTTCTTCTTCTTCTTCAGTTCTTCTTCCAAGCTTCGATTTTTCAGTGTTCGAAAATTGAAACCCTTCATCTCCTACTTCTAGGGTTAGGGTTTCAGGGTCACGGTTTCTGCATTATCATGTGAAAGTGAAACCCTAGCTGCTCCTTTTTTTGGGGGGTAAGAAGGTTCTGCAGCATCACACACTTCAGAATCCACCATTTTCTGCTCCAATGGGCAATTGCTGCAGATCTCCAGCTGCCGTCGCCAGGGAGGACGTCAAATCCAACTTCTCCGGCCACGATCACGCCAAGCGGGACTCCGCCGCCGGCAAGAAGGCTCCGATCACCGTCCTCGCCGACGTGCCCAAGGAGAACATTGAGGAGAAGTACTTGGTGGATCGGGAGCTTGGGCGCGGCGAGTTCGGGGTGACCTACCTCTGCATTGATCGCGAGACCAGGGAGCTGCTCGCCTGCAAGAGCATCTCCAAGCGGAAGCTGAGGACCGCTGTGGACTTGGAGGACGTGCGGCGGGAGGTGGCGATCATGAGGCACTTGCCCAAGAGCCCCAGCATCGTCAGCTTGAAGGAGGCTTGCGAGGACGACAATGCGGTGCATCTGGTGATGGAGCTGTGCGAGGGCGGGGAGCTGTTTGATCGGATTGTGGCGCGAGGGCACTACACGGAGCGAGCTGCTGCGTCAGTCACGAGGACGATTGTGGAGGTTGTGCAGCTTTGTCACAAGCACGGGGTTATTCACCGGGACCTAAAACCCGAGAATTTCTTGTTCGCAAATAAGAAAGAGAATTCGCCTCTCAAGGCCATTGATTTTGGGCTGTCTATATTCTTCAAGCCAGGTACGGTTTTCTGTTCCGGAATGTGGTTCTTGTACGTTCTGGACGCATGAATATAAGGTGTAGGAACCTAGGAAGATGAATTGCGAACAATTTCGATGTAGCATTGGGCTATTAGTTGTTAATTAGTGGCCAAATTGAGTGCATTGCTTGTATTCACTTTGAGTCAACCCAAATAAAAAATGCTTAATTGTCTGGGAAAGGATGATTACTCATAACTAGCTTTATGTTTTATAATTAATCCTTCTACTTCATGGTTGATGACTTGATGAGCTAGAATTGTTTAGCACGTTTGTTGTATAATTGGTGTTCTGTAAAATTATACTCTAAGCAACTCTGTTGTAGCTGCTACTGTTTGGGATGCTTGTGATCGCTATCTAGTCTAGCATACTACCCAATTAATCTCTCTACATTTTGCATTTACCGCACAAAAGGAAAATTAAGAGGATGGTATTCTTCTAAATTAGAATAAAGGGCGGCCCAATCCACATGTCTCCCACCATTGTGGAGTCTTGAGATGGTCAAATGTACGTGGCCTTACCCTCATGAGCGGGGAGACTGTTTCTGCAACTAGAACCTGTGCCGTTACCTCCAGGTCACAGGGCAGCAACCTTACTGTGGGGCCAAGGCTCACCCTCATTTTTCTAAAGTAGAATATTGAAATGGAATAGACAAGTTACTCTTCACATGCTGTATGCTTAGAATAATGAGCCTCCAGATATAAATTTTGGCATTGGCTACTGAAGTTAGGAAGATAAGAGGAATCGCACCTTTTCAAGTCTTTTCATTGCTAGTGCTAGATGCAATATGGTTTCTTAAGACTTTAAATCATAACGCATCCAACTTTTCCCGTTATGGGTTATCATTAAAAAAATGTTGTTTCTTCTTTGAGAAAGCTACTGTTAATACTTTTTTTTTTGGTTACATTGCAGTTAATACTTAATATTTACACTTCTGGGGATACAGCAAGAATTTTTAAGATATTGAATAAAGTATTAAAATCATTTATTTGCAAATCAGTAATGGAAGGGCACAGCTTTGAGGATGAGATATTTGGAAAAATCTCTTGCATGGTTTCTGTCAAGTTTTTATCCCTGTTATCTAAGAATTTAAAAGAATTGATAGGAGCAGAGTAAATGATGTCGTCCTCTACTAATATGAGAACAATTGATGATGTTAAATATAGAAGGGGTAGTTAGGAAAGCGAGGAAAGTGCACTTATGAGATGATTATGGAAAATCTGGCTGTGATGTACAGAACATGTGAGATCACATTAAACTCTCATGGAATCTTATAATTTAAGCATATGATTGACTCAACAGCAAGACTCCTACTCCTACCTCAAAGTCTGATATTCACCACAGAAGTCTGGCCTGGCAGGTCACCAGGACTCATTCCTGATCAGCCAACAAGCATAAAATCTCCTCAGTCTGTAAATCTCAACTTCTGAGAATCATTTGTGTTAATGGAACCACAGCTTACTCTATTGTTACACAAAAATGGAAATGTGGAGTCCACCTTAGATCTGGGTCTGTGCTGATTATGAAAGACCACCAAATCCTAAGCTTGGCAGTTGATGTGTTAGACTATGTTCGTTTTGAAAGATTTGGAGGGAAAGGAAAGGAAAGAGATTGTCTGCACTATGAGTTAGTCCAAATGCATCAATCCTTTTCTATTCCCCTTCCTCCTAACCCTTCAATCAAATGTAGCATAAAGTGTAGTCTTTGTTGCAACTGTACTAGGAGTTGCAACCACACATGATTTTGATCAGCAATAATGACATTAACAGTAATGTGGCATCTACTAACTTTCCCATGGCCATTGCATGGCAATTTACAAACTAATAGTGCTTTTATTCTGTTTTGATGGTGATAAATCAGAAAAGCAGTTTGTACAAAAAACCATATGGCATCTTTGTTTCGTATTCTGCATTAACTGTATTGCACTTTAACGGCAATTTTGGTGAGGAGTTTTAGAATGCTGCCAGCATAATTGGGAACAAAGTACGGGCTCCTGTTGTGGTTCAGTTACTAATGTTGGATTATTTTTAACACAGCCTGTCTGCTTACTCCCGAGCTGTAGACATTAATCTTCAGGTTGAGCATAATATACCATCCCTCGTTGATTCTTTGCCATCTGATAGCACATTTTATTACATTGCCTACTCATGTTTCAACATTATGTTTCAATCTTTTGTCATGGCTTATAGTGTTTTTTTTTATGTTTTACATAATGTTGTCTTATGGGTAATACTCAAATTTCCAGGTGAGAGGTTCTCAGAAATTGTTGGAAGTCCATATTATATGGCTCCAGAGGTGCTCAAGCGAAACTATGGGCCAGAAATAGATATATGGAGTGCAGGAGTAATTCTCTATATCTTACTGTGTGGCGTTCCCCCATTTTGGGCTGGTAATTACATTCCCTAAATCCTAAGATTCTGATGGTGCTTTTTATGCATGCCTTCCTCTACACATGCATGAGCATGTATGGGCATTCATGTGTGACCTCGGTTTTCTGTATAATGGATGTGTGATTATATTTTTAGTTCTTCTTTTTGGTATGAGTGAGGCTGACATATACTAATGCTTGTTGGCAAGGTTTTCATCTGACTAGTTTTTTGCGTTTCTTTTGGTTCTTGTGTATAACATGTTTTGTGCTTTTGAACTTTGGGTCTTTTATGATTCCATCAGCTCAGACAAAAACTTTTTTACGTCGTAACCTTGAGGTTAATTCTAATGCAGAATCTGAACAAGGGGTTGCACAGGCCATTCTTCGAGGGCTTATAGATTTCAAGCGGGAACCTTGGCCCAGCATTTCTGAAAGTGCTAAAAGTCTTGTTGGGCAGATGTTAGAACCAGACCCTAAGCTTCGGCTAACTGCTAAACAAGTGCTTGGTATGTTTTACCTCCTTCCATATTGATTACATCTTACTGTAATGGGCTGTGTGAAAACTCAATTTGGTGCTGAAAGTTTCACCACTTAAAAACGATTTAGTGATTTTTTTAAAAATATATTCTAAAAGGGAAATCAAGTTAAAAAGTGCTAAAAACATTCAGCACATGGCATGTCACTTAATACATTCATTAGCAAACATTTCTTTATTTAAGCGATTAAATGATAATACCTTCCTTTACTGTTGCATCATTTATTTTATTAAATGCAAATAGTTTCCTTTTATATACATTCAGCCCTAATAATGAGAGCTTTTTAAAACATACAAATTCAGTGCTTAAACTTTTATCACTAAAAATTTCAGCACTAAACTTTCTTTGCTCAAATTTTCAGTTTTATTAAGCACACCCTAACTGTAGCACTGAAATTTAGCATTAAGGTACCTTTCTCTTTTCTGTTTTTCTTACTATTTTTCATTTAGAAGGTGCTAACTTCTACATCTTTAAATGCTTGCTTTATGGTAGCTGCTTCCCTTCCTCCTTCCCCTTAATTGAGGTGCAGTTTTTCCATTTATGTCCATCTCTCAACATAAGTTGAAATTTATAGCGCAAGTGAACAATATATAGGAGGTAGATACGAAATAGTGAAAGTAGAAGTGAAGAGATTCATTTGTGGGTTTTAATCATTAATGATTAAACTATGAAGCTCATTTGTGGGTTTTGATTTCTCACACAAAAACTTAAATGGGGAAACAAAGTAGATGTTTGAAGGAGATAGAATTATGCATGGACATACTTTTATAATAAGTAGTTCTTTTTTAGTGATTTTAATTAGAAATTACTTATGGTGATTATTTTAATGAATTATCGGAATGAATGCAAGATTTTCATTATGTTTTTCTTTTCTTGTTTTGCAGAGCATCCTTGGCTCCAAAATGCTAAGAAGGTTCCTAATGTTCCTCTTGGAGATGTTGTCAAGTCAAGGCTTAAGCAGTTTTCAATGATGAACAGATTCAAAAGAAAAGCCCTTAGGGTTCGTTCACCGAAGAATCTAGCTGATATCTTTAGCCAGTGGTTTTATTGTATATTTTAAGCTAAGATTGCACATTTGAAAACAGGTCATTGCTGATTTCTTATCCACCGAAGAAGTTGAAGACATCAAAGATATGTTCAAGAAGATGGATAGTGATAATGATGGTATTGTTTCCATTGAAGAACTAAAAGCTGGATTTCGAAATTTTGGATCGCAACTTGCTGAGTCTGAAGTTCAGACGCTTATTGAAGCTGTAAGTATGGTCAACTTTCTCATTTTACTCTAACCTTTGTTGTGTCAAAGTGGCCCCTTGCAACATCTCATAGTGCGTCACATTGACCTACAAAAATTGATATCTCTGCATACCAACATGCAAATGAGAGTCGAAATGTTTGCATGGGGTATAATATATCTGATATATTTTCTATTTATCATTTTCATTGGGCATGCTTGGTATATCATTCTAAAACCAGGACTTCTTTTTGTTCTTTTCCTGGATTTGGTTTTTTGTTAGCTTTGCACTGTTGCACAATTAAGTTGTTGAGAGATTTCGTTGTGCATACAGGGGCTCTAATGCTTTGTAGAAATCATAACTGGTTTGGAGATGATTATAGGAACATATTTGGGTTGATAAATGATACTTCTTTCACAAAGCCCTCTCTGTCCATTGTCCTTTATGTATTCTCCTGATTTTGTTTGGTTTTAATTGATTGCTCCGTTCATGCTTTCAAAGAACTGTCATCCATGTGAGTGTAATATTCCCTTAACAAGCTAGATATGATTTGGACATGTTACAGATGCAACTGCTTTGTAGACGATATTCTGAGAATAAATCTTCTGTGGGTGCCATTGTTCAAGATTTTCACGTTGTTGATTTTTCTTTTCCTTTCCTATGCAATTTTTAATGCAATTTTTACGTTTGAAGGGTACTAAAATTTTAATATTCCATCTGTAAATTATTCTTGTTTGGTCTTTAAACCGTTGTTTGTTGACAACAGGTAGATACTAATGGGAAGGGAACACTTGACTACGGAGAATTTGTTGCTGTTTCCCTTCATTTAAAAAGGATGGCTAATGATGAGCATCTTCGCAAGGCCTTCTCCTATTTTGACAAGGATGGGAATGGATATATTGAACCAGATGAACTACGGAATGCCTTGATGGAAGATGGAGCAGACGATTGTACAGATGTAGCAAATGATATTTTCCATGAAGTAGACACAGACAAGGTGAATATTCAATAGTTTTTTTTTCTTTGTATAGTCTTGATTAGGGAATCTTACCCTCTAAAATTCTTGAACAATTACAGGATGGACGTATCAGCTATGATGAATTTGTGGCTATGATGAAAACTGGAACAGATTGGAGAAAAGCATCTAGGCATTACTCACGAGGGAGATTCAACAGCTTGAGCTTGAAGTTGATGAAAGACGGTTCTTTAAACTTAGGGACTGAGTAGTTGTCTAAATGTTGGCCCATATTGGATCTGTCTTTCCAAATAGTGTAATATTCCTCCTACATTCTCGACTTTTGGCTTCTTTGTGATGAGTATTTGGTTCCTTGTTAGATGGTCCTTTATACCCGGTACTGGGTGAGTGACGAAGGAATGCTTACACCAATATAGATCCACTTTGTTACCTTTGTAGAACATGGTGCCTTGGAGCCAACGGTGTGACATGTATGATTCCCCTCGTTTTAACCACTCCCACCATTAACCACTCCCACCTTCTGTTCTGGTTTGAGGTTTGACAATGTTGAATCGAAACTGTTTAGTGCAGTCAGAATTTGTTTATCAAAGAAGTGAGAATGTCTCGGTAGTTTCTGTTCTGGACCATGATTTGGTCATTCTTTCCCTACCCACTACTCTCCATGATATTGACTTGAAAATGGTTGTTTCCTCCAAGGTATCTGATGGCTACTTTCTCTGGGTCTCTGGGAGATCACCATTGCTGACAAAATTTAGTATTACGTGTCTCGTAGCACGAGCCTGTAAGATGTACTTGTTCTGGAGCTATGCAAATATCAAGGTTGTTGCATGAAAAACTTGGACCAGTCCTGTTGGTGAATCTGTGGCACACCGGTGCGTAGACCACAAAAAAAGAACAAACTGTGCATGCCATGTGTTTCCCAATTCAGCACTATTCATTGCATGTGCGATTAAAGGGATTTTAGGGCTAGTGATGCAGGATGGTAGTTTCTCTGGTGATAGCAGGCTTTGATTAGGAGCAGGACATGGCCCATCAAAGGATTCTGACTCATGGACCTCTGGATTTTCAGCTAATGGATCCATGACGATGATAGTCTGTGATGGACCTCTAAATTTATGTCTCAAATAGTTTTCTTATATTCATAGTTGAGTTTTCGATTTCCTGTTGCATCCTTATCCAGTTTTAAGACTGTCCTTGGTTTACTTATTTATTTTTTTGTTTTATCTAATGTTTATGCCGCTCAACAATGCAAAGTGAACGCTTCACCAAATCATCTCCTAGGTCATGTTTGATTGGCTCGAATGACGTAGTGGTTGTGGGAGAGGTGAGGTTAACAGAAGCATCGGCACCACAATGGTAGTGGTTAGGGTTCGTCAATGTAGAAGAAATTTGTTAATTTAAATAAATGCAAAGCCTTATTTGTCTCCTTTAAAGTGAGTGATTTATTTTAAAGGATAAAGTGAGAATTATTAACTATTCATGATAAAATTAAAAAAGTAAACTTTAACAACATTAAAATCTGTCATACATGTACATGTATTTTATCACGATCTCAACTTTTGATTTTCTCATCAACGGCTAATATTCTTTACTTTACCTTCTAAAGTAAATCCTTCACTTTAGAAGAGATAATTCCTTTAAGTAACACCAAGTTTATTGAGGAACAGCTTGATTTTGGGTTCAAATGATGCTAAAGTTACTTTGTCTCTATTTTAGTTTACTCTCTTCCTTTCACATCACTTTCTTTGCAACCAAAAATAATAACAATAATTGAGATTAGATACAATTATGCATAGAAAAAAAATCATAATTCTTTCTACATTGAAGAGAATGATTATTCTTATTCCCCTAAATTTTCCTAATGTCCCTTCCTTTTCTATAGTGACAACTGAATATATTTTTACCGTATTCCTATTATCATTTTCATTTTATTCATCACATTTTGACAAACCAAACTTGACCTTAATGTTTGCTTTCTGTGATCCCTTCCATGCTCACATTTTAATGTTGGGGATTGTTATGGTATTTATTTTTTTTTCAAAGTATTGGAGATTAGGTTTATCTAAAATAAGGAATTCACTTTAGGAAAAAAATTAAGAATTATAATTGTTAATGGGTAATCACAAAAAAAAAATTGCTAATGAAAAAATTAAGAAGTAAATTTTAACAATATCATGATTTGTTATACATATACATATATTTTATAATAATCTCAATTATTAATTTTTTTTATCAATAATTATAACTCTTTGCTTTTTTTTTTAAAGTTAGTCTCCTTATTTTAAAGGAGTCAAATAATATTAATACATTTAGTTAGTTGTAAAGCATTTATTGCATGTGCCATTAAAACATCTATTATAAAAATTTAATAATTAATAAATACTTAATAACATATAAACATATAGTGGAGACAGGCAGGATAGCAATTCCCTTTAATGCTATATGATTGTATTGTTATTCTATACACTCACAAGTTGATCCTTATCCTCATGAGCTCTAAAAGCTTAGCTACCAGTCTACCACAGAAATGTGAAGCTAATGAAGCAAGCATCTCCACCCTTTGGTCTTCGACAAACCATACTGTGGTTTGAAGTTAAGAGTTTTGCTAAGGTGTGTTATAAATTAAGAAATAAAATTAATATTTATTATTATTTATTAAATTATTTTAAAAAAATATTAAATATGTTTTAAATATTTAAACTATTAAATATTTTTATTTTATTTAATAATTTTTATTTTTTATTCCTTAACTCGTGCCCTTAAATACTTTTTAATAAATTCCTAAAGCACATTCCACTACACTGAATCAATGCCTAATCATGACTGTGACTGGAGAAAGGCACCAGACAAAGTGCGGAGTTGATCAGCTTAGCTACGTGATACACTAATCCTACCACTTCCCACAAACAAGCCACAACTTGGCAGACTTTCAGAGGCTTTTGTGGGTGGCTTTGAGTTTTGATTGTTGACCCAAACACTGAGAGACAAAAACATAATTGCTTTGCTTTCGTTCCCATTTGAATATATGAAGGACGTAAAGATCAAAAAAAAAAAAAATATAAACATATATGAAGGACGTGGCATGTTATACCAATCTTGGACTCCCGCGCATGCCAAGCCAACAATTCCAGAGGAAGAACAACAAATTCGGTTTCATCTTCATTATGCCACAAAGTCTTTTTTTTTTTTTTTCTTTTTTCTGTTTTAACAAAAGTGACTCAAGACCTGATGTGGATAAATGGACAATAGATTAAAATGTAATCAAGGCGACTGAATAAAATTTGCCAATAAGATTCACTTATTTAGTCAGTCTTTTACTGTAAACATTCAATGAAACTGAGAACATTTTTTTGATTTTATATTGAAGTGAGTTTTTTTTTCAACCAACTAAACTCTTTCTTTTTTATTAAAAATTAGCTAACTTATTTTGTAAAATTTAAATTTAATTGGGTCAAATATGAACTTTGTTGTCAACCTTTTCATATTAATTTTAAATTATGTGGTCCAAATTATCTAAAAATATAAAAAATCAAATAAATTAAAAAAATAAAATAAATGTTATAAATCCCTGTTGCTCATTCTTTATACTTGTATTCTTTCCAGGTTTAGATTTGCTAATAATCTATATACATATAGTGTGTGTATATATATAATTATGTATAATTATATATAATTTATATAAAATATATTTAATAAGTAACTCCCTGTTATTGGCAGTGAGGCCACCTCATTGTGTTAGGCGCAGGGGCTCAGTTGGGTTGAATGAATCTTAATCACAAAGCAACAACATAATTGAGGTTAGCTGCACAACACAAATCATATTAATATAACTTGAATTTGATGAGCACGTGCTCGCAAATTGCTATCAACTTTTCACTTTTCAGAGATAAAGCGTAGAAAACCCAACTATTTGCGGCTTGTTGCTACTCCATCTCCACCTTAATTAGAAAAGATATGGGTCATCACTATTATCTCATATATACATATGAAGCTGTCAAGTTTGCGTGTGGAAACCACATTGCATGGCACATAAATTTCTTTGAAAACTTTGAAGCCAAGCAAACCAATTCTGTTACGGTTCTCCTAGAGTTTTAGAATTAGATGTCATGCTATGTACTGCCACATGACTCACATGTGAGACCCAACATTAGAGGTGCTCGTGACCCAAGTTAGGTTATGTTTAACATAGTTTGAACTCGACCTGATATTTTGACTAGGCTGGACTCAATTCTAGACTCAATGTGACCCGATCATGCTTAGGTCAATGTGTGACCTGAATAGAATCAAGCTGAAATCAAGTTAGTTCAAAATTTAAATATAATTTATATTTTTACATATTTAATTAATTAATTAAGTCATAAAATTTTATTCTTTAAAAGTAAAAAATTTTGAGAATAATTTTGTATCAATGTTTAGGTGATAATATAGTAATGTTTGTATGAACTTCAAGAATAAATTAAAGATTGGGTTTTAAAAAAATAAATATTATGTAACCTCAAGTATGATTGAGTCAACTTAAAAGTTGACTTAGTCTCGACTAATAATGCATTGTGTTTAATTTTTTAAAATCGAAGTCAATCTAACTTTTTCTCAAAATTAAAATCGGGTTTCACTTGACTTAATTAACTCTAACTAAGATTGGACCATCGGACCAGTTGGGTCTTGAGCTCCCGTACCCACCTGCTCATCAGAATTCTATGAGTAATGTTGTTTGTTAATTGTTTCTCTCAACGTTAACCCACTTCAAAATCTGACCATCAAATTGGCCAATGCCAACAAGAAGATTAGAATAATTGACGTTTGGTAGTGACGGTGAAAGTACCCAACATGTTTTGATGGCATCATGGCCGCCACAACTTTCTGCTTCTTTGTCTTTAAAGGACTCTCGTGGGGTCGTGGGAATCTTCACTGACGATTATTATGTTTCCTTTGTCCCTGTTTTAAGGCTTTGCTCCGTTTGTGTTTACAATTACTTATTTTTGTGTGTCAATGTTTTAAGGTTTTGCAACTCTTTTCCATTAATATATTTTAAAAGAATTCTTTTTACATATTCTTTGGTATGAAACGGTTTGGAAATTTTTTTAGGTATAATTAATATCACGGAGTTTTTGAACTTATCGATCACCTCTAAAAAATTACTACCCCTCACTAATTTGGAATTGACAAATAGATATATAGCTGCCCTTAAAAAAATTTAGTAGAGAAACGAAACTAAAAAATATTGGCTTTTATATGCATGTGCGTATACTAGAAGGAGAACATTTCAATTTTAGGTTCTTTAGATTTTAAATAAAGTTAAACCTTCTGCAGAGTTAAGAAAAATAAAAAATATATATTGATAAAAAAGACCTGCAATGAGCAAATTATGACTAAAAAATTGATGACAAGATATAAAATTGACAATTATGTAACATGAGATGAAATGTATTGATATATGTTTCAGTGGTAAGTAAATTACAATTTTAGTAAGAGAAGTTTTATCTATAAAGTGTAATAATCAAATGATTGAAATTCAAAGCCTCTTAGTGAAAAAAATAAAATTACACTAAATTATTCTCTAAATAATCTAAAATGTGTATACATTTTTGCAGATCAGTCTATTAAAAATTATTAGATAAGGTAAATTGTACACTCAAATCTTTTCAATTCTTTTAGTAAAAAAAATAAAAATTACTTTAAATTATCCTTGAAAAAATCTAAAATATATATAAATACATTTATAATAGTATAATAAATGTTATTAGATAAAATACATTAATTGAATATTTCAATAAATACTATTAGATAAGATACATTAAAAATTAGCTCAATTCAATTGAAATTATTATTATTGTATCTTAATCTCTTAAATTTTTTCCTATAATTTTGAGATAAGTAAACTGAATATTAACATAATTTAAATGAAACTATTATTTTTAAATTTCATTTCTTCAAATTCAAATGTAATTATCTATCTATCTATCTATATATATATGAAAAAATGCATACAAATCCTCCTCAACTGATTGATTTGAAAATAGTCACCTTCAACTATAAATTTTTTTTATTAAGTCTATAAACTTAATAATTTGTTAAAATAGATCCTCTCATCCAGCTTCTGTCAATATTCTATCAACAAATTAACAAATTTAAAATCACTTTCCATTTCTTTATCTTTATTTTATTAAATTTTAATAAGACTAAAGAAAAAAATAATATTTAGAAATATTCATGTGTGTTTCGTCGATGGGGTTGGGACTTAGTTACGATCTCTTTGTGAAAGTGAGTTTTCTTTTTCCTTTAGTTTTATTAAAATTTGTTAAAATATAAATAAATAAATGAATAATAATTTTAAATTTATTCATTTGGATTTGCCATTAGAATTTTAACGAAAATTGGATTAGAAAATCTATTTTAACAAATTATAAAGTTTAGAGACTTAATAAAAAGATTTTATAATTGATGATTTTTATTTATAAACCACTCAAAGTTGAGAAAGTCTATATGTATTTTTTCCTATATACATATAGTAACATTAACTTGAGTTTAATAAATAAAACTAGTATTCTTAGATCCCACTCGTTAAATTCTTTTTTAAAATGGTTACATTGGATATTAACATAATCTAGATGAAATTATTTTTAATGAAAAAATTAATTGATCTAAATTATTCTTTAAATAATTTAAAATATGTATAACTTGTGTATTCCATGCAAATGATAATTAGTGAAATATAAATAAAATTTAATTTTGATTCATTATCAATATAAAAAATTTTACTTTATCATATATCTAATCATAAATTTTTAAATTATTAAAAAAGATTTGATTAAGATAATAACTACTTAAAAAGTCAAATGCTTAATAAAATATAATTAAATGATAATGTAAAAAAATTTACACTAACATTAAATTAAAATTAAATTCATGTAAATAAAGGATAAAAATTAAAGAGGAACATATGAAAAGTATAAAAACATAAAAGCGAAGTAAAATGGAGAGGCTTATTTACATTTATGCAATCTTCTAAATATGTCATTGTTTGATAATCGTTGTTTGACTAATTTAGCCGACCCATAACGTGAACCCTCACTTTTTTTATCTTATCACAAAACAACTCCACTAGCTTCAAATTTCAACTTTTTGGTGTATAAATTATTTACAGATTGGCTCTTGATATTTTGCATGTGCAATATTTTTTATACAATAATGACATGAAAGTTTAAACTTATAATCTTATACAAACTATTTAAACGTTTTATTGCTAGTTCATTTTTAGTGGCTTGCACATGTAATATATTTCCAAACATTTGATATAATGATAGCATAGAATTTTTTGTTTAATTACAATATTGTTTCTACTTTTTGAATAACTCCAAAATGTTTTAAACATGAGTTCTGTTTTCTTTCTTTCTTAACCAATAGATAAATCAGATTTCATTATTGACAAAATGGAGGTCTAGAGCACATGCCCCACTGGTTTAAGATAATTTTACAAGTACATATACGTTTTGAATAATGTTATTTCTCATATTCAACTAATCATTATCGTTCTTTTTCTTCTTTTTGTCTCTCTCTCTTCCTTTTTTTTCTTAACACCATTGGTCCACTTATGATGGATGGGGAGAATGTGAAAATAAAGAATGTGTATATGACATTAATTTCTCATAGGTTTCTCATTCGTGTTCTCACAATTTAAAAAGGTTTGCAGCCGCTAACAATAATCGTGTCTACATTAATACCCCGATATGGTCAATGCATAATTTAATCATGATTACTCGTGAATCATGACGCTAGACTCCCCCTGCTCTGTCAAAATGTTCATGGGAAATTGGTGCTTTGACCAGAGTTGATTCAAAATCTTTATTACGGTCCTAATCATGCCATGATCTCTTTGATTTGATCACAAAAACCATAACTTAATTGGACTTGAAAATTACCATGTGTTTCAGCAAAACCACATATAGTTGCCAGCTTTTGATGGTCATAAACTACGGCTCCTACAAATTCATAGCATTAACCCTATGCCTGCTTGAATGTTTGATTCTAAGGCCATTCAATGAGCATTGCTTTACAAAAAAAAAAAAAAGTAGGGTGTTTACCACCAAAGACCTGATCAATCAGCTATAGTATGCATGGTGGCTGTAATCAACACCATGTTGAGGAAGAACATATTAACCAACTAAAGAGAAGAAATTAAGAGATTTCTGCTAGCTAGGCGCAATCATGCTCAGTTATATTGTAACTTGATATAATTTGATTCCAAATTTATTTCACTTGATGTTATTTTCCTAATCATACCTGAATGTTTTATTCTAGGGCCACTGGAAAGCATGAGCATTATTTCGATATCCATAATTTTTTTAAATATTAATATTTTAATCACTTGTTAAATATTAATTAACTATTTGTTATATTTTATATATTTTAAATATCTACTACGAGAATTAATAAATGATATATGTTTTAAGGATTAAAAATAACTTTTACTTAATTAATTAATAAGTACGCAAACACTTATATTTGAGGAATGGTGTGAACAATGATGAATCACCAACTATCGGTTGCTTTACCAAAAAAAAGTTGGGTGTTTACCATCAAAGGCATGAATCAACAATAGCATGCATTGTGGCCATAATCAATATCATTTTAGGGTTATCAGTTTGGTATGAAAGTTAAAATGAGAATAAATTTATATGGATGAGTTTGTATATAATTTTGTATATAAAAGTCATTCATAAAATTTTTCTTTCATACCAAACATACACTTAATGAAATTAAGAACATATTGACTAATCAATAAGAAAAAAAAAAAAGAAAACACACATTCTAGCTAGCTAAGTTCAATCATGCTCAGATATTGTAACTTGATATAATTTAATTCCAAATTCATTTTCATACTCGATCCTATGTTGCTCCATGTGCATCATATATGGAGTCAGATTACCATAGCTGGTGAGACAAAAACCCTTTGATGAAAAAAGTGAAGTTAATGATCTTGTATAAAAATGTTGGGATGCATTGAGTTGTGTGAAAGAGCAATAAGCTTTTGGGGAGAAGAAAAAAAATGGTATAGAGCATTGGCCCCCTTTTTCTAACAAGTTCCAAAGTCGATCCCCCTTTATGAAACCATTTACATCTATGATATGGTTGCCTTGTGTTTCTATGACAAATGATCCTAAAGATGGTACTAATTAATTGAAAGTTCTTTCTCCAAAAGAACCCTTGCCCAATTAGCTTAAACAGGGTCATTACCCATGTAGACAATTGGGATAATTTAAAAATGCACAAATTCACAGTTAACATCGAGGAAATGACATTGCATAGTATATGTTTTCTTTGTGATCTCTTTCGGTGGCTATAAATATTGGGGAAAAAAAAAGTCATATTGGGACCAAATTAGGCACATGCATGGCTATAGACAATTGACTCTGACGTGATGTTAACAACACATCTTGATATGTAAATTTGCAGTGGAAGTGGTCCTGCACATTTTTTTCATGTCTGCATTCACTCTTCACACACAGCTTTTTCATTAGAGAAAAAAAATATTCAATGTCGATGATAGAAAGATGGACCTCAACCGGTAAACCTCCATCACATGTTTTTTTTTTTAAATATTTAATTTTGTATGTAATTTTATGGAAAAAAAACTTTAACTTGGTCTTCATCAACCAAAAGTTTTCTTTGCAAGGCAATATTATATACACATTTATTTTCTCGTATTCCTCAAGTTCAATTAATTATCATTATTTTTTTTTCACTTTTTTTTTCTTCTAACATGTCTAACTTAATATGTATAAGAAAATGTGAAAATCTTTATGTGAGAGTTGTTGAATTATCTAATTTTATGTAGACTAACATAATCAAATATTTTTTAAGAACTTGAATTAATTAAATGTCAAATATTTATAAACATATTTTATTTTAATTTATTTGTGATTACTTTTATGTTGAGTTTTTGTAAGTACTAAACTTATTATGTATTATGGTAATATGTGTATTTTGTACTTGAATTTTTTACAATGGGTAGCTAGATTAACGTTAACTCATATTATAAATATGAAGAGAAACTCGTACTCTCATTCTATGTATATTGTGGTCCCCTCATTGATCAAAACTACAAGGATTTTAAAAGCATGTAGAAAATGATAGCAGCTTTGTTCCTTTACACACTTTTTATGATCTTATCTTTTAGATTTTAGAAAAGATATCCTCTTCAGTGTCAACAGGAACACATTTCAAGTATTAGATCTGTCCAATATATCATATAACTCTAAAATTTATCTCCGAAATTATTTTATAAATACATGTTACAGAGGTTTACGTCTTTATGAAATTTCAGGGAAGTTTCATTTTCCTTCTTTTTAAACGCTTGGTAGAAGATGTCTTTCGAGACATGATATCTAACCAAACATAAAACAACACATCCCCAGGGCCAAGGCCGAGTCAATTTGTGTGCGCGCTTGTGTATATATATTACTTGTATTATATTATTTGTATAGAATTGTAGTATTTGTTCTTAGTTCAAAATTAATGAATAGAGAGCAAGTCCTTTGCAAAAACTGAATATTTTTACTCATAGGATTTTTTCCAAATAATTTATCAAATTGTTTAATTTTTAAACCATTGTGCCAATTAAGGCACAGATTCATATTCCAACTTAAGAATTTGAGTAAACTATTGTCTCTTTCGATGTATTTTGTGCTTGTTGCACAAATCTTCCTTCTATTATGAAAATATAGATAAAACTCTGTTATATTTGTAAAATAAAGTACAAACTAAATTTATATATATATTAGGTGCAAAGGTGGTTTTATTACACACATAATGTTTTATAATATTTGAAATGAGACATTTTGATTTGCAGGATGAGTCACAGATGGTGCATTTTCCCAGTTTGTCAACTTTTAATGGTGAGAACAAGCCTGTAGAACAAGCATAGATTCTGCCATTAAGCTAGCCTAGAGTGATGTTAAATTCTTAATCGAAACTTTTTTAATTATAGAAAATAAAATAATAAATGAAAATAAAAAATATTTAGTATTTAAAAAAATTAACTAAAAATTCTCTTAAACTTCTTCATCAACACCTTTCTTAGAGTTACAGCGAGCAAGGATGAGGGTGAGAATGTTCTGTTGGATGTTTTAGTTTTGAGTTAGGAAAAAAATATAGAGAGAAGAGGAACGAGAAGAAAAGGGATAAAAGTTAAGTTATTTTTCTTTATTTAAATGTAGGAGTAAAGAAGTGAGAGAAGACTTAAGAACAAAATTTATTCTTCTTATTTAATTTAAAATAAAATATTTCTTTTTTATTATTTTCTCAATTTGAGAGAAATGAATTTTGAGCCTTTAAAAAAAGAAAAGAGATGTAAAACCCTCCCTCTAATTAAAAAAATCTAAACAAGAATTTGTATCCCCTTTTTTTTTTCTTTTTTTCCCTCTTAGCATTCGTTCTTTTGTTTTGGATGCAAACCTAGCATTCAACCACAAATTAAAATTTTTGATAAATTTATATTTTTTTAGTATCAAAAAATTTAGATTTGACGTCTAATTTAAGACTTATAAAAAAATTTATAAATAATTTATCACTAAAAGATGAGTAGCCAGGAAAAGAATTAAATTTGTGACTATTAATATGTGGACCTGCTGCAATTAGTTTTGGAAAAAAAAATTATGAAAAAAAAAGAAAACAGAAACAGTTGTCATGGGGCTGATGTCACCATCTTTCATATTGTCACGTGACATTTAGAACAGCAAAAACGAATGTTTCCCACGTGACAACAAATTTGGAAGCCCCAAAAACTAGATGGACGTTTGATGTCGGCAATAATTAATCTCTTAATTTTTTTAAAAAAATATTTTTTCCTCTCTGCTAATTTTTTTTTTTTTTGGTATTATCGTCTCTGCAAAGCTAATGCAAAATTTTATATTCCATACTTTCGTTCGATGCGAATCGACGTGAAAGGAGTGATATAAAAAAGTATTTATTCTCTTAAAAACTTAAAATATATTTAATATTTTATGTATTTATTAATAAAAAATAAAGTCAAAAAATATAAAGTTATTCAAAAAATAAAAACTTATAGTATATTTAAAAATAACTTAATTTAAAAAAAATTATTTTTTTTAAATTTCTTTTAAAAAAATTTTAATTATAAAATAAACTAATTTAAATACATGAACCATTATCACCGTCAATTAATAAAAGATATGCCATATTATAAACAAGTATAAAAACTTAATATATTAATTAATTGATGACATAAAAATTAAACATTTTAATAAATAAAAATATATTTGAAAAACAAATTTTATTAAACTATTAAAATTTAATTTAAATTTTTTTATAACAAAATCATTCTATCAGAAGAGGGAAATATATAAATATATTTAAATAAGTAAATTATAAATTATTGTTTACTCTTTTTCTCTCTTACGAGATAGTTTTAGAAGGGGATTAAAATCCTTAAGATAAGCATGGTTGTAAAGTTAGGTAGTTTGATATTGAACGTACATTGAATTTTTTCTTCTTATTATGAAATATTTAAAATTAATATTTATTAATATTAAAAATATAGCTAATTCAATAATTAAAATATTATTATCAGCATAATTAATGAACTGATCTTGTTTCATAAATGGGAAAAGGCTTCTAATAGAGAGCCAAACTATTTATGTTAAAATTATATTTTTAAAACACGTTTTCCTTTTCTTTGGGCCATTTCTGACTAGACGCCTATGATATTCTAGCAATAGTACATGCTTGTTGATCACCATTATCACTCTGTTTTTTTTTTTTTTTGTTTCTTGCATGTCAAAACTACTACTATTAGAGAATTTTTTTAGTTGTAAATTAAAAGCATCTTTGGATCAATTAGGTGGCGTTTGTTTTAAATATTATAATTTTATTTTTGAGAATCACATTCTTAGGAATAATATACCTAGAAATGGTATTCTTTAATATTTTAGAAAATCTATTTAATTAGCATTTAAAATTCTAAGGAATATTTTTTGAAATTTTTGAGAATAATTTAAAAATTGCTTGGTTAACTATACTTATTTCTGATAATTTATTGCATAATTTATAAAATACCCCTAATGTATATCAAATAATCTATGCTACAATATATTATACCTGCATATTATACTTGCTACAAGATCGTATTTATTTTAATCACAAACTATCAAAGAAGTAGTGCGTGTTTTCACAATTCTAGTAGTGAAGAATATAAAAAAAAAATTATATTAGCACCTACCAATGAAAGCACTTTGCAATGTCATCGTGGAAAAAAATATAATATTTCATTTTCTTTTGTGATTAGCAGAGATAATTTTTTTTTGGCAATATCATTTTCAATTGAAAAAAAATTACACTCCAAGAAAAAATTAATAAAACAAGATCTTATAAAAAAAAAATTTTAACTTACACAATAATGTTAAAAAGAGAGGAAATTTGATGAAGAAAGAATAGAAAGGAAAGGCTTTTATAAAGCTATGCTAAAAAGTAAGATAAAGATGAAGAAGTAAGATAAAAATAAAAAAATTATCGATAAAAAAAAATACAGAGCTAAAATTGATTAATTACAAGAGTTGACATTTTAGATTTTTTTTTATTTTTATTCTCAAGTAATGAGAAAACAACTTACCCAACTTCTCTCATGAAAATAAAATGTGAGTAGAGAGTGAGAATGTGACTCTCTTAGGAATTTAAAATATTCAGAAATATTATTTTAAAACTTTTCATAAATATAGTAATATTTTAAGATATATAAAAATCATTAAAATATTTTCAAAAATCTTAAAATTTATCTTAAAATAAACACACTCTTATTGAATCAATCAAAATTAAATCTTTTTTGAGACAATTTTAAAAGTATACTTTTACATTGACTTTATGCATTTAAAATTATTATAAATTTTTAAGTATTGACCAGAAATTTAAATATAAATAATTGAAATAGAGAGTACAACCCTTTATTAATCACTATATTGACACCTTTTGATACTATTATTATCACTTTGGTTGCATTAACAACCACCACAGTAAAAAAATTTAATTTCTATTAATTTTGCAACCTAAAAGGAAAATTATAATTCAAATTTAATCGTATAAATGGAGTTAACTGTATTCAAATATTTCATTATTGTAATTAAGGTTTATGTATCATATTTAATAAAAATAAAAATAAAAACTTTCAGGGAGCAAAATTTGAAAACTTCTAATAGAACAAACAATAATATTATTTGCATATTATTTTTATTACACTATTTTTTAAATAAAAAAAATAAGAGAAGTACACATTATAATACATTTTCTCTCTATATATTTTTTCCAAAAAAAAGTGTAAGAGAATGTTGTAAAAAAAATAGTGTGTGATAAACATTTGCTTAGAACAAATGTTTCTCTTCTTAGTAAATGTTTATATTTTTAAATCTTGTGCATTTTAAAGCTTACTAAAACTAGCCAGGAGGAGCTTTTCAGATTTAATGGAACCCTTTTTTTTGTTAAAATATATAATAGGAATTTCATAGTTTCTATACTATTATAAAATAAATCTTGAAGCAGTTTATGCTGTACAACCAATATCAACTTTTGAAAACCAAAAAATTATTTATTATTACTATTATTTAGATAAAACCTTTACTTACCGAGGTTGCGGTTGAATTGTTTCATTTTTAAAGTGAAAATTATAAAATTAAAATATTTTATCATAAGAACGCAAAAAGAGTCAAATAATTAACACGAAACGTTTGAAAGAAAAATATCACTAAATTGTGTCTGCAAAGCATGCTATATGCACACTAATTAAAATAAAAACAGATAATAATGGATATACAGAGTCATTGAATTGTTAGTAAATTTGTATAAAAAAAAATGAGCGATATTATATAAATTTCATAATAAATAAATAATACTTAAATGGAAAATTATCATCTTAATATTGTTTGTCCCTCTTAATATTTTTCTCGTTTTTGTTATTTTCTTTAATTTACATCACTGATTAATTTTCACCACATTTTCCTGTCTCCTTTCTCTTAATTTATGCATGATTAATTAACCAAAAAAAATAAAAATAAAAATTTATGCATGCTTTCGCTATCACAATTCTGTTCCCTTCTACCCTCTGTTTCACTTTTGTTTTCCCACGTGTGACATCCTGCTGATAAAATATCATAATGTACCAAATCATAGCCCACTAATACCCAGACCCACATAGAGGTGACCCGACCAACTTTGCCCCAGCAAAGAACCCACCTCGGTGATACAACTCGATTAACTCAGCAAACTCGGTCACCACGAACGAGTTGGACTCATAACTGACATAAACCTCATCAACACTAATAATGATTTTTTTTTTTGGGACTGATACACTAATGATGATTTTGAAGATGTGAAAAGGAGAGAGAGTGAAAGAGGAGAAATGGATGGTAGATATGATAAATATCTCTAATTACATGACATGTGTCTAATTAAAAATCTGATGTCTCTAATTAGTGATATGTAATTACACTAATTAGGGATATTACATATCATATCACTAATTAAATACCTCTAATTAGGTTCACCCAAAAAAAATCTCTAATTAGACATATCTCTTATCTTCTCTCATGTCTAATTACATATCTCTTTCAACACATTTATTACATGACTTGTATATGACCATCAATATACATGATAATTTTCAATTCATTAAATTATTTTTAAAAAAATTATTAAAATTTTTCTCCTTAAATTTAATTTGTTTAAAATTTTTCAATATTTTTTATATTTTAAAATAGAAATTAAATAAAAAGAAAAAAAGTAAACAAAAGTATTATCGATAATTGAGTGTGTCAAATATTATCGACACATGCAAGTTATGTAACATGGTTTATTATAACTTATTAGTTGTAATAACGGATTTAACTCATATAAAATAAAAGATTCACTTTAAAAAGTAAAGTAGAGAGTATTAATAATTAATGAGAAAGTCAAAGAAATGAATTTTAATAACATTATAATTTATTATATATGTGCATGTATTTTATCATGATCTTAATTATTAATTTTCTTATCAATGTTATAAATTTTTATTTTATCCTTTAAAGAAAAATTATCACTTTATAGAAGTCAAATTCAATGATAGCAGAATTTAAAAGATCTAAAAACTTCTCATTTAGATAAAAAAATTTAAAATATCTACTTCAAAATGAGATAAAATTCTAAAGAATGTTTTTGATTTTGTTTTTTTTTTAATTTCTTAAGATATTGTAGTGTACGTACTTTTAGATATTTTTTGTGAGCATATTCAAAACTACAAGCAAGGGGGGACGAGCCAATACTTTTAGTGTTTAATTTGTCCAAATGTAGAAGCCTTGGATTCAACTTTCAAAAGATTTTAATGAATGGTTTTGTTTTTTTGTCATAGTTTGAACGAAATGATTGATATACGTTAGTTTGTGATCAAGCATATATGGTGGACCTTCTCTACGATTTCATATAGATGAGCTACACTTGACAACACTATCAAATTAGTAAAGACTTGAGGCTCTCTCTTTGTTTCTTATACCCTACCAAATTCGAATCATGTATATAGAAAGGGTGAATGCCTTTGAAACCGAAACGTGTTGTGGCAACCAATCTTAGTTTAACTTTTCTTCTTTCCGCCATTAATTAGCTTAATTGAACTCAAAAAAGAGGAGATTTTTTGCAAATATTGAAGAGTCTTTTGTTAACTTTGTGGAGACATGGCATTCAAATATTTAGATTCTGTGTGTAAAAAACTAAGAAAAGGGACAAATCAATCACACGGTGGGAATTAATGAATACTTGAGAGCATATATATTTCGCAGGGAGATATTCTTATATGTTCTTATAGTATGTAATTTCACTTAGGATTTAATTTTTGATTTACTGTCAATGTAAAATTTTTTTATACTATCATCTAATTACATCTTGCTTAGTTAGTGTTTGACTTTTTAAATAATTATTATCTTAATTAAGTTTTTTTAATGATTTGATAATATATAATTAGATGATAATGTAAAATTTTTTTCACTGAAATTGAATCATAATTAAACTCTTTTACTCACTTCATGATATTGTATGCGAGACAAATAAGTATATGATATCAGATTTGACATCATTTTTATACACTTTTCCAAATATCCAATACCATAGAATAAGAAAAAGTACTTATTTCAAAAGAATACAAAAAATTCTCTTGTGTAGGATGCATGCATGATCACATCATGGTAATATACCAATACAATATAAACAACAAATACGAGCAATTTGTAGTCTCACCAACACCACCAATACCATCATAATTACTCACTTGGCCAAAACCTAATTAGGGTGAGGGTGTGCTAGGGTCACATGTGCTTTTCAATTTGACTCATCAATAAAATAACAATATAACATAGTATATACTAATTATTCTTTTTTGTAATAATAATTAACAGTGACTTTTGCAATATAGAATAATATAAATTTTATTTCAACACATGATTGATTGCTGATAATTTGTAGTTTCTAAAACATCAGATTAGTCCCATTTTGAGGTTGCGAGCAATAAGGTGGTAGATAAGTGATGTTGTCTCTGTTAACTGGAATTCCTAATTTAGGTCTTGACATGTGAGAGATGATATGCGAGACAATTCCATCTATTTTGATGTTGAAGTCAATGAAAATTATATTAGTGTGAACGTTAAATGATTATATTTATAGACAATTTGATATAGGATAAAAATGATGATAAAAATTTTATTGCTGAGTTTTGTATATAATTTTTCATGTAAAATTTAATTAGAAAAATTTCAGCTTAATTTTTAATCTCATATCAAATATAGACTAAGGTAAAAGACTCTTATTTATAATCACTAATTTATTGGTGATCACTGATTGTGGCGACTTCTTATAATTAGTGACCTCTTCTTTGATATTTTGAGCAGAATGAATTGGATCTGCAAGATTTAAGACTGATTATATATATTTGACCGATCGATCAACATTTAAATTAAGATTGTAATTTAAAAATCTATAAAAAATAAAAGTAAACAGAAAATAAATGAATGCACTTCAAAGAATAATAATAATAATAAAATAGAGAATAAGTACTTTTTTTTTACGAATTTTATTTTATTAGAGAAAGGGGAAATAAAAAACGACATTAAGGCAGATAAGCACACACTTAACCACAGAGCAATAACAGCTAGTGGACCATTCTGTATATTGTGTGAGCCGCTTTGCCTTCAGTGTAATTTCACACTCTGTTGCGTCTGTTTCCCCCTCCAACAAAACCACAACAAGCACTTAAACATAGCCTCATCATTGAGCAAGTTGATTCCTCTTCTTTCCTTCTCCTTAGATTCCTATCTTCTACTTGATAACATGTCATGCATTAATATTTAAAGGCAGGACATGTCATGAATATCAGCATGAGTTTATTGTAATACTTATATATTATTGATTGTCTATTAACAAAGAATCACAGTAAAATTAAACTTAAAAACTTTTGAGACGAGATAACTTAATTATGTTAATTAAGCTTATTTTTAGTGGCGTCATAATGTCAAGTTATATTAGAAAAAGAAATAATTATTTTATTATGAATTTATTATGCCTATTCAATGTGTAAGATTTATCAAAATAAAATTTGTGTCTTTTTCTTTAATAATAAGGTAACATTATTGATATAATTTTTTTCTTCTTTTCTAGATAAATAGAGTACTATGGCCACGAGCAAATCAATTTCATCACGGCGCCGAAATTGTGGCCTCTCATTGTTATCTATATATAGCACTCTCATAGTTGCTCTCAATCTCACTGCAGTCTGCAACTAGAGCTAGCCCACAAGCACACTAACGCACTAGCTAGTGTTCCCCCAATCCCTGTTTGTCTTTGTGCTTCTCCTCAGCATCCAAAAGCTAAAAATCACCAAAATGATGAGTTGCCAAGCATGGCCAGAGCCAGTGATTCGAGTCCAAGCCTTGGCTGAAAGTGGCCTAAGCTCAATCCCTGAACGCTACATCAAGCCTCACTCCCAAAGACCCACAAACACCACTACCACCACTTTTGCTCCCCACCAAGCTTCTCAAGCTGATCACATTAACATCCCTGTCATTGACCTTCAGCACCTCTCCGGCGGCGACCGGAGCCTCCGGGAGGAGACTCTCCGGCTGGTCGCGGAGGCGTGCCGGGAGTGGGGTTTCTTCCAGGTGGTGAACCATGGGGTGAGCCATGAGTTGATGAAGAGTTCGAGGGAGCTGTGGCGTGACTTCTTCCAGCAGCCACTGGAGGTGAAGGAGGAGTATGCCAATTCCCCCACCACTTATGAGGGATATGGCAGTCGCTTGGGAGTGAAGAAGGGTGCCATTTTGGATTGGAGTGACTACTTCTTTCTCCATTACATGCCTTCTTCACTTAGGAACCAAGCCAAGTGGCCTGCTCTTCCACCATCCTTGAGGTATATATGTAGAGATCATATATATATATATATATATATATATATATATATATATATATATATATATATATATATATATTTCATATACATCTTTTGCTACTCTGAAAATCTCTAATGGCAGATAGATAGGTTGCTTTCTCAAATTTTCTAGACTCAGAGAAGGATGTGAATAGATCTTTCTTTTTGTCTTTTTTTTGTTTCTGAGTCTTTCTTTTCTGATTTTGTCTCGTTTGGTAAGATGTGGGTACGTATATTTGCTCATTATTTGCTGCTAATTAATGGGTTACCAACTAAAGTAATCTTTTTTTATTAGATAAAGGTTTTATAAGGGGTGGGGGAAGGGTCATTGGGACATAGAAGTGAGTAGTTGAAAGGTTAATTTGGACCTGCCAAATTGGAGAGTGTCGCAAAGCCGTGTCGCACATGAAGAGGATCTTCAAAGTTTTGTTTCTTTGCTGGTTTTGTTTCTTTTTTTTTAATTGAAGTATAACTTTTTGACAAGTTAGGAATTTTCAGCGTTGGAAACTTCGTAACCTACCACTGGGGTGGTGCCTTCATATGCTCGAGTAAATTACGCTTGTTGAAGCCTTCTTTTAATCGCAAACACGTGTACACCCACATGTAAAACGTGGTGGTATCCCTGGCAAAGCCAGATTCTAGCAAAGAATTATCAAAAGGTTACACAAACAATCATTAGGATTAAGGAGACTTGATACAAGAAAATAGGTCACTGTGTGTGTTAATAAATGTATGAAGGACTTTTGCTTGTGTGTTGTTTCTGGTTCGAACTTGGAATAATTTATGGATGGTAGACATGTTACAATCCTATCACTATTTTAGATGAAGAAAAGCAATAACAACCTTTCCTTTGTAAATTTATTTTTTTCATTTTTCCTTTAACTGTTGTTTGGTGATAACAGGAAAGTGATCGCTGAATATGGTGAGGAAGTGGTTAAGCTAGGGGGAAGGATACTCGAGTTAATGTCCATAAATCTTGGCCTGAGAGAGGATTTCCTTCTAAATGCATTCGGTGGAGAAAGTGAACTTGGTGGTTGCCTGAGGGTGAATTTCTATCCAAAGTGCCCACAACCTGACCTCACTTTTGGCCTCTCCCCACACTCAGACCCTGGTGGCATGACCATTCTTCTCCCTGATGATCATGTTTCTGGACTTCAAGTGCGCAGAGGAAACGATTGGATCACTGTTAAGCCTGTCCCAAATGCTTTCATCATCAACATTGGTGACCAAATTCAGGTCTCTAGTTCAAGCCTCTTATATTAGTCAAGCTGTGATATCATTGACTGATTAGTTTTTCTTTCACATACTACTCCACAGTATCTGCATATGTTTTATTTACTGAGGTTCAGATTTCAACATTTGGTCATGTTTATATGTGTTTCAGGTGCTGAGCAATGCAATATACAAGAGCGTAGAGCACAGGGTGATTGTGAACTCAAACAAAGATCGTGTTTCCTTGGCCTTCTTTTACAACCCCAAGAGCGATTTACTGATTGAACCTGCCAAGGAGCTTGTGACAGAGGAGAGGCCAGCACTCTACCCACCAATGACATACGATGAATACAGACTCTACATCAGGACAATGGGACCCTGTGGGAAAGCCCAAGTTGAATCTTTGACCTCTTCCCAAACGTGATTCCAACAGTGCCACTGGCAAAGGAAAGGAGAAATCTAAATAATTGAACACATCCATCTTGCTCTTGCATTTATGATTTACCAACGCCCAGTTGCAACTCTTGGATATGGAAGGAAGGCCATGTTTACAATTATTGGATGGTTAAAGTTATTGTCTTTGTATTTTTGGGGGTGCAATTAATGGTGTTTTCAAGTTATGGAAAAAAGAACAGGTTGAATCACATGTCAGAATTTTCCTTTCATGTGCGTTTTCTTATCTTAAACTGAGTTGTTGCCTGGGTCAATTCAGGAAAGACAATGAATAATGGGGATTGATCGGAGTTGTGCATGCCTTTCTGTTGGTTCACACGTTTTCTTAATGCAACCCTATCAACTATAGCTTGTAATTAATAATTAATAATGGTGATTATAATATTCTGGCTGATTAAGAAATTTCAATTCAATCACGTTGCCATTTGGCGAATGCATGACAGGATCATTCACGTCCTTTATATATACATTTTTCTATGTGTGTATGTATCACTATCAGTTGGGGAGGAGACCAGCTCACACGTGACGCGTCAAAACTGGGACAACCGTACGATAGAAGAATCTGAAAAACTGAAGATGATGTTTTTCTTCTTTTTCTTTTGAAAAATTCTAAGACACTGTGTGGAGAGACTTTGTAATCTAAAGTCGTGGTGAACAATTTCGGCACAATAATTTGAAGTTTTGAACCTTAATAATGCCTTGTTGAGATTCAAGAGAATAAAGGGAAAAAGCAAAAAAAGGTAGTTTTGAACCTTAATAATGCCTTGTTGAGATTGAATAGAATAAAAGAAAAGAAAAGAAAGAAAATGTTAATTTTTTAAAATATGTTAAATTTAAAATTTTAAAATAATTCGTCCCTTCTCTTCTCTTCTTCATTATTAATTATCTTTAAATATAAACATACCTTAAATGAAGTGATTTTTTAAAAAAAAAAAGTTTTCAGACTGAACTTTTAAAAATAAAATATTTTTTATATAAACTTTTATAAAAAATATTTTTAAAATAATAAAACTCTTTTATGTTTGAATATAATATTTAAGAAGTATTTTTTTTAAGTTTGAATAATTTTTTTATATTATAAAAAATATCTTTTTTTAAAAGTACAAAAATGTATCTTTCAAAATAAGTACATTTTTATATTTTTTTAATGTTTCAGCTTTTTGTGAAAAAAAAATACATTCAAACACATTAAAATATAAAAAAGTATTTTTTTTGAAAAAAAATCTTTTCTTATCAATTATAACTCGTCTAAACGAGCATTGGATCTGAGTTAAATTTTGAACTAATTTTCTTGTTTTTTTTTTAAACTTTTTTTTAAAAGAAAAAAAAAAGAAAAAGGTCGGAAGAAAGATGGAAGGCCACGAAAGCAACTTTTTGCATTTGAAATTCAAAAGGTAGTAACCTGGGGTATTTGGAGTGGGTCAATGGCCTGGGTGGATCTTTAACCTTAGTTGACCACACCAATTTGCACTTGAACTTAATTTCCGCCTCCATCCACCACCGTGTGCATGTCTCCTCCGCCAATGCTCTCGAGTCTCAACGGTGCAATTGCTGCCAAACCTCTCGCACTTTCCAAATTAAAAACCACCATCTTAGACTCGCCCTTAGATTTACATATCAATATCTGTAATTTAATTAATTTAATAAGCAGAAAGAACGTGCAAGTTTTTTTTTTTGTTTGAATTTTTAGAGTAAATGTCTGTTTTGATAGTCCAAAAATATATGTAAAATTATATTAGTCTTTTATTTACGAATGCAACATATGGGTCTTTTATTAATAAATAATATCATCAATTTTTTCTCTTTTAAAAATAATTTAATATCAGTTTGAAGATTAATTTAATAATATAAATTAATATTGAATAATTAATTTAATATATTTATAAATAAAAAATTAATGTAATATCGTGTATATATTTTGAGAATTAAAATAAATATTTAATCAAAATTTTATTTATGTAAATCAGATCAGATTGCAATGATATGTCAACAGATTAATCTTATACAAAGGAGGGAGAGAGAAAAAGCCATGTTTGAAATATTTTTAATGTGGGAAGAATGCGTTCTTCCTCATTTTCAATAACTCAAATCACATCATATTTACATATACATATATATGCATGTATCACTATCAGTTGGGGAGTAGACCAGCTCACACGCAACGCGTCAAAACTGGGACAACCGTACGAAAGAAGAATGTGAAAAACTGAAGATGATGTTTTTCTTCTTTTTCTTTTTACAAATTCTAAGACACTGTTTGAAGAGACTTTGTAATCTAAAGTCGTGGTGAACAATTTCAGCACAATAATTTGAAGTTTTGAATCTTAATAATGCCTTGTTAAGATTCAAGAGAATTAAAAGAAAAGGAAATTTTGAACCTTAATAATGCCTTGTTAAGAATGAATAGAATAAAAAAAAAATATTAATTTTTTTAAATATGTTAAATTTAAAATTTTAAAATAATTCATCCCTTCTCTTCTTTTCTCCATTATAATTATCTTTAAATCTAAACATACTTTAAATCAACTGATTTTTTTTTTTAAAAGCTTTTAAGCTCGTTTGGATAAACTTTTAAAAATAAAATCTATTTTATATAAGCTTCTATAAAAATATTTTTAAAAAAATAAAAATTCTTTTATGTTTAAATATATATATATATATATATATATAGAGAGAGAGAGAGAGAGAGAGAGACACACACACACATACCCTTAGACAAATGTTATGAGATTAAAAAGAAATTAATATTAATTAAAAAATATATTTTTATGATAAGTTGTTAGTACTTAATTGAGAACATAGTGTTGAAAATAAAAAAGAGACAAAAAATTTTGAATCTTGTGATAAAACTTGAGTTTTATTTTAATCCATTATTAATATAAATAATTTTATACTATTATCTAATCATGAATTATTAAATTATTAATAAAATTTAACTAAAATAATAAATATTTAAAAAGTTAATTTTTAAGTAACATATAATTAGACGATAATAGTATAAAAAACTTTTATACTAAAAATAAATAATAATTAAATCCATAAAAATTTCACTCTTTTGCATTGTTCTTCGTTTTCACTAATATCAATAAATCTCAATTCAACAATATAGGTGTCTTTGTGCAACATTTTTTTTTTCTAAATTTTACATTGCATTTATATCACCTCTTGAATGCTTTTTCTTTCTTTCTGCATGGCTTTTGTGGCATAAATAAATTTTTTAAATACGTAATGGACAGTAATATATTAATACTTGCACATTAATTTAATTTAAATTACATAAGTATATTTATAATAAAAATTTGTAATAAATAAACTTTTCTTCATTTTAAAATAAGCTGGTGAACATTCAAATCTGAATGAAGTTTATACATTTTAAAAAAATTACAAATAGATTTTTTCATTCATTATTTAAATGAAAAACGTTTATCACGTAATGTGTTTAATAGTACACACAGTAATCTCTCATTTGTCCACATGATTTTTTATTTAAATTAAAATAAAAAAAATTTTAAAAATGAAATGATGTCGATAAATATATAAAAGAGTGCCATATGTATTAAATAATATAAATCAAAATAATTTTTGTTTAATTAACAGACAAAAAAATTCCACTTACAAATTTAAAAAAATTTAAAATTATTTTACTCGAATTTAAAAATATAATACAAAAATATTTTAAAGAGGAATAGAATAAGATAAAAAGTTTATGTACATTTTTTAAAAATATTGATCCTAATATGTAAGGTATAAACATAAATATTTTTAAAGTAAATGTTCATTTTGAACCTTTAAAGGTAGATATCACATTACATTGATAAACTATTTATAAATATATCATTTTAGTCTTTTAATGTTAAATTATGTTATCAAACTAATTCTTAAAGTGATGACAAATTGATATTGAAAAAAGACGAAACTGACGATATTAACAATGAAAGATCAATTTAATGATTCATTTGGATGAGCTTTTGAAAAAAAGATTTTTTTTACATGTATCTTTAACTGATTAAGATTAATAGGGATTGCACGGGTCCTCTCTTTTATCCTCTTCCCTTGATTATAGGTACTCTAATCTTACCATCTTATTTTATTTTAAGTTAAAATAAATAATTAGTTCTCATAATTTTACTCAATTTAAATTTAAATTTTTATAATTTCTTTTGTATTAGTCTCTATATTATTATTCATTTTGATATTAGTCTTTGAAAAACTAATATTTTAATAATTAAAAATTATAAGAACTAATCTTTTATGAAAAATAAAGTTTAATACTTTAATAAATAGAAATTGTAAGGATTAAAACTCAAATGAGTAGAAAATATAAGTATCGATACCTTAATGATAAGGATCAAAATTTAAATGAGTGAAATTATAGATATCGATATCTAAAACATAAAATTACAAGAATTAAAATTTAAATCAAGTGAAATTATAATAATTATTTATTTATTTTAACATTTATTTTATAAAAACTGAAAAATGTTCCAGTCGCAAATTAAATCATATTTTTCATATAATTTTTTTGGGTATAACATAGGGGCTAGCGCCCACATCATATTTTTCGTATAATTAATAGCGTAATAATTTATCAAAACAATATCATTAATAATATAAAGCAATGATCACATTAACTAGAGCAAGAATTTGTCAATCTTCAAATGAAATCAAAAAATAATAATTTGTAAGTACCAATCGCCATGCCAACAAAAATCAAACTACCAAGAACATATCTTTCTCAAATAAGTGATATCTTTGACACTAAAGTTACTTGATTAGTATAATGTTTATAGAAGTAAAATAACTACTGAAAAACTATGTTTTTTTGTTATCACCACACGAAAGATAACAATTGTACAAAACCCTCTCCAAAGAAAAATAAAACAACTGACCCACATGCAGTATCGTAATATTGGTTGAAAAAAAAAGGAAAACCAAAATCACACATGTGAACCTAAATGTGAAATAGATTAATTAATTATACCAATACAATCAAAATTTTAAAATGTACATTCAAAAGACAAATTATATATCATTCGTTTATTGTAAAGAAGAGAAAAAAAAAAGAATAATATCATAATATAAAATAATATGTAATAAAAAGAGAGTTAAAAAAAATGTAATGAGACTAGATTAATCAGCAAATTCAAATAATTATATGAAATTATTTGTGAGAACTTCCCTGAAAAAATAAAAGCACGATTAAAAATACATTCAACTACTATTTAAGTATAAGTAATTAATAATATAACTTAAAATGAATATTAAGAATTCTAAAAAATATAAATCACCTTTTAAAATATATAAGTGATTTAGCTTTTTAATTTAATGATAGATACAAACTCAAAGATTTAAAAATCCCATTTTGTAAGCAAAAAATTAAAAGTTGAAGTTTTTATATAAAAAAAAAAAAGAAAATGATTCACTGAAGAAAAAACGATAAGAAAGAATGAGAATGCACATTTTTTTGAGAAAAAAAATAAAGTCTCCAGTAATTTTTTCACACTCAATCTAATAACCAATTTTATTTGATATAATTTAAAGGAATAATCTAATGACAGATTTTTTCTTACTAAAACCAAGTTGAAAGGGATGAAGGCAAGGACGGATGTACAGGGTCCATGGCCCCCCACAATTTTTTACTTTCATAACATATGCAATATAATTTTTGTGTAAAAAAAAATGATCCTTACACTATTTTACATACAAAATACTAATTGGGTTGTAATTAGCAAATATATATTTTATAGGTTTATCCACTAATTATATAAATAAAGAAATAAGTCTTTATTAAAAAATAAGAGACATACAAGTTAAAATGTTAAAGAGATAAGAATTAAAAAAAAAAAGGGTTTAGCATACAACTCCATGTAATACAATTGAATGAAAATTAGAAAATTTTGGTGAAAAGAAAAATTTCAAAGAAAGAGCAAAACAAGAAAGGACTCTCAGTTTCAAGCCACTAATTACAATTGCTGAATTGCATGTAATGAGTCCATGCGCAATCTTGTAAAAATTTGTGTGTACATATTTTCTTTATAAGCTTGTTTTTATAATTTTAATAATTATGGCCCCTCAATAATTAGTAGCTGGATTCTTCAGGAAGCAGGATTGTTATGCATACTGCTTTATTACATTATTACTTATACCTATTTATTTAGATAAAAAAAATAATATATTAAAATATGTATTTTTTATTTTATTATTTAAAAAAATAATATAAAAATAATATAATAAAAATAACGCGTAGATATTATAAGATAAGATAATATTATGATTTTACGTACAGCTCCATCTATCCACGTGAAACAGGCTTGACCGACAATGATTTTACGTTGTACCCATGTATTTTCTTTTCTTTATCTTCTTTATTAATTCAAGAGTCCCATCTACACAACTGCGCATGGTGCCTCTTATTTGTCGCCATGTATAGCTTCTGATGTCGGCAGTAACATTGTGGAATTTCCCAAAACAGTTTCTTCTTCTTTTTCTAAATCAATGCATAACACATGGTTTTGGTTATTCTTATCCGAAGAATAAATAAATAAATAAATTGTTTTAAACACTATTTTACATCAAATCAAGAACTATATATACTCTATTTTGATTCCTAATGTAATGTGCTATTTTTCAAAATTATTATTTGAATAATCTTTTATCTAAAATAATCAAAATAAATAATAGGATTATACAAACATTTGTTAAAGTTCCTGTTAACTTATTTTTTTAATAAAATAATTACATATTATATTATACTAATAAATCTTGTTATTGCTATTTAATTATAGATTGATTATTCAAAGATAATAATAAATATATATAAAATATTAAACTAAAATATGATGTCTAATACAATAATTATCAATTATTCTCCCAATAATTTTTGTGTAGTCTGAAGAAGTTATTCAGCAATTGATGCTTCCTCCATTAAAGTTTTTACCATTTTTGGGTGTAATAAGATGTTTAAGACTCAGTGAGTAAAAGGAAAAAGTAAGTGTTTACAGAAAAAATAATAAAATATAGACAAAACAATTATAATAGAATTTGATCCCGAATTAATTGATTCAATTCTTTAATAAAATTGGTGCCATTTGAGTTACAATTAATGAAAGAAAGTTTGCACAAATTCATTGCAGGGAATCAATCGCAGTTACATTAATATTCATGTGTAAACTAGTAGTTGAATATTCCATGTTATTTTAATCAAAAAGTTAATGCTGCTATATCCAAATCTTGGCGAGTCCTTTTTTTTTTTGGGTACAAAATCTTGGCGAGTTTAATCACACATCTAATAATACATTTTTATATCACATTAATTGCAGACACTTACAATTCTATCTTGAGTTTAATATAAAACAAAATGATCAAGATTCGATTTAGAATTACATGAATACTCCATTTGGGGTACCTCTATTGAAACCAATCTCCATTTGCTTTGTGATATTGGCATCGTTTGAGAGTGGGTCATCAGATGCATATATACTGATTTTTTTCAACTGCAATACAGATGATTGGTCACTGTTAAGGGCAAATACACTCAGGCTCTATGTAAGAAAAACTAGCACTAATTCATTGTTAATGCTAATAAATGTTTGGATTAGTTTATCTATTTGTTAATATAAAAAATTATTCATAATTGGGTTAGATAAATTTATTGGAATGAATTTAGCTAAATTGGGCTAAGTTGTCAGCTCGATCTACACTACACTTTCTGGATATGCATTTAGAATACTAGACCACACGTATAATGAGTTTAAAGGGCCCATTGGACAAGTGTTTTGGGCTAAGTCCATTATTGTTGGAGCAAAATCAATGAGTTGACGGAACATGAGACTTTTGACCTGGTCAAAGACGTGTAACCATTTTAGAGTTGTTGGAGAATCATGTCCCACAAAAATAGGGGTAAGATTTGAGTCTCGACTGATTTGGCAATTATTTTGTTACTTGAGGAAGTACTTTCAATCTCTAAAATGAAGGAAACCAAGCTGACAAGGTAAGAATAATCACTTTGAACGTTGTCCATGATCTATACTACTTAAAATGTTTTATTATTTTATTGCTTTATTTATGGCATAGATTTTTCTTATACTCAACTTATGTCTTATTTCAATGAAATAATTATTATTTTTTCGGCCATTTGCCTGGTCTTTTAGTTGGCCAATTTACTAGGCACTTTTTTTAGTAATAAAAATTAAAAGTTAAAGAACAGAGTTACTTTCTTAGCGTATTATCTAAACGTGAGAATGGTTAGTGCAATTCCACTTATTCAATCGATTAATTCAAAAAAATCAACAACACTAGTATTAAGAAAATTTATAATCAAAATGATCAAGCTGAAAAATGTTTTGGCTGCAAAGTTATTTGTGTAAAGTTTAAACAAAACCAACGTGTGTCACCCTTTGGGTTCTGTTGCTTGAAAGGAATAACTGTGTCTTCAACAAGGTGACTTCTCCAGTTGAGGTCACGTTGAAGAAAACTTTTAGGATGGTCTGTGGCTGTGGTGCAGCTTTCTCTTGTCATGATCAGCAGACCTAGAGAAACAGAATCACTTAAATGAGAGCCCCCTCCAATAGCAGTAACAGACATCAATGTTGATGGAAGTTCTCAAGGGAATCTAGGGAAAGCTGGTTTTGGAGGCCTCGCTAGAGATTAATTGTTTGGGAAATTCTTGCAGCTTTGGCTTCTCCTCAAGTATTACATTGGAGTCAATTACCACAGACATGGTTCAGCTATTCGTTTTGCTCTTGATTTGTTGTGCTGCTGTCCAAGAGGAGATCATGGAACTTATAGTTGAATCAGATTCACCAGAAGCCATTAACCTTTGTAATAGAATATGCTGCCACCTTTCCATCCCCTTTGGAGAATTGCTCGAGACATGGTGTGTGCACTTAAAATTCCAAGTTTCTTACTGTTAACTTTGGTGCCTGTTCTGAGGGAAGGTCAAATAACTAGTCATGGAATCAACGATACAAGTGACCTTCCTTGTTAGAATCAAGGTGAACTCCTAAGATCAACAATGATCAACTTCCATATATAAATCACAAATTTAATCTATCAGTTAGCTTATTTAATGCATGTTTGGGATTTTTTGAAAAAATTATTTTTTTAAAAGATCTCTCAGTAAGAGTTTGATTATAAACTATTTTGACCACAAAATAAACTAATCCAAACACACATTAGTCTTATTTATTCTAATAGTTAACTACTAACTATACAATAGCTAAATAACTAACTAAACCTCCCTCTATATAATTTGTTTTGTAAGAATTATGCACCAACTACATTCCTTGATAACTTGAGTTATGCCCCAAAAATGTCTCTATTCTAGGAAGAAAACATTTATGCTTGAGCAACATTTCAAATCAGAGCATCAATTACTTGCACACAATCAGCCATTACCATTACATAACACAGGATACAGTTCACGTCAAGCTGAAACTTTTATTGTCGTCAAACAACATATTACAGACAATATTTGTTGCGTTCTAGCTAGGTCCTTCAAGATACATGTGTGCCCATGGAAATGCTCTGAAGGCCCAAAACTAAGTTCAAGCACACACTGTACAAGATCAACAACAAGCAACATCATCACCATCATATCCTTTTATTTGGCAAACACTTTTCTAATTATACAAAACTTATAGGAAGAAGCTCGGCACCAAAGGTGACTGGCATACTGCTGCAAGCTGACTCCAAGAAAGATTCCAGCTTTGGTTGAAGAACTGTGGTGTGGTTGTGGTTGTGGGTGATGAGGATCCGAGTTCAAAACTTGTTGATGGAAAAACACCCTCCTCCACCCTTTGCTTCTTCGTTGGTCGATGCTCTTCCTCTGCAGGGTGTGTTTCTAAATCGGAGTCACAGTCCTTTGAATTGTAAGATTCAGATTCCTCAGAAAGAGAAGGAAGAGGTGCAGCAGCAAAGGGCTTGCAAGCTTTTCCGGTGGCTGTTCTGCTGTGATAACTTTGTCCAATTCTTTCCAGGTACTTTCCTTGGGCCTCAATTTTTAGCTTCAAGCTTTTCTGAACCTGCCAACCAAGTAAAACAAGATTTTCCTAAAAATTTAAGAATATTCTCTCTCCTTCCTTGTTTTTTCCAAAGAAAATCGATGTTTTCCATGTCCGATTACTTTACAAAAGAAGAACATAGATTTTTTTTTTCCCCCTTTAATACTTTCTGTAGAATTCTTGACCAAAACAAAATTATAAAGACTATAGTTTAAATTTAGTGCCTTTTGTTAGTTTTTTAATATTATATTTATCTTTTTTAATTTACTTTTAAATGATCATTTTGATAATAAAATAATCATGATAAAAAGTGTGATTATATTGTTAAAAAATTTAGATAACACAAATATTAACAGAACAATTGTAATTTTTACTACCCTCCCAAAGTGATTTTTTCAAAGTTTGAAATTTGATTCTTAAAAAGACAAATTGCTTATTATCACGTCCAATACTTATCAGTGTTTTTGTTATTATTCTTTAGAAAGAATAATTTATTCAAATGAAAAAAAAATGACAATTAATGCTTATCAACATAAGAATAGAATATCACCTAGTATTAATATAAAAAAAAATTCACTTTTTTCTATTAGATAATATGCATGTCATTGATTATACATTATATTCAACAATTACTACCTACTACTAGCAAATTTAGTACACAAATTTGGATTTAAAAAAAAGACACAAATTTTAATTATATTTAACTTTTCTTCTTTTACAAAGCGTGATATCATTTTTTTTTACTTAGATGTAAATGAGATTAAAAAAATCCGAACAAGAAAATAATTATGAGAAACCGTTAAATTATGCGAAAGTTTACTTAGAAAAATTAATAATGGGTAACAGCAGTACCTCTAGTTGGTCACTCAAGCGTTTTTGCACTTCCATCTGCATTTGTAGAGCTTCCTTTAGCTGAAGAGCACTGCTTATATACGTTTACCAACAGTATTAGTAAAAATATAAGATTATTAAGCTAATGGCTGAAAAAATAAAACAACAACAAAATTGAAAAGGAGAAATAAAATATGTTGTTGAAGGACTTGTTGTGCTCACGATATTGAACTGAAATTTGGCAGTATATCTGATATACTTCTCCTCTCAAATTTTCCTCCTTCAGAAGGAAAAAAATTACAGATTAGAAATGGTCAAGGAACTGGTTTTAATTACAATTTCAGATGAATTTAATATTGTTCCTATTTAATCAGTACCAATGGTTAAAGTTTCAAAAACTTACTGGTGGCGGATTCTGGAATCAATTTGGAGATCCTGTATTTCTGAACACATCCAAAACGAGCTTGTCAGTCACTGTTTATAACGTAATGAAACAAGCTTGTTTGGTTCTGTTTTTTGTTTTGTTTTGTTTTTTTCTTTTGGTTTTCTAAACTAGTTTATAAAACATGATTCAGACACAGTTTTAATAAACAAAAGATATAAAAAGAAAACATTTGGGTAATGTTATTTTGAGAAGAAATCAACAAGTTAACAAGGGCTGTGGACTGTGGTCACTCTATTTATCTATTAGATCTAATTGCTATGGCCAGTGGTGGGAATTTTAATATAGGAAAGTTTAAACTTGCATTTCCATTTTTAAGTTAAACTTTTAATTTTACTTTTAAAAGTCAAAATTGAAATAAAAAAATCAAGAATTTCTTTTTCTTAAAAAAAAAACAATTTTAAATATGCTATTGAAGACACTGATTACTTTATGTAATGTCTGTTTTTTTTTTTCTTTTTTTGTTAAGGATTTGAGGGAGGGGACGGGATTCGTTTCACATTGAAATCGACCCCGTATGCAGATATATCAAAATAAATTGAATTACTATTCGAATCACGCCTGATCTGCATTAAAGGTTTTCTGTTGAAAGTTAATTAAATGGGACTTTAACCATTAAGCCCAAGGTTGCCGTAGGAATGGGTCCACACTCATGAATGAAATGGCTTAACAGGACCTTGTTTGTCAATTTTTATACTTGCTTTTTGTATTTTGCTGATATGCTCATTGATGTAGAAAAAAAAAAACAAGTGCTAGATTATATATAAGGGAATACTCTTTTACTCAACTTGTAGAACTGTAATGAAAAATTGGCTAGGTTTTTAAATTAAATTGGTGATTGTTGCATAAACTTGGTACAAGTCAGTGAGACTGTGAGAGAGAGATAGTTAGAGAGAGAGGAGGAACCTGCAAGTGGCTTTTGACGTGATATATGTTTAGTTCAGAAATACCCATAGCCTTCATTCCCTTCAGTATACCTTTTGGTGTTGCCCCTGAGAAACAAATCAAGGCATATTAACATTTCAGTACCAATAATTCTTAGAACTCAAAAACACTACTTTAATTATTCAAATAACATGCACATATAGTCATCAGCTTTACTCTGTTATTAAACCTTCATTAATGTAACTGGCCATAGCTTTCATTATATATTCCATCTCATACACCTTTACCCTTTGTTTATAACGCTTTGATTTTAGAATTGAAAAGAAATTATATGAAATGAAATGATACATAAATCCTATAAAATTGCAAAAATGGGTAAGATGTGCAAATCATGATATATTAATATTACACAGAGTGATAACTAAACTGATTATCAAAACTGACATCATTTTCAAACAAGAAGTATAAATAAAATGAACTCTTTCATTTTAAAGATTTCAAACACAAGACTAACAAATCAATCACTTGAGAAATTCTGCAGTACTATAAGAAAAATGTTCTATAATAGCACAAGATTTATTTTTTGGTGTAAACCAAAAGTATTTTAGATTAAGAGTGATAATATTATAACTCTCCCCATGAGATACGATTTCAAACCACAATTTTCATGTTTGGGAATGCAGTTCACTTCTATTATGCCAACGCCTCGTGTGTAGCACAAGATATATTATCATGCAGAATATGGATTGCAGTTGGGACTAGCCATGCGAAGACTTACTATCAGGGCCCCCAAGCCTATTTACAGCCTCCACAAAGCGATCATGGAGTTGTTCTGTCCAGCGAAGGCGTTCTTTGCCAGTGGCAGAGCCATCTGAGCGACTGGAACCCATGACTGAAGCTTCTGGGGTCTAAGAGGCCCAAGCCACTGGGGGTAGTAAAGAGGAGGATTATAGTACAAGCAGAGCGAATAATGACAAAAACAGAGAATTAACCAAGGTGGTCGATGCTCCCTAAGGTACAATGATTGGCTCAGATTCTGGTCTGTGTCTGTAATTGTCGAAGAAAACCAGGCATATGCTTGTTCTGAAACTCAACATTTCTTGCCCAAGTCCTGTCTTGTACCTTGCTGTCTTCAGGGCAAGGATTCATTTGGCGAGAATGCCTATGATTCAGTCAATGCCTTGTGTTGTAAATAACAGAAGTAGTTTCCTCCACAGTTCAAATTCATTATTGGAGCCTGGAGGATTTGGCTTTTTTTCTCCCTTTTGCTGCTTAGTAAGAGTGTTGTTGTTGTGGTTGTCATTATTATCATTTTTTTGGCTAAATTATTTGCTAAACAACATTGGGTTTGGATCCCAAAGGAAGTTTGTGGGTGGGAGATAGTTGAAGTGAGGGCTTGATATGATAAGTTCCCTTGCTAGTGGGAGTGACGAATTCACATAATTAAGATCCACTTTTTTTTTTGTTTGACTTGCATAATTAAGATACACTTTGACAATAAAGATTAAAATTTTAGCCAACTTATTAATGCTCTATTTCTTTTTAACTTTTTCCCAACGCCCCGATTACATTAGAAAGAAGGAACTTTGTGTTAGCTTTTGTCCAAATGTGGACATCATTGTGCTTTGGCATGTCAAATAAACATGCATTAAATTCATTTTTGGTACCTAGACTCTCTAGGGAGCCTAAGGGGAGGCCTCACCACTAGCGTGGGCCATAAGAAATAGAGGAAAGGGAAGGAAGAGTGTTACTAGTAAAGATCAAATAGGGATCCTCCCAATAGAAAACAACCACAGGTATTATTCTCGTATTTTACATAAGTCTTTTTTTTTGTGTAAATCAAGAATATCTCTATTGAATTCGTGACCCTTCTTATGAGATATAACTCTTATGAATTGAACAGCAATAAACATAGCTTACTTATATTATACTAACATTTTATGAGTTAAATTTTACATAGGTCTTTTGAATGTTAGAGAATTAGAATAGTCCGATTTTGGAAACAGCAAAACAAGAAGTTCTAGAGAGATTTATTTCACCTTAAAGTTGACAACCTATCCGTTGAGGCTTTTGGGATGGGTATAGAGAAACATTGACAGACACAAACAATGCGACAAAAAGATTTAAAATATCATATCACATTTGACACATTCAATAAGAACACATTTTTTTAAAAAAATAATGTTCATGCTTCATGAGGGACACCATTCAGATAACCCTTTCATTAACCAATTAAGCAACATAATTAGAGTGCAATAATAAGAAACTGTGGCGGGGAAAGGTGAAATATCAGTTGTGTAAATTCAAGCATATTAAATTGATTGAAAAATTAGAATTTAAAGTATTGTATTCCATAAATATATAAGATACACTAAGGACTCATCTTGGTGGAAGCGAACTTTTTTTTTTTTTTGACATGAGAAGCGAACTTAATCCCTGAGAAGTTACCCCATTAGACATAGATACTATACCCTTACAAGAAATTTTATAAGCGATGTAACAATATTACAGTATCTTGTCAGCAACGACACAACATTCACTTCACAGGCTGCCTTCAGCCTAGGGCCTGCCCCGCCTCATGCTGCATGATGGGCATTTGTATTGCTTTATGCTCTCAGCCTTTGCAGGGGTGATCTTCACGCATTTCCCATGGAACCACCTCTCGCATATATCGCAGCCAATCCAAAATTCATCCGCGTTGTAATTTCCGCCACAGCTCCCACAAAGGGTTTCACTATGCTCATCTTCATCCTCCTCATAACCCTCATCTGCAAACTTTGGGTTGCTTTTAACTTGCCCATCACTTGATCTCTGCAGATAATAAATGAACAAGCCTGCATCACATAGGGAATATACATAGCGGCATGGCATGGTTTTGCATACCCTGCAAGCCTTAAATCCTAGTCTCAGAGTATTTGCATTAGTGGCACAATAACATACAAAACTAAACATCATAGTAATAACAGCTTTCTAAAATGTAGTCCACTGATATTTTCTGGTTTCAATTTTCTTGATCTTCAACCTAAGCTAAGAGAAAAGTAGAGGGTTAGGCAACCACCTATTACTAAGGTGTACAGTAAGAAGAAAGGGACTAGTAGCAGGAAGTGGGAATAGAATAAGGAGAAGAGAGGAGAGGAGAAGGGTAGGCAAGTTTGTAAGTGAGGATCAGGAAGAAAGGAAGCATGCCTCTCAAAGTGCTTGAAGTGTCTCTGCATTTTCCTTTTTGTTTCTGAGAGTTTTCTTTTGTCGTGTACAAATCCCAATCTGAGACTGATATCTTCTCAATATCAGTAGCAGAGAAGGAATTCTAGCTGTTTTTCCTTCAATAAACTTGTGCTCTGTTTTTCTGGTTCCTATCATAGAGCACGACAGTTTAATAGATTCTGAACTTAGTTCAACAACCACATCAAGATTAGGATCCAGAAATTCTAAGGCCTAGGTTAGTATTTGCCCGTACTTGTCAAAAGCTGTTTCTGAAAGTTAACCACAAAAACTACAAAAATAAATACGTCAATATGTCCAAGTGTGTGAATCAGGTTTGTGTTTCCGGTTCCCTCTATATTTTGTTTTGATTGTACAAAAAATATATGATAATGCTTGAAAATTGAAAACACAAACAACTTCTAAAAGCATTAGGAGATAATATTAGAAGCTACCTGTGCTTTTGTTTGTCAAATGCACACACACACAAACTGAATGTTTTAATTATGCCAGGGAAGTCAACTATGGGCGTGATATACCTTTTGCAGAGTTTGGTGGAAAGATACACAAGGAAACAAAAAACACCTACTCATGGTCTTCGTTGATATGGAAAAAGCCTGTGATAGGATGCCACAAGAAGTCCTGTGGAAGGCTCTAAAGGAGAAAGGAGTTTGTATTGCATATATTTGAATTGTAAAGGATACGTATGATTGAGCAAAGACAAGTTTGTGAATGCAAGAAGGGGTAAGGTAACTATAGGATCACTAAGGGTCAACTTTGAGTCCATACCTTTTTACCTTAGTATTGGATGTATTTACTAGGCATATCCAAGAGATAGTGACTCAATGCATTATTTTGAGGACAATATAGTCCTAGTTGATGAGTCGAGTGAATGAGTAAATTGTCAACCTGAGTTGTGGACAGGAGCTTTAGAAAAGTAAGGTGGAGTATATAGAATGCAAGTCAGCAAGACGCAAGTTAGTAATGTTTTGAAGGTGAAAATGAGGATCACATCATACCATGAACAAAATGATGGGGAGATTGTGAGGATGTAACACATAGGATTCAAGTTGGGTGGATCACATGGAGAAATTTAATATAGCAATGTGCCTATCAAACTGAAAGAAAAATTTCTACCAAATAGCTATAATATTAGTGATGCTTTATAGTAGTAAATGTTGGCTAATAAAGTGCCAACAAGAGCAAAAAATACGTGTAGTGGAGATGAAAATGTTGCAGTGTATGAGTGCATGTACAAGAAAAGATAAGATCATGAACGCATGTATTTGGAAGAAAGTTGAAGTGGCAACTATTGTTGAGAGTATGACAGCAACTTACCGAAGGTAGTTTGGTCATGAGGAAAAAACCAACACAGGCTCTGGTGAAAAAGTAACTCAAATGGAAGATAGTTTGATTGAAAAAGTAGAGAAAGGCTGTAGAAAACTTTAGGAGAAAACATTAAAAGAACACCTTGCTCTAAATGGATTTATTGAAAATTTGGTAAAGCCTAATGGCATCCTTTGATCCATTTAGTCGACCTCACCTAGTGGGAAAACACTTGGTGGTTGTTGTACATTATAATGATATTGACATATTCACTTTCATTTTGAAATTTTAGAAGCAACTTTCAGAATGCACAACCATTGCTAAACCAAAGACTTTGAAACCTCTGCTGACCCAGCCAAAAGAAACAAAGACAAGTATCCATAGAAAAGAAGAAACACTAACCTTGGTGCTCCCCTGAGATTTGCTTCCACTGTCTACTATGGGCTTGTCCTTAATTGGTTTCCTGTCAGTCACAACTTCAAATACAGTGGGAAGATCGTTGATCAAGCTAAATAAACGTTTCCTGCCATAAAGAACCAGTGGAATCATCAATAGAAAGAGACATATTGCATATGCCAAGTTGCAGCAGATGTTGAGCAAAAATGCTACAATAAATAAATCACATAGATGTTGTATCTATTCACATCCCTTCCAATTGCAGTAGTTTCTAATTAAAGCAAAAACTGGAAGAGCCAGAGCAACAGTGTAGACATATTCTACCATACAAATGATAAATTAAAATCAATTGCATATATTTTATGTCCATCAAGTATCTTTGGAGTCTATAATCCCCTTTGTACCACACTTGATCCTAAGAAAAAACAAAAAACAACAACATGAATGGAAAGGGGTAAAAGCTTATCAAAGGTGTTTTATTTTTTTTTTGCCCTCATAAACATCCCTAAATCAAACATCTGAGTCTCCAACATGATTGTCTGTTAAAATTTGCCAATATTTGTTTTACTTATTTGCTGAAAATAACCACGGAAACTGACCAAGTCAAACTTTCATTGCTGTATGCTGCATCTAAAGGCAAAGTCAAATTGTCAAATGTCATCATGTTTTTCAAAGCTAATGATTGAATACAGATGCAAACTTTCATGGAGGCTATTGGAGTAGTGTGACCTTGGCACCATGGCTACTTGCAACCTCAAGTTCACATTTTTGTTTTTCAAATTATTAATGTTTGGATAGGAACCACTGCTGATGTTGCTACTAAGATAAGATATATTTAAGAAACTTTTTACTGGCCATCTAAGGAATGCATCCATAAACCTATCTAGCATCACAACAGACCACAGAGAAATTAGCGTCATCATCACTTTGTAAAAAAGGCATAATTTCTTGAGACACTCATCCATGATGATTTAGATGCATGTTAAGCAAAGCAATAACTCCAATAGATACTCATAGTTTTCAACATTAAACAGGGTGCTTAAGCATGTCCTTAACAGACAGAGAGCCACAACGAACTAGAATTATCACCACATGCATGCACCTCCACCAAAACTAGATTGTACCTTTCATTGCGATTAAGACGAGCTCCAAGATAAAAGGCCACAGAAAGCAACCACGAATCACTGTGCACTGCAACCAGAGAAAGCCAGTCCCTGCGGTTCATGCCATCTCTAGCAAAATTGATTCCAAGAGCTGGCTCAGGAAGCTCTGGTGGAACTTCCTCTGCTGGCAGAGTTACTTCCCAGGTTTCATTTGGATGTCCGTAGAGGCACAAGTTCTCCTTATCTTAAACAAACAGATGAGAAACTTTGAATTTAATGGAAGGACAGAGAAATTAGTAATTATAAAACCACAAGTCTAAGAAAGGCATTCCAGTAGGATTTTAATTCAATGAGTTACGGTCTGTCAAATCTCATGTTGAAATTGAAATGCAGCAAATTAATGAACATGGGAACTTGGATGTGACCCTCTAATCACAAACTCCAATGTCATAGAACAAACCCAATCATAGTCAAATTTAACGTTTCCACAAGAATTAAATAGCACAAGAGCCATGCAAAACTTTGACTTTTTTCTTATTTTTACGCAGACCCATTTTGTTTTCCTCAAATTCTCTGTGGAAAAATAGTCAACTTGAGTAACTCCAACAAGTATGCACAATTCACGCAAAAACCAGAAACCGAATTGGGAATACCAAAAAAAAAAAATTTACGTAAAGTGAAACAAAAAAAAAATCAGATCCGCGATTGTACGTTACCTGGATCACAGAGACCATAAAATTCATCAACATCTGAGAGAAGAAAACAAGAAAGAAGAAAACTTTCAGATGCAAAGCGTAAGAAAACCACACCCATATACAAATTTCGAAACGGAAAATTAAAAAAGAAAAAAAAACGAGAGAGAGAGAGCGAGATTGCAATACCTTGAGTCAAAGCACGAACAACACCAGCCCTACGCGCGCTATAGTCCTTGAAGATCTCCTCGACGGTGCGGGGACTGGAAGCCATTTCCATAAGCGAATTGAGATCTAAGGGAAGCGAATGGATTGGATTGGAATTGGAATTGAGAAAAAAAGAACTAGGAGAAATTGAATGCACAGAGAGGGTGCAGCGACGAGACCATGAGAACGGATCGAAGGGATCAAAGGGTGAAACAGAGAGAGAGAGAGAGAAGTGAAGGAAGAGAGTGAGAGAGGGGGGTGTGTAAATAACGCTACTCGTCGCTAAAAATTGCTTCCGCTTGTAGGACTTGTTAGGATTAGGATTAAGATAAGTTGTGAAAAAATATTATTTTAATAATTGATTAGATGTATAATTGATATTAAATTTAAAATTAATTATGTTAAGATTAATTTTGTATTTTCATATGCTAATTAAAAAGTAATTTTATGATAATATATTTTGTTTCATTATATAAAAAAAATATTTTTATATAATAAATTATTTAAAAAAGTATGAAATAATTTGTTTAAATTAAATGTGATAAAATTTAGATGTATAATTGATTTTAAATTTAAAATTAATCATGATAAAATTAATTTTATATTTAGATATGTTAATCGAAAAATAATTTTAAGATGATATATTTTGTTTGAATTGTATAAAAAAATTTCTTTTATATAGTAAATTACTTAAAAAAAGGTTTGAAAAGATTTATTTAAATTAAATGTGATAAAATTTAGATGTATAATTAATTTTAAATTTAAAATTAATTATAATAAAACTAGTTTTATGTTTGGATATATTAACCAAAAAATAATTTTAAGATGATATGTTTTATTTGAATTGTATAAAAAACTGCTTTTATATAGTAAATTACCTATAAAAAAAGTATGAAATAAATTATTTAAATTAAATGTGATAAAATTTAGACGTGTAATTGATTTTAAATTTAAAATTAATTATGATAAAATCAGTTTTATGTTTGAATATGTTAATCAAAAAGTAATTTTAAGATAATATATTTTGTTTGAATTGTATAAAAAATCTCTTTTATATAATAACCTACTTAAAAAAAGTTTGAAATGATTTGTTTAAATTAAATGTGATAAAATTTAGACCTATAATTGATTTTAAATTTAAAATTAATTATAATAAAATCAGTTTTATGTTTGAATATGTTAGTTAAAAGGTAATTTTAAAATAATATATTTTGTTTGAATTGTATAAAAAAATTATTTTTATATGATAAATTACTTAAGAAAGTATGAAATAATTTATTTAAATTAAATGTGGTAAAATTATACTAGGATAAATGTGATAAAATTGTGTTCAACCACTAAATAATCAGAATAATTATAATTAAAATGTTCAAAATTAAGCTTAAAAACTAAGTTGTTTTAATGTTTTCAAAATAATTGAAGATTATTATCCATTTCAGATAATTTATTCAAAGATGTTATAAAAAGAGAAAACAACTTTTATCATAAAAAAATTATTTTTCAACAAAAATAATCTTTTCCAAACATACTTCTATTTTTATTATTTACCTACTATATGGTTCAGAGTAAGAGTGTATTTGAATTAAATCATTTTATAATCAAAACTATTTATAATTAAAATGTTACTGACAAAATTTTGAGAAAAAATGATTCTTCTTAAAAAAAATTCCAAACATGTGCTAAATAATCAAAACTCCTCTCTCTCTCTCTCTTATTTTTTAGTAATGTTATATTTTTTAAAAACATTTTTTAATATTTAATAAAAATTATTTAATAAAATAAAAATATTTAATATTTTAAAAATATAAAACACATTTATTATTTTTATTTAATAATTAAGAACATTATTAAACTAATTGTTTAACATGATATATAATTTTTTTATTTTTTATCAAATTCTATCAAAATGTGAGGGTGTACTTTTTTGAACTCCTCTAAAGTGAAGGGACTATTAATGAAAAAATTAAAAAAAGTAAATGTACTTTTTTGGACTCCTCTAAAGTGAAGGGACTATTAATGAAAAAATTAAAAAAATTAAATTTTAACAACAATATAATTTATCATATATGTACATGTATTTTATTATGATCTCAATTATTAATTTTATCATTAACGATTAGTATTCTTATTTTACTTTTTAAAGTGAGAGATTCACTTTAAAAAAATTGAATCCGATTTTTTTAGTCAATTAAATTGATGTGATAAAAAAAATAATTTCAAAATAGTTTATCTGACTTACAAATTTTCAGTGGTCAAACTAATTAATCCAATCAAGGAAACATTTTTAATCGAGTCAACCTATTAAAAATAAAATTTTGACCCGGTCCAAAAGAATTATCGAGCCATAGTTGTTATTATTTATTTAAATAAAAATAAACCAAATTAATAATTTTATAAGCACAACACACAAAAATTCATAACATATAATACATTAATATATTATAAACTTTTTTTTTATAGATTTGTATAAGACATTATATTTCAGATTTCTTTTATGAATTCACGTAAAATTTAAAACTTCTGCACAAAAGAAGTATTGTTCTGTCTATTTAATATTTATTCATTTACGATTACCTTCATACAAAGAGGTTTTTGAATATGAATTTAATTTTAACCACTGAATCATATTTGGACTTTGATCTTCTCCAATGTCCACAGTTCGTTTATTATTAACTAAAGTTAATTTTCTTTTCATTTCGTTACAGAAGATAAGGACTTAAATATTTTGTTAAGCTCTGAAACCTCTGAGTTCACCAACAAACACAAAGTTCAACCACCAAACTTTTGCAAATTCTTTGAGGTCACAAGAGTTGAATAATAAGGATTTAACTCATCTAAAATAAAAAATTTACTTTAAAAAATAAAATAAAAAATATGAATCATTAATGAAAATATTAAATTAATAAATTTTAAATAAAATTATAATTTATTATATATATACATATATTTTATTATGATCTTAAGTATTGATTTTATCATTAACTGTCAATATTCTTTATTTTATCCTCTTAAGTGATCCTCTCTCTTTACAAGAGTTAAATCCGAATAATAAATCAAGCATAGTTGGGATGCAAGGCACCAAGGGCCGTATTGTACAAGGAGCCCTTCATCTCATGACAGAAAGATTGTATCATATGGTTCCGAACTTCCAAGGGCCAAGTTTGCACCTGTGGCGTACCCAAAACTTTCTCCAAATGGTCCTGTCATGAGGTGAAAGGTCGTATCCTACAATTAGCATCACTGCAATGGTGCTTGATCAAATGACATATAATAAGATTCTCCATTGGTATATAAAGCTTTAGGAAATGATGTATCAAGCAATTTCCATATAGCAGCTTGGATGACTTTGGACCTCTACACAAATGGCAGATGGCAGCTCTATATCAAGTCATTAAATGGCTTCCAATTTGGCTGTTATGTGCACATGGATTGCTGAAATAATTATCAAAGCTATACAATGAAGAGTGTTTCGCCCTAGATGAAGTCGTCAAAGAAAAGTGACACAGCAGCAAGAAAGGTCCTAATCTGCAAGTACAAAGAAATTCAATTCTGCCAACACTCTTCATAGAAACAAGTGGGGCAAGTGGCTAAGAAAAAATTGTCACTCAGAAAGACCAAAAACTAAAGAAGACATGAAACAGTAAATAAATATCAAACTCCTAATAAACTGTTCTAATTGGAAACCCAGTTCACGAAGGCAAGAATTTCCATTTGAAAATCAGAAACCGAGAATAAAACAATTGCAATCTTACACTGTTTGGTAAATGGTAGGGAGAGCTACCACCAGCGTTTATGGAGATGTCAATAATCGCTTAATGCCACTTTTCTGCTCTGATGTAAGCCTGGAGGGAAACTTGATATTGAACTTGATTCTCAAGTTCCCCTTTTTGGAAGGTTCTCTGGGAATGGGCATACCCTCTCCTTTAACAACTTCTTCATATGTTGGACTAACGATGGAGTTGATGGGGACTGTAAGATTCCGCCCATCAAGGGTTGTCAGTTGCACCGTATAACCTGTCAGAGCATCTACAAGAGACATCTTCTGGGTGATGACAAGATCATTGCCATCTCTCTTGAAGACACTATGAGGCTTCTCATCAATAATAAATACAAGGTCTGCAGGTATAACTCCTCTCTGCTCATTGCCCTTCTCAGGAAAAGTTATTTTTGTCCCTTTCTTCCAACCTGGCTTGATCTCAATCGTAAGAATTTCCTCTATGGCGGTGGGCCTCCTACACAAGAAGAAAACACATAGTAGATTTTTTTTGGCATATCAGCAAAGGAAGAGAAAAGCACAAAAACAAACTAAAGTCTAACAAACGTGACCCCCATTGAGTCAGCAAGAATGGCAGAGCTCAAACCCGCAGGAGGCAGGTTAAAGATGCCGCAACCAACAGGAGAATGACTGCCTTGCTTTGGTAGATAATAGCACAAGAAAACACATAGTAGATTAAGTAGTAATAGTCACAAAAAATATGGAGACTTTAGTTCTTTGGGCACTAAATTTACTACTCAATCTTGCTGTTACCCTGATAATAACATATGTCAAAAAGATGAATAATAATATACAATTATACATAACTGAAGAGAGAGAGAAAGGGCTTAAAGATGCAAATGAGATGATTTTGGTTCCTTGCATAGTTAACCAGTTAATTCTGATAAAATAGTTTACCAATAACCAAATGGTTAGATAGCTAACTTAGCTCGTATAAAGTCAATACTGAACTCGACCACAGAGTCCAATCTCTCAGCAGACACAAATTTACATAACCGGTGATCTGCAGTAGCCCAAAGTCCAAACAATCTAGTGCCTAAAGCACAGAGTTGTGCAACAACTGGCCTCAAAATGCCAAGAAATAAGGCAAATCATGCACTGAAAAGTAGTCACCAATCTGTTTGTACACATTTCATCAAAGTTTTAAAGCGGAATACTATTATTATTTATTACTAAATACAGACACTTTCAGTAACATGTTGTCAAAGTCTATTACTAATTTAAGCATTTAAGCTTCATGTTCCATTTAAGTGTAGGCTGCAGTTGGTGCCTGTGGCCCAAACAGATTATGGGGTTTAACAACTCCAAAATCCAATTGCCTCTGCTTTTCTCTCTCACAAATAAACACTGGGTTGAACCCATACAAAACTCAAATTACCCTACATATTTTAAACACATTCTGGCAAAATCACATGCCCTTAAACTTAAATCACAATCTTCCTAAACCTAAACCAAAGCCTACAATCGGAAACAGCAATAGGAATTCTCACAATTCGTCTTATTTCACCAATATTTCCTCCCAAGAAGATTGCAACAAACCAGCATTATCACTTGACTGACTATGAAAAAGCTATCTTCCTTGAAGCAACCTCCAATGTACATTAAAGTGACTTCCCTTGTTTGGATGATAAGTAAGGAAAGGAGGGGAACTCTCTTCCCCTTGTTTGGGATTTGGGAGTTAAAGTTAAAGTAGAGAGAATGGGAGTTAATTCACCTTATTTAGTTTAAAGAAAACCCTACCCCCTTGCTTACCCCCATTCCGAGAGGGAAGAATTTGGGGCTGTGAGGGGGGATCAAGGAGGAAGGAGCATTATTCCAAACAATGGTTTGTGTCACTTTTTCCCTCCATTCCCCTTCCTTACCTCCATTAAATACCATGAAGTTTTGTCTACATCGCGTGAATAGGAAAATGCAAGTATATTTAAGCCAATTAGAAAACATCTTTAAGAAGATTCATTAATTACCTACCCCCAGGTGGGCATGAATAGGATAATGCAAGTATATTTAAGCCCATCAGAAGATGTCTTTAAGAAGATTCATCATTCACCTACTCCCACAAAAATTAGCAGCTAAGTAGTAATATCCCTTCTAATGCAATAACACAGTTGTTGGGGTAGGTATATATTCATTTCCACCAATATTTTGTTTCGTATCCAACATTAGGTCAATGAAAGAGACAGGTATTCCAATGTTAATACTCCAGCTTTCATCAAGTGTAACCAATTAAAAAAACCAAACACATATAGCAATGAACAAGGTGACAAAAATAGGAATTTCAAGATGAATGATATTACAGTAAACCAACCCATTCATGCATAAATCCCAGATTCAAAACAGCAGTATAAAAATTATCATGAAACGTGAAAATACAAAAAACATAGAGTAAAAGCTAGTAGTTCCTTCTTTGGAATTCCTTTGTCTAGTTGCCTATTAGTCATACAGTCATACTCATACAGAACAGCACAAAGATATGCCTCCTAAGGGCAACCTTTTTGTAGAAACTATTACATTCATGTAACATAAATGATATTAACTTAGTTTTGATAAATGTACCAAATGTCTTGTGCCAACAAGGGTGGAAAGTGAGGTTCACCAATCCAAGACTGGATGCACATGACCAAGCAATAAAAAAAGTTATTCACATTTTCTGCTAACTGAACAGAAAATATCAAATAAAAATTATCTACATCTGTCAGAAATCACAAAAACCTAGGTTTTGTAAGAAAAATGAAAAGTGAAAGAAACAATAGATAAAATACGGCCTAGAGTTACTCATATTACCTAATAACATACTTATTAGTTAATACATAACAACCAACTAGTTTGAATCAGTGAGGCAAACTGTAAATAAGCAATTCTTGTTTTATTAATGTCTTGAATGAAATTATAAACACAATGATTGGCATAGGTCTACAACTACTAGCAAAGTACCATGTTCAAAATAATTGCATTAGAAAATTAAGATCATTGTTAAAGGAAATAGCATATAGCAAAATGTGCAGAACCCCTTAAGGACTACTAGACTAGGAGTATCAAAACAGTAAATATGTCAGATCTCAACCCATCTCAGAATCTGCCACTTTAACAGCGGAGAGTTGATTGCTCTGAGCATACAAGACTCCAAATGTATAGATCAATTTCAAATCTATCAAAGTGATCAAGCCAACTGATCAGCAAATAACAACACAAATCACCCAAAACAGATCATCAAACTTGACTTCAAATTTAGAAATTTAATTCCATCCAACACATTAGGATTTCTTCATTAAAGTTGAAAGTAAACATGGTAATGAGTTAGAGTAGATAGCTCACCCATTGGCATCAGTGACATCCCTCGAAATCTTCATTTTTTTGGTAGTCCCTTTATACAAATCCTCCAAACTACATGGCAGAGTTCGCTCTATGGGTGCACTTTTTCTTGGCACATGCCCAGAGCCCTCTCCAGCTCCACTCCTAAATGAAGCGAAAATGTCATCACCAAACATGCCCCTGGGAAAGCCAGACGCGCCAGCACGGCCACCCATGTCGCCCATTCCACCAAAGGGACTGGAAAACCCAAAGAACTCCGAAAATATATCATCTGCGCTTCTGGGATTGAACCGGAACATCGTTGGCCCGCCACCGTCGCCTCCGCCGGGAAACCCACCGGCACCCGGGGGTGGTGCCTGCCCCTTCAACCCCTCCTCACCATACTGATTATACACTGCTCGCTTTTGTGGATCACTCAAAACCTGTTCAGAATTCAAATTACTCAAAACCCCACGAGTTCAAAACAACTCCATTCGCAAAAAAAAAAAAATTGCAACTTTGAAGGACGAATCAAAATTGAATTGCTCCTGTATTGTTAAAAATCTCAGCTTTTTTCAACAATTCCCATCACATTGAGAGGAATTGGAAGAATAGAAGAGAAAGTTATATAGTCTAAAGAATAGAGATACATCGTAGGCTTCGGAGATTTGCTTGAATTTAGCTTCGGCGTCTTTCTTGTTGTTAGGGTTCTTATCGGGGTGCCACTTCATGGCAAGCTTGCGATAGGCTTTCTTGAGATCATCGTCTTTGGCGCTGCGGTCTACCTGAAGAATCTTGTAGTAGTCGACGCCCATGCTTGCTTTGCCCTCTGTCTCTGTCTCTCTGCGTTTGGTGTGGCCGGAGGAGTGGGGAGTGTATGTGGTGACCTTACCGGTCAGAAAATGGGAAGGAAGGCAAGGACCTCATCAACACAACACAAAGGAAACATAATAGCATATCTCATCTGTTCTCAGCAGTTTTTTTTTTTTTTTTAAATAAACTTCTAATTTGATGTCTTAAAATTTGTGTTAACGTTCATATAAAAAAAAATTGTGTTAATGTTATTTTAATTTTTTAAATAATATTAATTTAGTTTAATTTATTTATTATAATATTAATTTAATTTAATTTTTATTTATATAAAAAAAATAAACTTAATTTTTTTATAATTTAATAATTAAATTAATAATAATTTATATAATTAAAAAAATAAATTAATAATTTTTTATATTTAAAAAATTAAATTAATATTAATTTTTTAAAAAATTAATGTCATATTTTATAATTTATAAATTAAATTAATGTTGAAATATATTTTTAAAATTAAAATAATGTTGATACAGGTTTAGTCAATTTTTTTTCAACCACGAAATTTTCTTACACCTTTTGGAATTTAAAACTAATTTTGAACTTTGATTAGACTCTTATCACAAATTATTAGTAGGATTGGAAAAGGTAAAATTCGCTAGGATTGAAAAAGGTAAAATTTGCTAGTATCAAACTCAATTTACTTTATTAATAATATCATATATGATATCAAATCTCTTTTATAAGTATTTGATTTTTGATTTGGATTCGATTTTGATATTCCTTTTCTTTCCTTCGTCTCAATCATATTCTATCTTTTTTTCTTTATCTGTAATCAGAGATAATTTTAATTTTTTAAGTATAGATGGTGATTGGATAAAATTATTTTTAAAATAACAATTTTAAGATTCAAATATCAGATAAGATTCACTTAGAGTCGCACTCTACTTCTATTTACGAATCACTTTTTTTATCCTTAAATGAGATTACTTAATTAGATTTTAAAAAAATTGATCATGAGATTTTTATTGGGATCACTTTGACTAATTGAACAAACTCATGTTAACATCTTTCTTTTATGAATAAACAACATCTATTTTAATGCTTCAAAAATACAAGTTATATTAGTTTGATTATTTAAATAAAGTTGAAATCAATTAATTTTTAAATAATAGAAAGTAAAATCAATTTAATTCTATAAATAAAGTTGATATCAATTTTGTCTTTTGATTATAAAAATTAGCATCAATTTAATCTTTTACTTATAAAAAATTATATTAATTTTATCATTCAATCAAATGCTCTATTAACAAAATTCTGACAATTAATATCAAAAAGATTTCTTTAATATCACTTTTTATTATTGAACGATTAAATTGATATAAATTTTTTTTGTTTGGAAGAATCAAATTAATGCTACCTGTATTTTTTGAAAATTAAAATAATTGTTTAATCTTTTTATTACATGAGCAATTATGAAAAACACGAACTTCAATACTTGGGGATCATTATAAACTTAAACTGTTAAACGTATCACAGCAATCCAGTTAATAGCCGAAAGAACCTATTTGTTTTTTTCACTATATAATTCTAACCCTAGCATATTTTAAAAAAATATATTGTTACAGTATTTAAATTTAAATTTACAGCATTATACCATCTTTGACTTTTTTTTAGTGTTTTTTTTTTCAGTTTTGTCATATTAAATTTTCTAAAGAGTGTTTTTTACGGATTTTCTTGATGAGATGTTCTGCTTTTTTTTTTTTTTTTGGGTTTGAATTCTCTGTTGTTTAGTTAAAAAAAAGTGACTACAGTGAATGAAGGAAGCATATAACACAATAGAACCAGCATATAATATGTGAATACAGATGCCATGAAAACAAATCCACTAGGGAGGCAACAACATATGTATGTACATACACATTGAGAATAAGATCACAGAATGTTCCTGCGTCAAAATCAAGAGTGGGATCAACTTATGTATGATACAACACATTCCAATATACATTGTTCCACCTACAAAATTGCAGCATTAGGCACTAACATGTCATGTTGTTGCCAAATGCAAATGTACAAAAGAGAGGGCCAAAACCCTTTGGGGCATGGCCCAACTACATAGGTATGAGTCAAATTCATCAGTTCTATGATTACTCACAATTCAGCTAGCTGTAGATGATTCTTTAGATTCTTCCATCACTGCATCCTTGTAAGAGTTGCATTTCTAGCCAGTCTGTGTTTGACTAGTTTGTGTGTGACTTAAAAATCTGAGAATCTGAAACAATTCCCAGAACAACCAGCAGAGACCTATATACAAATCTAAATATGGAGATTTCATCACTTTTAATGTAGAATTACTTATTACTGTAATTGAAGAAATGCTCATTCTCTTGATAAGGAACTTTTCTTTTCCTACCACCCGAGTTCCAACCAAATAACCTTGAGATCCTCGAAACTACTGCTCAGATATCGCAGAGAGGTTGGCCATCAACTTATAAACAACTAACCCAGTAGTTGATCAACCCTCTATGCTCGGATCTTCCCAATACCAGGTTGATCTTCTCAAAAACAGCACATAACTTAGCTTAATAGAACATAAACTTGATAATTTAAACTTCATTTTGCCAACTTAATAGTCACTGCATGATGGCCAATACATCTCAACTTTAATAAGAAAATTATCATTTCTTAAGTTGTATGGACAATCTGCCTATGTACCTCTACAATGGTTAGGTTATAGAATGGCATCTGACTATCTGATCTTTTTCAAGTCTTCTACCTGCATTAGTTCTGATCAAGCCCATAGTTGATCAAAACCACATTCCAAAATGTTGCATTCCCTTCTCATTGGACAGTGCCGATGGAAGCTGGAGATAAGATAAGCAATTCACAGGGAGACAAAAGGGATTTTGTTTTGCTCCATAGAATTATCCTATTACAATATATTATGTAATTGACTCGAGTCTCACATTGCCTAATTTAGAAAAGCCCATGAGGAATTGCTTATATAAATAAGCTTTTGTGTTTTGTGGTAAAAATCACCCAAAAAAGGGTAGCGTTGGTTATTGGGTGATTAGTTTAGGGAAAAAGGGTTTCCAGCTTTGCCCGTCCAAAAGTTGAAACATTTATGAGACAGTTTGCAGCTTTGTACGTCTTAAGGGACATAGGTTAGAGAGGCTGAACTACGTGAGCCTCTATTTCCTTTTTTCTTGCGCGCATGAGAACAATAGAAGCAAGAAGTACATGAAAAACATTTGCATTACAGTTCCTGTATGTGCGTATTCAGACATTTGGATCCAATGGTAGAGAAACCCCAACAACAATTCCAATCTGAATTATATGACCCCCACCCCCCAGCCTGCAAATGGCCCTCACCAGTCACCAGCAGCTACCATTAGCTTGATCATCATTGCTAATGATTGTTAGAAAAACAATGAGTACATAACAAGTAATCTACGGTTCTGGTCTAGCCATTCATTCAGTCTGTGACACAAGGCAGTGCACTGCTTAAACAGTAAAAATCTTCCTCACCTTCTTCATGTTCCTACGACAAACAGGGCAAGTACCAGCTGCCTCCACTATCCTGCATAGATAAGATTGGACATACATCACCACACTAGAATAAGCAACAGCTAATACATTAAGATACATGCTGCAGGGAATACAATCTATTAAATACATATTGTTAATACACTGAATCGCAAAGTGGATCAAACACACTTTCATATGCATGTCAAAAACCATTTTTAATGAATGGGAACCAAATTTTTAAGAAACTATACTTGTCCAATCTTTCTTCTAAAATGGAAATTCTTGGACCTGTGCTAGTTTCTATATTGTTGTGAAATCCTACAAGAAGAAAATACTGGGGAAAATGACAAGAGAGAAGTGTAAATTTGAAAGTCCCCCTCACTGGTCCCCCGACTCCCATCTCATTCCCAAGAGGCATTCTGAGGAGCCTTGGAAAGTGAATATGCCAATAATCTGGATATGGAAGCTATTTTTAAACAAAATTGCTACTGTTAGTTGGGAAGCTCTTTCCTATGCATCTGTAACATCACAACATGAATTCTCCAAATCTATTAGCCAAGTAGTATATTAATATTTTCAACATCTTATATATAATGTCAGTGTACATCAAAATGTTTTTTACACCAATGAATAACTTTTCATATGATGAATATTTACAAAATTAACCATTGGATGGGAAGTTTATCATACATATCGTGCTCATAAAATTTTATACTAATCCATTATTTTGCACTCTATCTCTACGTCTTAAAGTTAATGTCAAATACAGGGAGTTTTACATTTGAGGACTGATATCAAATTTATTATGTTGTTTATTAGAACAAATAGTTTGGATACTATGTTATTTGGAATTGTGTTATCGTCCTTCAAAGTAAATAGTTTTGATGAAAAAACTTCTTTTAAACTGAATATCTGCAAAGGTCCTTCTAAACAACAAATATTTTTGTCAGGCCCTAAAATATACAAGAAGAAGAAACTATCAACTATTTGAGTACCTACTTATAGTTATTTAAATTTTGTAAAATTTGGCTTGTAAGATCAACATGAAAAGTATTTATAATTCAATGGCCATATTGATCTAAATCACTTTCTGTAAGGAGTTATTAGATGGTGGGTATCAAGTCTTACACCAGTCACAATGGATAGGATGCTAATCCTATATATATATAAAATCTTCAATGTAAATCATGGCATAATATATGCAAATCGTTGTATGTATCTGCATGTTGCATGTTATGCCACCAATAAGAAATTCCAAGCCACTTAAATGGTCAGCTAGGTCCCAATAGGTCAATATCATGGAAATTAATAAATGGCCAACTTTTGTGATCTACAATTATGGTTGAAGTGTGATAGATACAAAACCATTCATGTGACTTCACCTAACAGCTTAAACTTTTGGGATAGTTGGTTCATGATATGGTATCAGAGCCTCCACGATCAAGTGGTCAGAAGGTCGATCCTTGCCGCACCCATTCTTTACAATTAAGTTGAATTTTTCAAGGCGTCCTCCAATTACAGTTCAAGGCTTACAGGCTGGTTTTTGGAGTTTCTAGTATCTTTTCTGTTTATGGGTTTGTTATTTGTAACAAGCTTTAGCTTGAGGACCAGGAACAACAACTGGTACGGATCGAAACGACGAGATAGTATAGCAATAGTACCACCAACAATGGTTAGACCCGGAGGGAAACATTGAAACGCAAATCCGAATGCGAAAAAGGCATAGATCTAAGCTACACAGATCCGAGGAAACGGAATAACGGTTCGAGCTTGCTGAAATTTGTGGGGCTTCCAATTGATCTACGCCCAAGTTGTGGAGAATGGGGAACAAGAGAGAAGTGAAGAGGATATTTAGAGTATTTTTAGAAGATCTTTAGAACATATTGTGAAATCAATTAGTACTCTATTTGATTAAGCAATTTTAGATGTTGTATCTTAACTTCATTATATTTCTCGATTTATTTTTTTATTTAATTAAGATTATTAGATTATAAAAAGGGATTAGTACTTTATCTTTTGTATCATATCTCTTTCATATTAATCTAATACTATTATTTAATAAATAAAAAAAGCCCCACATCGCCAGCCTCAATCTCCGAGGTGCGGTTCATATATCTGTTAGGCAACTTCACTTAACACCAATTGATTTTAGGCTGAAATCTAACATGGTATCAGAGCCAAGAGCCCATTAGTGTCGCTTGTTCCGTCAGGCTGCCTGTTCCTCCAGGCATCCTTGAAGGAGGGATGTGTCCATCGTCTACTCTGGCAGGCATCTATGGAGGGAGGGTGTTAAAGCTTTACATCGCCTGTCTCAATTTTCGGGGTGCGGTTCATATATCTGTTGGGCAACTTCACTAAACACCAATTGGTTTTAGGCTGAAATCTAAGATATTATGACAAGAACAAATTCTAGGTCCTCTTGTTCTGGTACAAAATATTCGTCTTGATGAGTTATCTCTCAAACAATGTTCATCTCTCCAGCATCTCCAGCATCATGAGTTGTCTTTTAGCAATGGAACCCACTTTATATTTATGTTATTTATTTAAAATATTTATTTGTAACAAACTTAAAGCTTAGTAAGTTTTAACTTGAGGGGGAGTGTTAGAATTTATCTAGAATATCTTTAGGATATTTATAATATCTTTAAAATATTTTAGATAATCTTAGAATATATTATGGAGTCAATTAGTCTTCTAATTGAGGACTCCTAATTTCATTATATTTCCTGTATTTTTTTATTTTATTAGGATTGTATTTCCTTATTTGATTAAGATTACTAGAATATAAATAGGAGATAGTACTTTATCTTTTGTAACACATTAAACATATCTTTCTCTTATTAATCTCAATTCTCTTTTATTCCTTCTCTCTACCTAAACCCGATAATTTCAACATGGTATCAGAGCTTCCACGACCAAGTGGTCAGGAGTTCGATCCTGCTGCCCCCATTCTTCACAATTAAATTGAATTTCAAGCACAAGGTAATGTGGGTCTGTGCATTTTTCATGCTTTAAGCCCAAAGGGCTCTTGCGTGAAGGGGCATGTTAGATATAAAACCATTCATGTGACTTTATTAATAACTTAAACTTTTAGAATAGTTGGTTTTTGACAAAGTGGAACTAACAACCTAAAAATTGGGATCTAACTTAGATGGGTAAGTGGAAATTAATTACCTAGTTCCACATGCAAAACAAGCCACACAGTGTCCACATGGAAGGAAGAAGCAATCCCTTGGCGCATCAAAGCAAATTGCACAAAGACGCCGGGTATTATTACTGCTTTCACCATCACCTAAGGACTTCCCATCAATGGAACCTCCTGTGAGAAAGTCAAGATCCTCCTCATCATGTGACATGGAGTCATATGATGAATATGATGAACCCCAACTTGAAAGATCATCATCTTTTTCAGAAAGCAAAGGGGCTCTCTGAGGTGCTGTTTCCTCATATCTAACTCCTGCTGTATCCTCACGGGCACACTGGAGATTATTCAAGAAGTTGAAGGCTGAAAACATAAGCAAAGTCATTCCACCTGTAGGGAGAAGTGGCAGAAATATTAACATACAAAACCATATAAGATTGATGCAGTGAATTAGAGGTTGAATATATGAAGAGTATACCTATGCCAAAAATATATGTCACCCATCTTGGTCCATAGGAAATTTTGACGTACCACTCATCATTGGATGTGTTCTGAACCAAAGAAAAGAAAACATAATAAACACTAAAAGCAAAGGAACTGAAATATACCCAGATCCTTAATTAAGGAATATAAAGAATATTCACTTCACTAGGGCTTGGGGAAAATTTCTTTTCTTGAGGGAGGGGGAAGACACAGGATTTTCAAGATACTAACTTCTGAGATAAACCAGAGTTCCAAATTGTAGACTTGCAGCATTAAAAATTTTAGTTTTATGTCCCATTTATCAGTTTGTTTCACTTTCAAGAATGATACTTAAGATTTACAAGGAAATAAGGATGACTATTTACTTCTTTTCTTCGTAGCAAGTGTATGATAATAATCTTGCCTGTTGTGGACCAGGAGAAACTAAGACAGCTGCATTTCCGTCAGGAAAGAAAAGACTCAAACTGCATGGGCTACTAGTCAAAGCACATTTGTAGTAAGCATTTGTTGTATTATGCAAGAAGGCCCTTACTCTGAGATTCAATTCCACCTATTCAATGAGAAGAGATCAAGGCAAGTAACTAATGATGATTAGTAATGGCAAAAAAATTACCACAACTGCTTCAAAAATATATAAGCCTGTTAAAACTTAAAACCATAAGCAGGAAAAAAACCTCACTCTGATTTATGAGAAATATAGTTAATGAAATCTGATAATAACACTTGCATTAAAGACCACCTTTCCCACACTCGGAACACTCTGGTCCAGAATTATGAATGATCACTACTCTAACACCATTTTAATTAAATGCAAGGGTTTTTTTTCTGAAACAGTAACAGTGCCCAAATACAGGATAAATACAAGGTCTAAGATTTTCCTTAATGGAACTAAAATAGATGTGTTGAAATTATAGGAAAAGGATGGAAAAGAGAAAGAGAGAAAATAGGACTCTGAATAATTGATATTATTATGATATGATGAGCTAAACACTAACCTAATACACCTATTAATACCAATAAACCCTAAACCCTTTTCTGTTCTAAGTTTTGCAAGATCTTTGTTTCTTTTCTGGTCAATCAAGCTGAGTGGTTAAGAGCTAAGACCTGAGATTAGACTCTTGCAAGTGTTTGAGGGAGAAGGAAGGGATAGTGGCGGTATGATCAAGAAGAATCCATTGTGGAGGAAATGGGATCTGGTCTAGGTTGAGAATGATTTGAGCTATAGCAGTTGTATATGGGCCATTCAGTTTATAAAACTGCTGCTATATCTGAGGGCATTTCTGCATGCTAATGATACAGTTAGCTTTTGCTAAAAATTGGAATACCTTAAGGGCCTGACCTTTGTGAAATTCTGGTCCATAGGACAAGTTGATATTTGTCTCTTTTGCAGTCTATAACATTTCAAACCCATAAAAATCTCATCTAGTTAGCTTCCTCTCACAAACTTGATATCAGGAAATCTATGTTCATATTTTTTACATGCCTGTGCCAAGTGTCATCCTACATTTTGGATTTTGCTTTGAAACTAGGTGTATTTATTTAGTTCTCATGTACCAACTTTTCACGTGCCTAACTATTTACATATGTAGATATAGATGTTTAATACAAGAATAAGTATAAAGAACAAATCTGTGTCGACATAACTGAATATTCAAAGGTTTTCAATCATGCATGTCCATGTCTATGTTGAAAAGACTCACGAAAGTGTCCACAGAATGAACCATAATAACCATGCAAACCAAGCCATCAGAACATAAGGTTCAATTCATATTTCATAATCTCTGTATAAGTTCTATTAACTAGGGATCCTGTCGATTAACACCACTTTAACTATCTTATGGGATATTTTAAAAGAAATTTTCATTTGTACATCCAGATAGGAAACATAACACATCATGGACTCATTATCTATGAAAGCTGTCACTTTAAATAACTCTAGAGATTCTAACTAATTAAACCAATCACAGTAGCAAGTAAAGTATAGGATTGCAGAAATACCTCCACCTCTTGATTCAAATTACCCACTGCCACATAATAGCCTGATGACTTGAATATTTCCTGTGTAATCATACCAGTTCCTGTAAAGAAACAGAAACCAACATCGATATAGGATTAATATGAATACAAATATAGTTTCCTACCACTGTCTTACCATGAATCATGTTCCATGAGAGAGTTGTATTAGGATATGTTGGGTCCTCCAGCCACTGAGTGAGGCCTTCAATCCCTGCAAGGAAGGGCATCAGAATAATATGTTTACTAAATATAGACATGCATATATTTGGTATGACAACCTAATAACCACATGTGAATATGCAGTAACAGAAACAATATAAACAAAATAGAGTGATGTGATAAACTGATATGTACAATGTGCTTGATGATAACTGAAACTATGAATGGCATTGCAATGTTTCTTCCAAAAATTGTATACATATGAATCCAATATTTATGATAGATGTAACTCAGCCTCAGAATTTAGGTTTTAAGGATAAACTCAAACCATCTCCACTCTTACAACTATTCAGTCAATTTTTGGGTTTCATGATACATTGTCTATACAAATTGTGTTATGCATATATGGAATATTTTCATTATCTTCCATCTTGAAAGTTTAGGCAATTAGTTTTCCAGAAAACTGCTTCTAATACTAAATTAGAGGGGCTGCTTCCATGGCCTTCATTCACTGATTAAATTGTACTCAAAATATGAACAGACAAGGTATATAGAAGTATCTAGTAGAGCAGTTTTTTACTAGAAAACAAAAAGCTGCTTCATATATGGATGTTAAAAGGCTGTCACAGCTTATATGTTGGCAGAAATAGAAAACAAGTCCTGCCAAAAACTCTGTCAGATTTGTTTTGGTCAGCAAGAGAGTTTCTCCTGAAAATGAGAGAATTTTCCAAAAGGGACACTGCAGGACTGTAACTAAAAGGATTTGTCTTGGTAAGAAGTGAAACCCAGCTAGTTAGAAAGATTTCTGCCAACTCAAAGTTCCAAAGGAAAATCTCTCTGTAGATTTCCCAGCAAAGTCAGACAAAAAGGAAAAGAAAAAGAAACACAAAAAAAAAAATGGTTTACTTGAAATGAAGAATTTTCTTCTTGTAGTAAATTTCCAAAGGATAGCAAATAATAGTTTAAGAAACGCTAAAAATAGGGAACCTACGCTAGGATTAACAGTCTTTAACAAAAAAAAAAAAATTAATAACAGAACACATTTCACTCCAAAGCAAATCACAGAAGACTCATAATTCTCTCAGTAAAATGTACATTTCATCATACAAATCTCATGCCCTTGAAAAACAATTGCTTTGCCAAAGAAACTTATTAAATATTAAGGAAGAAGAGTCAAAATAAATTTAAGTGCTAATATCATAATTGGTGAAATAAGGTGATCAAGCCCAAGGAGTTTGTTTTTGCTGCCTGGTTTGTGTTTTCTTCAAGTTGTGCCAGGCTTGTTTCTGTGATTTACTGATTTGGTCTTGAAATAAGTTATTAATTGGTTCAGTACATATATCATATATGTGTATTATTGTTAGTAGTAAATATCAACCCAAGCTTTCATATTTTACCCATTTTATCTGTTTTATGTTACATTCACCAATCATCAAGAGGTTAATGAAATTCTGTTGATGCAAACTGGTGCTTCTGAAAGGCACAAACTGCGCAGCACTTCCCCAGCAGTTGTGATAAGTGAGTGAGTGGTAGTTCCATCCATGAGAAAGAAATTCACAAAAGTGAAAAAAGAAAATTCACTGAAATCTCTTGTAGAAAGCATACCTTCTGCAATGACAAGGAAAATAGAGGAGCTCCTAGAGCTCAGGCGATATGAAATATTTACTTGAGACCCTCTATTCAGATAGTATTTCCATTCCTGGGGAGATGACAGTATTAGCTCAACCACAGGTATGTGAGGCTTCAGCAATAAGATTCAGCAGAAATGTTCTCTGTTTTCCGGAAGCACATTGGTATCATCATGCGAGGGTAAAAGAAACAGGGGAAAGTACAAACACTTGCCTTATGTGAGTCAGAAGGAATAGAGACATTACGAGTTTCTGTCCAAGTGGTAACAACATCAAGAGGCGGAGATTTATATGTACCATAGAGCATGAGTCCTGGATTTAACCCCAAGTTTTCTACCTAATGCGGGAGAAAAAAAGAAAAAAGAAAAGGTTACAAACCCAGACACACACTATAGCTCAAAGGCTATTTCTACGGTAGACTATGATATCTACAACGCTGAAAGTTGTGTGTGTGCACGTGGACGGCTTCTAATTTACTGAACTGAGTAATCATAGTGTATTTATACACTATATAATTTTATAGTGTTGAAACAGAGAAAGCAAATAGTAATATATATATATATATATATGCAGTAGCTGACCTTCACATATTGCACGAACAGAGGGCTAGGTCGGAGAAGAATTGAAGAATATGGACCAAGAAGGAGGTTAATAGACCCATAAACCCCCAGTATCAGAGTAATCGACACTGCAACATAGCAATGCAATTTCGTAATTCTTTTTTTCCTAAAAAGGAAAAGAAAATTTTTAGCATCAAGAACACATTCAAAGAAAGATTCCCGCACCGAAGAACCAAAAGGTGAAGAGGACGACGACGCAGGACCAGGCATCGTCCCTGACTAGGGGCGATGCATCATCGTAGCCCCAGTGGACTCCATGATAGGTGATGCTCACGCGCTGGGGCTCGGGGTCTGTGGCCTGGGGCCGAGTTTGAGAGCGATCGACGGCATTTTCCGACGACAAGGACTCGGCAGCTCCGGCGGCCGAGGAGGAAGAATGGGGCTCCGCCATTATAGAAAGAGAAGGAGAGGAAGTGAGAGAATGGAAAACCCTAACGGGGAGTGGTGGTGGTGGGTGTGATGAAGGAACATTGAAGAGAAGCGGGAAAGAGTGTTGAGTCTTCACCAGTGGGTCGTCTTCTCCGCTGGAATGGTAGTTGGGAAATGTGTGTGACGGTTATTTCTTCGGTTTCGAGATTCCACTCTTGTATACTCAACGCGAGTGCAATCGGGGCAGTCTTGTCAGTTCAATGTACACGTGGCGCCAGTGTTGTGTTTTGGGTATAAATCACTGTGCTATTCCCATAAAAAATTATACTTGCACAGGGTATTTAATGGATCAGTTTGGTTCGATAATATGATTAAACCAACCCAAATCAAATTAGAAAGAATGGACTGAGTTGGGTAATCGTGTATAATCAGATAAAACTAATTTTAATTGGTTTGGTGGTCAATTAACTAAGTACCAACTTGATAACTCAATTATTCACTAAGTGACTCGATATCTTTGTTTTACTTTATTTTTTTTTTGTAATAATTATTTCAAAAATTAAAATATCTTGGTCTTAATGTCACATTTTAATTTTTTTTCTTTTTTTTCATTTTCATTTTTTCAGAGTCATACTTCTCTTTTGTTTTCATTCTTTATTTTTTTTAATTGTAATTGGTTCCAAATTTTCTCATTATTAATTTATTTTAAAAACAATTATGAGTAACCCAATAATTCAAACAAACTTAAGTTGTTTGAAAAAAAAAATTACAAAACTGACTCAACCCAACACAACTAAAATTAATTAGTTTAAACATTTTTTTTTGTTTAAACTCAACCTAACCCAACTTGTAAATAACCTACTTGTACTAGAAAATATCAATATACTTCACATTCCTTACATAAGTATATAAAAATGTTATTCGTATATTTTAATCTTATACTTTTTCTATATACTTACTTGAAACGATAATAAAGAAGAGCTATAAACTTAATTTTTTTTCATTTTTTTCATTTCTTTCTCTTCTTTTTTACCATAAAAGATAGGTGTATAAGAGAAAAGTGTAAGAATAAAGTGTAAAAATAACATAGTTGTAAGTATATTATTAGTTAGGTTAAAATAAACAGTTACGTCTTATAGTTTTTAATCAATTTGAATTTTGCTTTTTATAATTTTTTCTTTAAATATTGGTCCCTATAATTTTACTTATTTGATTTTAGTTCTTACTGTTAAAGTATCGATTTTTATATCTTCCACTCATTTAAGTTTTAGTCCCTATAGTTTTTATTCAATAAGATATTAGTCTCTATTTTCATAAATGATTGATCCCTATAATTTTTAATTATTAAGGTATTAGTTCCTGAGAAATTAAAATACAAATAAATGAAATTATAGAAACTAATATCTAAAAAAATATAAAAACTAAAATTTAAATCAGATAAAAATATAAAGACTAATTATTTATTTTAACCTATTAATTAAATATGTTTAAAAGTTAATTAATCAACTCTTCGTTTCCCTCGTTAGCTGTGTGTTGTTCGGTACTTAAATAGCTTTAACTGTTAGTTCTATTCCTATCATATGGTTTCAAATTTAGAAAATCTTACTTAACTTAAATCACTTTATAAGGGAAAAAAAATCAAACTTATAAAAAATTGATATCTTTGTTCTGGTTAATCATTAAGGTTCACATTTTTTACTCACTCTGCATACACTCAACTTATCTCACTCCTTGCAGGACAAGTTTTTTATCTGTCTCATAATGTCTAAGGACGAGTTAAGGTTGTATCTTCTTGCGATGCAGGACAGTGTGAACTGAAAACAATCTGTCTGTCTCTCATCATCCTCTATTTATATTAAATTTATATTTGTAATATGTTTTAATTTAAATAATATTGTATTATCTGTTTAGATTATAAATAAATATAGCATAAGTATGTCTCTTCAAATATATTTTTTAATTTATATAAAACGATGATTGATTTTTAAGATTTTGGATGCATGAAGAGATTGAGTTGGGCAAAAACTTTCCTCTACTCACTCCATTGTCATCCTTTAATTGAATTCTAAAAAATTTAAAATTAAAAGATATAAATAATGAATCTTTTTGAATTAGTTTATGGAACCAAATTAAAGCGGAAAAAAAAATTAACAAAACTTGTGTTTAACATTTTATTTGCATTTGTACTCGCTTATTGTTGAAAATTATTTTTTTAATATAACGATTCCGTTATTATAGTTAATCAAATTTGATATAATAGTCATTAGCTGAGCAGCTTTTTTGTAAAAATAAACCGCATTGAAATAGAATCAGCTCGAAAATTTTGTGTTTTTTCGTTTCGTTCAATTTTTTATTTTTTTTCTCGCCCTTTCTAGTAGTTAGTTTCGTTTTAGTTTTGTTGACACATATCCTCTTGTCATATCATTTTGTTAAATCTAAAAAGTAATTGGTACTTTTTTGGGAAATATTTGGAAAATGCAAGCATAACTTTTCAAGAGTTTGTAATTCATAAAATGATAGAATAAATAAGAGAAAAAAGCGTACAAATTTCTTAAATTTTTGATTATTTGTAAATAGGCTCTTGAATTTTAAAATCGTCTTAATTAGCAACTAAACTATAATAATTATATACATCAATTCTTCTATCTATTTTTATCTATTCTAAATTAAATAAAAAAAGATTTAAAGTGAATGAAAAATAAATGAAAGAGTTGATTTGTGTAATTATTATAATTTAGATACTAATTAGGATAATTTTAAATTTTAATAGTTTATTTATAAATGACTCAAAGTTTACAGGGCTTGTATGCTCTTTTTTCAATAAATAATAATATTCTTTTTAAGTATTGTCACAATTATGTTATATATAATTATTACTTTATTTTTGTCTTTACATAGGAGGTGCAAACATAAATTTTTCTTATTAAATTTAGACATAACTAAAGTGTGTTCATATTGGCAAATGTAATTTTATTTAACAAATTATTATTACATATAGAGTAAATAATATACATGCAATTACTATTACTTAAATTTAATAATAATGTAAGTAATATTATTCCTCCAACTCAAATGAATCATTTATTTATCAATAATGGTTGGATGTGATGATAAGAGTTCTATACTTTCAGGGAAACAATCGAAGTTTGAACATATCTAAGCATTTGTTAAGAGAGCCTATTAGTTAAAGACTAGTCAAGAAAAAATTAGTCTAATAATAATATTTATGAAGATACTTTCATTAAAAAAAAAAAACCATTTATTTGTTAAATTCAGTTTTTCTCATGTGTTAGATTGATTTCACTACGCCACCTTTATTCGCATTATTCGATATAGCACAAACCAGAAAAGACTTTATCATTTGATCATTTTACCTCTGAAATAGCAAATTGTCATATTGTTGCTTGAATTTAACGCAACTAATTACATTTTGACAAACTAACAAAATCGAAACAATGCAGTAACACTGTCATTTTTCTTTCCTAACCACATTCTGATAGGAAGAAACTGAATTTACCTTTTTACAATTGAAGATGTGAATCTAATCTTCTCGTTATAACTTTTTATATTTTTTTTATGATGCAACTTAGGCAAAAAAATTATAGTATTTTTTGAGGATTTAAGTTTAATTCATTATCTGTATAAAGTTTTTTACATTGTCACTAAATCTTGCCACATCATTAAAAAAGTTTGACTATGATAATATTTATTTAAAGGATTTAATTTTGATCAAAATTAAACTCTTATATAAAAAGTCAAACTCTTTTAATTATTTATTAACACATAATTGAGTAATAGTGTAAAAATTTATACACTAATAATGAATCAAAATTAAATTTATTTTTTAATGTTATATATTTTTAGTCTTTAATTTGTAAGATAATATATATATATATATATATATATATATATTCAAGTAAGTGGTATTTAAGTTTTAGTTTGGCTTAACAATCTTCTCATTGGGTCAGTCTTGGTATAATAAAATATAATAATGGGTTAGTTTCTTTTCTTAGTTTATTTATTAGAACAATTGAAGCAGATAAAAAGACAAATTTACCATTACCATATTCATAGAAGTTATACTTTCTATATATAAATCTTATTTTTAGTTTGGATCTCATCAAGCAAGTGATTGCTCGTTTTTGTCGGTCCAATGTATGTATATTTAATGCATTAGGAAAAGTGTATGAACTGAACGAGGAACATGTACGCAAGAACTAATCTCATTTTATTTATTTATTGAATGCCTGTTATCATAATGAATTGCATGAACAGAAAAATCACAGACCGACATCCAATATAGCACATACAAACATGAGAATGAGATATTACCCATTATTTTTCATCTAATTAATGGGGAGAGAAGCAAGAAAAAAGAAAAAAAGAAAAAAACATAGACCAGCATCCAATATAGCAAACCAAATGAACACGTCTTGAACTCATCTTGGGCCAAAAGTAGAGAAAACGGCCACAATCACTTTGGACCAGCCAATTAACTATATTCTACAAAATGGAAACTGCAACACTCTAAATACAGTACTCAATACTGCAACAAACAGATAAGACTCCCATAATTAACTTTCCAATTAGTTCCCTCAGTTAAAACAAACTTTCACACTAATGGACAAGCACCAAGGAAGACACAATCTGTTACCTTAAACGTAGTCCACAGCAACCTCTCAAGGGGGCATTATAAAAGACAGCCACAAGGAACAGAGGAAAGAGCATGGTGCAATTGACTAGTAAGAGTATTCTCGGGCTAACTTTTGTGTCAAGCTAAGATTAAGTCTTCTCCCGATCGATTTTTAAAAGAATCTGAATCTAAGACCTCTCTTATCACTCAAGTTACACCTAATTCAAGACACTAGTTTTGTTGGCAGCAGGATTCGATGTCGAAAGATCATTCGAGGCCAAATGATCATGAGATGAGCAGGTCTAAAAGTATCAGATTTATCATGAGGAATGGATGGAGGTTCGTGGGTGCTTGGAAGAGAGGGTGGTACAGGCTACGGAAGAACCTCAACTTTTAACTTGAAATTAGCAGCAGAAAGCTAGATTCACAAGAATTCTAGCTTCTGAGTTCTGACCTTTTTTTTTCTTTCGGTAATTTTGTTAGGCCATGCATACCTTCTGGTTACGTTGTTGTTAAACAAATATAGCTGCATATATATATATATATATATATATATATATATATATATATATAGTAGGTGTAATGTCCCACATCGAATAATAAGGGGGCGTGTTCAGTCCATATAAGTAGGGGCACAGCCCTTGCCTTACAAGCTTAGTTTTTGAGGTTAAGTTAGGCGCCTGTCTATAATGGTATCAAAGCCGTGGTTCCTTGCTTGTGGTCTTGGTGTCGAGGTGCTTTCCTCTGCGGGGCCGTCAAGCCCTTATATGGGGTATCCAGAACTCCCGAAAGGGGGGAAGTAGGTGTAATGCCTCACATCGATCAGTGAGGGGGCGTGTTCGGTCCATATAAGTAGGGGTACAGTCCTTGCCTTACAAGTTAGCTTTTGAGGTTAAGTTAGGCGTCTATCCAATACTCATTTCAATTTAATGTAATGAGTTGCTCATTTCAATTTAATGTAATTGCTCATTTCAATTTTAGTCTCTATACTTTTTTTCTTTGGATTAATACTTTAATAATCAAAAATTATAAAAACTAATTTTTTATAAAAAGTAAGGACTAATACTTTAATGAATAAAAGTTATAACAATTAAAATCTAAATGAATGAAAAATATATGGACCGATACCTTAATAATAGGAACAAAATACAAATCAGTAAAATTATAGAGACTGATATTTCAAAAAAAATAATTATAAGGACTAAAATTCAAATCAAGTAAAACTATAAAGTTTATTTTAATAATAAAATATTAAGCTTTTGGTTAAACTGATTAGAGTTTGAGAGGCCAAACATTGAACGCAATGCTTTGATAATTGAATAAGTCTAGGGAAAATGATTTTTGGGGGCAAAACATGCATGGTTTCTGCATATGAGAATCTATTTCTCATGTATTCCTGAGACAGTAAATTGAACCCGCCTAAATTTTTTGTTTGTGAATACTGAATAATCAGCTATTTTACATTTATACTTCCTGGTTATTTGGCATTTCTAAAAGTAATTGCACTTAACAATGTTATCCAAACAAGCAAAATCAACTCTCTTTAAACACAGTACTTCAAAATTTAAACTAAATAGGGGCATGAGAGTGAGAGAGAGATCACCAAGAAAATTCGGGTAGAAAGATTTTTCAAATGTATTCTGTTTTTTAAAATGATTTCAAGATAACTTTGCAGGTGTGCCCTACTTCTAAGCATGTTCTTTTGATGATATGAAAGAACTAGACAGCTAAATTACCTGCTAATTCAAATAAAATCTCTTATAATAGTTGTAGAGATTAAGATCAAATTCTGTTTTCACCACCCAAAAAAAAAAAAAATAGGACATGGTCACTTTTTTCGGGTAACTTAATGGCCAGAAACAAATTACAAGGGCAACTAAAACTAAAAGTTAGATAAGATCAAAGGGTTTTTTTATCAGGCAATTATTTATTCAATAATATTACTATACTATAATGTCACAATTAAAACTGCAGGCTGAGAGAGAGACCTAGAGATTAGCACAATTGAAGGTATCTGACATAACAGAGATCTGGTCAAGGAGGTGTCATGACTCAATTACAGGTTAAAACCATAAAAATAAAGCAGCAGAACTTTGTATACAGAGGCTGCTGAAACTGGAGAGATGTCAAAGAGCACAATAGAGTAGTGCTCTCATGCTTACCCCACCAGCCATCAAATTCGATTTGAGAATTCAAGATGGCAGATTTTGACAGGCAAGTCAAGGAAGGACACGGCAAAGAAAGCCAAGTGAAGGTAGTTGCCTTTGTTAGTGCCCACAAGAAAGGTTGGGACAAGCTCTGGCAAAGCTTCAAGAATCTAAAGAAAGTGAGCAGAAGATTATATATAGCATATTTGTTGTGTCATCCCTGTATCTTTTATTGATTCAATGGAAAAATACAGAGTTTGAATTTTTGGTAAACTACACTCAGAAATTCAATGGAAAAAAATACAGATATTTCATTTTCTTACTGCTGACAACCCCATCTTGTCCCAAAGAAAAAAAAATGCTTGGACAAGAACCCTTGATCCATCAGGGCAGGCAGGGGAATCAAATGAGTCCTGAAGAATACATTCAGAAGCTTGTCTGCACAACAAGGGAGGACTGGTTGGACCCTTGCTTCACATAAGGATGCATTCATATCTCCCCAATCCCTGTGTTTGGTAGATGAGAGATTTGATGGAAAAGAAAGGAAATGAAGCATGTATCATGATTTTCTTTCTTTTCCACCCAAATCCCCTTTCTAAAGAAAAGTTAAAATATATTTGCCTTTTCTTGGTTTGATTGGATGGTGTCTGATTCTGATTATTCACCCCAGGATGGAAAGTATTTGTCATCACAGAGCAGCAAAATAGTGAAAGAAATGGGAAATTATGCTTGCACATACTTTTTCCTCGAGTAAAGAGAGAGAGAGAGAGAGAGAGGGAGGAGAAAAACGAATCGTGATGATTGATTGAACATGAGAAATGTAAAAAATTAAGTATGTGCGTATAGTATTGTTTGACCAAAAATGTGGGTACAGAGGTAAACTAGCCTCGTTATAAGAGGGAGGACCAAAATTCAAATTTTGAAAAAGATATTTGTTTGAAAGACCTTTTAGTCGCCACAATATCCTATGAACTACTCTATAGGAAAGCTAGCCTGCACCAGGAAGTCAATACCAACTGAATTTTGGAGAATATTCACCATAATTCCACTCAGTGCAGATGACAACACCACAATAAACGTTTTTGTACTTTTCCCCCATTTTTACACCATGTGAACATTTTAAAATATAGAAAAGACTGAAAATAAATATATAGAAAAGACAAATAATTGTTCAAATTATTCACGTTCTAATCTCTGTGTGATAAGCATGTTTACATATCTTAATATATCTGATCATGTGATGGGTAGTGGCCTAGCTGGTAACTTTGGGGTTGGAGATCATGAGAAATGGGGATTTTTTTGGGTTTTATTGTTGCCTTCACACGGCAGATTTTTACTTTAATAAATTTTAAATAATTATTCATTAGTTATATAACAAGAACTTATCAATTTATGATAAAATTTATAACATACTAAAGAGAGGTTGCTTAACAAGTGGAATTTTAAGATTACAATATATTTATTATATAATTATTTTCTCAATCATGATTCATATGGCGTCTTATTTGGTGGAACCTATTAGAATCCATTTCTACAAAATGAATTAAAAATTAATTTGAAAAATTAAAGTACAGGCAAAAAATCAATATTAAATAATTTATAAATAATATAAATATTTAAAATTATTTTTTATAAAACTAATTCTAAAAGGTCAATGTTTATGGGCATTGTATCTTGACTATATGGATTTCCAGATACAATTTTCTTTCTTTTTATTCAAGTAAAGAAAAGCTCAAATATTCCTTCCCTTGGTTTGATTAGGTGGGGTTTGATGATTCACCAGGATGGAATCATATTTGTCATATATGGGTCGGCAAAATAGGTGTGAAGCAAATAATTTAAGGTGCTAAGAGAGAAGCAGAATGGGAACCTTTGCCTGCAATGAAGTCAATGACAACTACTGCATCTGGAGAAGATTCACCATATATATGATCCACTCTGGATATAATGGAACTTCCTTGCAAGTATGCAAATGGGATTACACTTCAGTTGCATACAGGTCTTGTGTAGATTTTTAGCACTTCCATGGAATAATTTGGACATTGTCACAACTAAGAAATTCTTTCAAGTGTCTCTTTTCAAGATTTAAATTTTGATCCACTTTCTAAAAGTACGGCTCGCTTATCACTACATCTGACACTTGTAGGTTTAAATTATCTAATACATATATTTTTGCATTATTGAACGAATTTGGTTATGAAAAAAATTCTTATAACTACACTCATTATAAAATAATTCTCTCATATTATACGATTTGTATCATGTCAAATATATAGGCTACTATCATCTTTCACAAGAACTGCAAAATTTAATTTTTTTACTACTAATTATTGTTAGTGTATAATAAAGACAATAATGACATACATAAATGACATAGCAAGTGATGAGTAGTATGATATAAAAATATTATCTTATTCTAAATGTACATAAGAATTTTTATTTGACTATGACAAATAATTACTTAAAAATTTATAATATTTTAACATATAATTTGATAATAATGTAAAAAAAAAATTAAATATTGGTAGATAAAAATTAATCTCAAAATTGGATAAGGTCTTTACAAGCTCAAGGCCTGCATTATGGTAAAGTATTCTTCACAGTAGCATACTTTCCGCAGATTTACTAGCTATACAATGTCGGTCTCCGTACCATGTGTCCCCAGTTTTAAAATAGAGAAAAGACTAATAATTGTGCAAATAATAATTCATGATCCATCAATGTTTATATATTTTGCCTGATCAGCACGTTTACATATCTTAATATATATGATCATATCATCGTGTGATGATTAGTACTTGGTCTTTGTAGGGTTGTAGATTATGATTCATGAAATAATAATGATTATATTATTTATTATTATTATTATTATTATTATTTTTGCTAGAATGAGTAGAGGTTAAGTTACATTATTCCTAATCACCAATATTCGTATATTCTACTATTCTAGTGGTACCTAGCTTCCTTAAGAAATACGTTCGTGTGACTCTTTGATTTTAGAATCTATATATCTTGCAAGTTGTAAATAATGGAAAAGCTATATACCATATGGCTTTGAATTTGATGCATCACTCTATATTTATTTTGTGTGTCTTCTCATCCGGACAAAAAATTTCTAACAATCTAGTTAAATTATATTTTATGTCTCCAAAAAATACATACAATTTTATTAAATATTTTTGAAAATATTAGTTAAACCTCTCTTTAATAAAATTTTATTTCTTTAGTGAAGTCGAAATTGAAATCACAATATATTGTGGAGACACATTATTATTTACAAACAGACTTTTCCATATATTGTACCTCCTCTTATACACACACACTCACCTATAAGAGTGTGACTCATAAATAACTAAATTAAAGTTTCAATAAGTCAAATTTTACCTATAATAATAAAAGTATATATATATATATATATATATATATATATATATATAAAAGAGATTAATTTATATCAGTGTAAGAATAAAACTCTTACACTAATATCTAACCATTAATTTTAATTTGATTTGATAGTTTAAAATAACTTAATTTAATAAAAAAAACATAATAATAAAAATTACCTTTAATGGTATAATTTATCTTTAATGGAGAAAGATATTTTGATTTTATTCATTAAACTAAAAAATAAAACAAATAGAATATTTATTTTAATAGAATTAAAAAATTATTAACATTTTTAATAAATGTTAATAAATGGCATGGAATTTTAAAAATTATAAGTTACTTGAAATAATATTCAAGATATTAATAATACTTATACAAATATTTTTAAAAAATATTCTACGTAAATAAGATTATATTTAATTATAGTGTTGAAGTTTTTATTAGGATTTATTGTTATATATTACAATTATAAAATTTAAATAACTAATTAAAATTATTACTAATATAATACCAAATAATAATTATATATTTAATCTTTCATTATATAATTAATTAATATTATTAATAATATATTTTTTATTTAACAATTTATTAATAGATTATTAATGTAATTATTGAAATATATTATTATCATCAATTAACCATTTTTCTGATACTATTTTATACATTTTTTTATTAAAAAATGTATTTTTATTATTTTATAAAAATTAATTTTTTTTCATCTTTTTTATTTTGTAAATTTAATAAGTAGAGAAAAATTATCTTTTTTACATATAATTATAAATCTAAATCAGTGGATTGGGAGAAACGTGCCACATTGTCATGGATGACACATTTTCTGTTATCAAAAAGTTTGGAAGGATATTCCTGAAAATCTGCCGACTATATCTGCATTTTTTTTAAAGCTGAGAGGGTTCGCAAACTGAGGAATCTCTGGAATATCCACCTTGTCTTGTGAATGTGAATGTGAATGTGAATGTGAATGTGAAGTAATATTGGTGAGAAATGATAATTGGCAGATCTGCAACAATAGATATATCTTTACAGATGATATGTTCATTACGTGAAAAAGGAGGCCAGCTTGGTTGCTGATAGGTGATAGCTACACTACTCTTTCCTCAGTTTGATATGTAAAAATTATTTTAGATACTGTGTGTTTGGTGGAGGATTCAGTTCCCATCTATTTCCTGCTGCTATATACTCTCTTTTTTGTTTTCAAATGCAGCACTTCATATATACATTTGTCAAACTTTCAAATCAAAAGAGTTTCATACAACGATTTAAAAATTGGTTCAATCATAGAGTTTAAAGAAAAAAAAAAGGAGGGGGGGGGGGAGAGGAATTCAGAGTTTATTTAGTCTCCAATCAAATGATGCCATAAATAAATTTAAAATAGATTATATATATTTATTTGAATGAGCATAAGAGATTTATATACCATCATTTTTTATTTAATTTCTTTTTTTTTATAGTTTTGGGCCATATAACTTAAAACCAACATGCATTTTGAAAAAATCTTCATGTTTGACCCAATTAAGCTCAAATTTTTGTTCATTTTAAACAATGAACTAATTTTCACTTATTTTTGACAGTTGAATGTTAGGGTAATTTAATCATTCGATTCAGATCTATATAAGAATCGGTCAGCGATTCCATCAGTCCAATTATGCCAATTTTTAAAACACTCATTTTATTATTTTTTTTATATTATTTTTTGGCATAATAATTTGGTGAGGTCTGCGCATACTTTGTCCAATTTTTTTCAGTTTCGTTGAAATAATATTTTATAATGGGATTACATTATTTATAAAAAATTATCATCTAATATCTAAAATAGTGACTAAGAGTCCATATATTATTTATCTAATGAAACAATAAACAGTCAAAACAAAATGTGGGAAAATGTTGTATAATGTTGGGAAAAGGAGAATTAATGGGAGCACTGATTAATATTTTGTTGGTAAAAAAAAGAATTAAGTGAAACAATAGGTAAATTACATTTTAATATTAAGACATTTCATAAATTTTAATGAAAATTTATAATGATACTTAATTATAGAAGATCTATTAAAAGAAATTGTTATAAATAAAAATCGAAACTTAAGTCTTACAAATAAAAATGTATGATTTTTATCAGCTGAATCAATCTTGAAAAGTCTAATTAAAGCTTGTCAAAAGGTAAAACAAATAGAGCACTAACATGGCGTTAATATAGCGTAATACGTATTAAAACAAATATAATAATTACTTGAATGATTAAAGGGAAAGCGACCCAGGCTACAAAAGAAAAAAAAAAAAGCAATAATGAAAGAAAAGGTTAGCACACATTTTCTTGTTGAGAAAATTTAATAAACACATCGTGCATCATTCACGTAAATATAAAACTTGCAAGATTTGAGTTCAAGAATCGACTAATGTGACAAACTTTTTTTTTTGGTAAATTGACATAAACTAGTTTTCATACACAAAATTACCCACATTTAAATTCACGCAATTGCAATATCTATAGTAGATCAAACTTTCTCACTTATTTATAGTATATGGTGCCGCATGATTAATTATTTTTTTAATGCAAAATGCCATCAGATCACCGAGTACAGTGGAGACGGATTTAAATTTTCCATTCTCTTTTTCTGTTTTAGTTTTAGTACGAATATTCTCTCTTATTATTGAAACTAGCGTCTTGAGTGGTATTATCGTGCCTCTCAATCTGTGTTTTTTTATTTTTACTTATATAAGTATTTTTATAAATTAGTTAATTATAATTTTATTATAATTATAAATCAATTAGTTAAATTTAAATATTTTTGTGAAAAGATAAAATATATTTGAAGTCAATTAAAATAGTGTAGATGAAAAGACGATAACTCTCTATATTTGAAATTAGTTTTAATTATAAACTATAATGTTTGTATTTACTATTTTACTTCTTTTTCTATTTGTGTATTATTGGGTTTTATGAGAAATTAAAAATTTGATATCAGAGAGAAGGATCTCCTTTATAATAGTATAATAGATAATATGAGAGCATCTTATTAAAGAAATAAAGACATAAATAAATTTAAACATAATTAGAAGATTTATACACACATTATGTCTACGTGTAAAAAACTTGTGTCTATCTCTCCAACTAAGATAGTTTTATGATAGGAAAGGATCCAAATCATTAATCTTATCCCTTTAATTAAATGTTGAGAACTCAATAAATAAATATTTAATTTAGCATAAATAAAAAAATAGATAAAATTTTGACATAACTCAACTAAATTTAATAGTGGTTGTTGAATGAAATAATTAAAATGGTAAGGAACACTCACTTATTCACGAATTAACAAGCATGCTAAATTATTCTATTAAAAATTCTGACAAAATAATTTTGTCTATATAGTCTTTTTTCTACTATAATAGATTATAAAGTTTACTAGTAATATTCATAACTATTTACTGTATATTTTTATCTCTCTAACATGACAAACTTCTATTATTCAACAACATAAAAGAATTCATATTATTCATTTTTTAGGTTACCAAAGATAAGATTAAGAAGAGAAAAAGATGACAAAGGAATTGGGTTTCATGTGTGTAGATATAGCGATTAATTATTGCAGCTCAGAAGAATATTATAGTACAACAATGAAACATAATAACATTAGACCATTCCATGAATGGCTGCTATCCTGCCAACCATAACGTGGGAAGAACTGGAAATTGACACAAGGGCACACACACCCACCAAAAGCAATGAGAATATCCACGTCTATAAATTATGAATCTCATTGTGAACATGGTAACTTGGGATTTGAGGAGCACGAGTTTTTGTGACTCTGTGAGGGAGAGACACACAGAGAATAGCAAAGAGTGTCACAGAGAGAGATGGTGGGCCCAATGAGACCTCAGTTTGTGCTCTTTGGTTCGTCCATAGTTCAGATGAGTTTCTCCAATGACGGTTGGGGTGCTATTCTTGCTAATCTGTATGCTCGAAAGGTGCTTTTTTCTTCGTCCTTTGCTCTCATTCTATGCTTATTTTGATTCTAACAGTGACAGTATATTTCTGCATCACATTGCAATTTTTCTGAATAGTTTAGATTCAGTAAGTACACTTCATAAAGTGACACTTGTTTAACAAACTGATAAAAACTACTTTGGTAGGTGAAAAAGTTTCGTTATGATAATGATGTGACGCTTTCCTGTTTGAATTCAGTGGTTTTAAAAAACTTGTGAGAACTTTGCAGCAAGTGACTAGCAAAATGACTATCTGAGGGCTTTTTCTTTGGGTAATTTTCACAGAAGATGGCTTACTGTTTGATCTATCAGCCAAATAATGCAGTGAATTCAGATTTGCATATTGCTTTTCTATGTATTGATGGTGAATGAACTTAATATATGATACTGACATGGTGCCATAGGCGGACATAATTGTGCGAGGATACTCAGGTTGGAATTCAAGGCGTGCTTTGGAGGTTCTGGATGAAGTGTTCCCCAAGGTACTGAGAAAATGACTCTGAAATGCCTCAGCAGATTCCATTCTTTTTCCTTTTGAATATTTTCTCCTGTTTTTGTCATAAATGTTAAAAACTGGTTGCTTTATTTGTGGTCAATAGTCATTGAGTAATGGCACCTCTCAAGAGTCAACAAATTGACCTGGTCATACTACAGATTAGCTTGAACTTGATGAATATTGCACATGATATCTTGAATTTGTCCAAGAAGTGGAAATGGACATGTTAAGACTTAAGAATATTATTTTTTGTTTTATTGTTACCGATTTACATTCAGCTTTGAACAATTTGATCTGATTACTTCTGTTTTTGGGTGAATCACAATGTGATTACTTTCATTCTTATTTCTTGCTGAAGAATCACCCTTTTGCGCTGTCATCTTCTTTAACACAGGATGCCCCCGTGCAACCATCATTGGTAATTATCTACTTTGGTGGTAACGATTCTATTGATCCTCACCCATCTGGCCTAGGCCCTCATGTTCCTCTCGAAGAATATGTTGAAAATATGAGGAAGATTGCTCACCATCTAAAGGTAATTAATAAATCCTCCACCCCAACATTTTGCTTCACTCTCTTGTTCAAAAAATTAATTAACATATATATGCAAGCAAGTTTTGATCCAGTGCCAATAGCCTCGTAACACATCAAAGCACTTTAATGTCTTTAAATATTGCTTTTGTTCACTGTTTGCAACATTGCGTATGGGTTTTCTTTACTTCTTATATTTGTTGCTGCAAAGTTTGACACAAATCATAATGGTTTTCAGAGCCTCTCGGAGAAGATTCGCCTTATATTTCTCACTGCTCCTCCCATCAATGAAGAACAAATCCGCAAAAAGCTCAGGTTCATACAGTTTCAATTTGTTTCTTATTATTATTATTATTATTTGAGGTAGAAAGAGTAGAGAGATACATAACGTTGGCACATACATAGATGACTAATTTCTTTCTAAATATCTTTGCATTCTCACTTCCTTGAAATTTACATTGCAAAAATTCTAAACTCTGATGAACTCGTGGTTGGACTGAATCCAGTGCAACACAGTCAGGAAGAACAAATGAATCCTGTCGAGTATATGCAGAGGCATTAATGGAGCTGTGCGAGGAGATGAACATCAAGGCCATTAATCTATGGTCTGCAATCCAGACTAGGGATGACTGGTTAGATGTCAGCTTCACGTGAGTATGCTCTCAATCATATATCCCTGCAATTGAAAATGTTCAAATCTTCTTTTCCTTCATTTGATTTGGTGGTTTCGTCTATTCCACAGGGATGGTATTCATCTGTCAGCAGAGGGAAGCAAGGTAGTGGTGAAGGAAATTTTAAGGGTCCTCAGAGAAGCAGATTGGAAGCCTAGCCTGCATTGGATGTCAGTGCCAACTGAATTTGCAGATGATTCACCATATTATCCTCCCACTCCAGATGGAACAGCCACCATTAATGTGTCTTACAGTATCTCCCGGAGAAGCTTGCAGTGGGATTTATAGAACTATTTTTGCGTTGGCATGCCATGATGAACGAGGCTCTATTCTGCAGCAGAGCTAGCCACTAGGGCAACAACCACAGAAGGGTAAGGATTTTGCACTGTGTTGTATTTGGCAAGATGGTCTTGTCGTGTGCTCAATAATAAATGGGAGACTTCTTCCTGGTGCTGGAAATCTGAACTCTTTAGGGAGTGTTGTGATTTGTGAACTCGTGATTCTATTTTTGTTCTGCAGTTTTCGAATAAATATGTTCAGCTGTTTTCTTTCTTAAAGTGATAGAGACGTGAGCATTTTTTTATATATATTCGTATGTCCATCCTCTGTTCTACACTATAATTACACTGATTTATTATCTATATATTGGAGACTCCACTGCAAAAATGAGCAATTACTACATCTTAAACAATTGATACATGACCATGGTCCTTAACATCCATGCTTTTTCTCTGTTTTCTTTTTTTGGGAAAAAGTGAAGGGAAGAAAAAGTTGACATATTTTACCATATTCTAATACTAAGACATGTCAAAAGGTTCCACGAAAACATAAACTATTAACAAATAGCTTATAAAAACAAACATAGACTATTAACAAATAGCTTATCAGAAGAGAATTGCTACTAAAAGGAACAAAACATAAACCTTACAATTGAAGTGCTTTGATTCGTACCTAATTGAACCAATGTTCTTTTTTTGCTTCTAAAATTATGGATTCAAATCCTATATTTTTATTTTTTGACCTACTCTTGTCTTTTTAATTAAGTACTGACAATTTATTGTAAAAAATATATCTTTATCTTAATTGATAATAATTTCGTTTTAAATTAAAATATTTTTTTAATATGTTGCCAGTTCTTAATTGAGATATATTGTTAGAGACAGAAAAAATGACAGAAGATCTAAATCCACCACAACTATACACTATTACCTGTCCTTATATACACATATCACGTAGAGTCTACCAATACTGAGATTTTCCTTTTGGGTCATTGCTGCCTCTACCGTTTGCAGGGTTAAAAATTGTCCCACGGTCCCACCTAAACTTGATCATGGTCAAGCTCTGTTTTAAATTAGGCTTTTTTTATTGAAAAAAAATAAAAATGATGTATAAGTCCAAGCTAGCCTTAATTTTCGAGCTTCAAATAAGACTTAAGCCCAATCAAATAAAACTGTCGAGACCTAAGGCCTCAAATTATTTGACGAAGCCTCCCAAACTAGGTTTAAATTCTAAATGGGTTTTGTGAAGAAAAATATTCATTTTAAATCTACATTTGCAGTTCAGGTCACGAGTTAAACAGCTAAGTTAGAAGCCTTGATGCCACCACACTTATATTTGAGAATGTCTTCTTCCTTCCCCCAAAATTCTCCTCCGACCAAAAAAAAAGAGTCTACATTTAGTTTTTCATTTTTTCTATTTTCTTTCAATTATATTGGATACCCATATTTGGATAAATCATAAATAATTCTCTTATTTTTGCATTTATAAATCAATATACATGAATATATATACCTCTCCTATATATCATTTCTTTTCATGAAATCTGAAACACTCAAATGATATATCTTTGGTTCAGTTTTTTGGTCAATCAAGACTAAGTCTCACTCTCTTAACAAATTTATGGAGGTATCCACATATCAATATAGTATATTTTAAAAAAATTAATTTTCTTAAGTGTTAATTTAAAATTTGAATCAATGTAATCAAGGTTAAAATTGCACTTCCTTAATTATTAGGCTAACTGCTTGGATTTGTATGGTTGTATTTGAACTCAAAACAATATATTTTCAAACTAAGATTAAGTCATATTAATGATTTATTTATTTAAATGGAATGATTTGTTTGGATGGATATAAAAGAACTAATATGAAAAATAATGGAAGAAACCATCTAATCCTCTTTAGACGCCATATAAAAGAAGAAAGATAATGGAATAAAGAACACATTTGATACACAAGCAAGTATATTGAAACTAATATTATTTATTATAAGTTATACTTTGTGCTTCTTTCTTATAACCCCCATAATATAAGAGTTATTTTACAAATTATTTAGAGTAAAACACCTGTTTGTATCTCAATATCCCTCATCGTGCAAGAAAAAGCTAGAAGACAAGATATTTACAGTTATAGATATTTTTTCCCTTACTAGATACATTGATTATATTTAATTATATATTAAAAACTCCACCATGAAAATGAAAAGTTACTAAGTTTTGAACTTTTGATCAAATTGTCAATCACAACCTTCCCAATTTTAATGGCCAAGTTTATGATGCATCCTTAGTTACCAAGTTTTGAACTGAATGTGGGGACCACTAATTAAGGATCATTAGTTTAATTGACCAACTAAACTTGAGGTGGAAACTTTTATCTAATGTGGTAAACTCATCTAATTGCTTAATTGGGACAAATATAATAATCATAATTGATTCCCTAATAAATTATTTCTATACTCTACTCTCCAATTTGTTGGCACCTTGTCATTATCATCTAGGATAACTTTTATTGAAGTTTTGTATTTATAGTTTATACACATTTATGTGCTTACACCTAATTCCATCAATACAAAGATTGTTTTTGTAAGATTAGGAAGCATAAAACAAAAAGATGAGAGGACAAAATGAATGGGAAACAAAAGAAAATATAAAGAAACGAAAAGGAAGGAAGAAGCATAATTTTGTTTTATTTCTGTAGTTTGAAATTTCAATGCAAATGCATACGCAAGTTGTTTGTTGTTTGTTCAAGACCGTGAGGTACTGCCTAGGCATTATTATTTATTTGGTACGCTCTGTACGTAAGACAACACAGACTGTCAGCTTTATCTTACAAAATAGTCTCATGCATAGTTGATAATCTGCGTCGGAGGTCAATCGGGGTAGAGATCTGAATCACTAGATCAACGGTTCGATTAATCGAATCAAAAAATTTAAATAAAAAATAAAAAAATTTTAATAAAAAATAAATTCAATAACATTATCATGTAAATAGTACATAATATTACACCAATTCAATACACATGATTTTATAAACAACATAAGTCCAAACCCATTAACGTTACAATACAATACACATTTCTTGCTTGAGTACTTCTTTTATCAGCTTACTAATTTAGAATAAATCGAAGTAAAAAAATGTCAAGACATATAAACATAAACTTTATAATGAAACACTTAAGTTATAGTTGTTTATAGCCTACCTGATTACTCTCTCGAGTCTCAAACATTTAATATAACAGTATCATAATCATTTTCAAACATTCTGCTCTTACCTGATAAAAATAGCTTAACTAAATATACAACTACACATCAAATTATTTAGAAAATGACAGAGAGCACTTATCATGAGAACCATGATCATGTGTCAAGTTTATCACCACTTGTTCCAGCAAATCATGTTCTAATCTGAATTCTAATTTTGGGTGGAACTAGAATTGGAAGCTTAACATCATGTTCCACTTTTAGTATTGTTGAAAATAAAATTACAAATGGTAAAAAAAAAAAAACAAAAAGAAATCCAAGAAGATCTGCTTTTTGCTTTTTGTTTCCTAAACCACCCCACCTTGTAAAATCTGGGGCAAAAAAATTCATGTTTTACAAAGCAGTCAAAGGGAGAAGCATTTGATTTTTCTTCTTCTTTACTTCCATTTTGATTTGTTTTCTTTTTTCTTTCCGCAGTTTGATTCTTTCTTGCTTTGAGAGACCCCATTGACCATTGTGAGGAACCGTGGAATCGGAAGCTTAACAAATATTTCAGCAATATTTCACTCTTTTCCATCAATAATTCAATTCTCCCAAATGTAAATCAAAGTATAACAGAACATCTAGGAGATAACAATCGTATAATAATTTTTCTTTTAAAAAAAAGGGCCGGGAATAAGATCAACAAAACGGAGCCAGAGATGAAGGACACAAAGCAGGATGTTTAACTTCAATGTTCCAGGCCAACAAAACAGAGCAATAAGCAAACGAACATGGCGGAGGACGACGCAACTTGAGGACGACCGACAACACACATTGACGGAGAAGACCATGACGGGGCAGGCAACCGGAGGTCGACGCACCTTGACGGAGAAGGCTTGGCCACGAAGGAGAAGACCATGGCTGACGGCACAACTCCACGATGGCAGATCTGAAGTCAAAAGAGTGAAAGAAAGAAGTCTGTGGAAGAAGGGAGATGAGAAAAAACAAAAAAAAAACAAATGGAACTTCGAAAGTGAAATAGGCATAGCGAAAAGGATGAGTTTCATCACAGAATTTTTTTTCACAGTATAGAAACGGGTCAATTGTGAACCAGCGGTCCGGTCAGGTCGGCAATTTTCCCGAGTTTGACTGGATCGAAAAGAAAAGCAGTCCAACAGCATGACCGGATCGGTCAATGACCCGGGATGTAGGTTTTTTGGTCCAATCGAACAGGTCGATTCAATTTATACAAGTATGACCTTGTACTCTGTCATATAATAATAATAATAATAATAATTTATGTATTAAAAATTAATATGACAAATATAAAATAATATAATATAAAAAAATTATATCTAATTTATTTAATAATCTTTTCATAAAATAATATTAGTTAAACATATAACATATTAATTACGTAAATTATTATTATCTTAATTTATTTATACATAAAAAATGATTGATATTAAAAAATATTAAATGTGTTGGTTAAAGTAAAATATAATACTTTCTTTGTTTTTTTTGTCACATTAGATAAATTTTTTTACTCTATTTATTATTTTAAAAATTTAATGATGTATTAATTATTTTTAACTCTATTTTTAATATCGATCAAGTAAAAGAAATTAATAAAATAAATAATAATATTTTAAGTATTTAAATAAAAAGACATTTTAGTCAAATATAATTATTTTTTTATTTAATGACTTCTTTAATTTTTTTTATAAATACCTAAAAATATTTGTTGTTTTAAAAAAAATTTGTTTCATTTGTTTTATTTAATTTTTTTCTTAATTTAATCTTTAATATTAATAAAGTAAAATAAGGAATAGAGGAATGAATCATGATATTTTAAATATTTAAATAAAAGGGTATGTTAGTTAAATTTAGTTATTTTTTCTTGTAAATAAAATTTTTTAATGATTCTCTTAATTCTTAAACAAATACATTAAACAATAAATAAAAAAAATAAAGAGAATAATATCCTACATTGTTAACGTAATATATATTCAGTGATACTTATACAGTGCAAGAGAATATATATTGTCTTACTCCATTTATCTAAGAATATTTTTTTGGTTCATTCATTTATCTAAGAATATGAATGTTATTATGGTATTTTATTTTTTTTAAGGTCTAGTACATTGAAAGAGTTATCAAATATTTATTAATTATAAGTTTTTAAAATAAATGTTTGGGCATTATTATGGTACTTTTTTTTATACTAATATATCAACTGATTTATTAAATATATATTAGTTATTAGTTTAATTTTATAAATTTTAAGTTTTTATTGTAAAATATAATGATTAACAAATCATAAAAGATATTGGTAACCTTCAAAAAAAACAAATCAAGATTATGTAGTTAGTAGTGATCTGAAAACCGGACCGGACAGGCCAATCCGACCGCTTCAACCGGAAACTGAACCCATGACCGGTTCGGTTCAACCTTGACGATCGATTCAACTGGAATTTCATTTTACAAAACCTCACCATTCCCTCTCAGGAGGAGAACTCGAGCGGTGTGTTTTCGTGCAGCAAGTCTTACCACTAAACCAATCACTCTACTATTTTACAAACCGCCTAATTATATATTTAATATAAAATAGAGATATAGTTACAAGTTACAACTTGCAACTTTCATCAAAAGATCTATAAAAGAAATATTACTACTATTATAATGTAATGTTTATAATATATAGATTATAAATTGTGAATTATATTTATTTTGGTTAATTTATATACTATATTGTTATATAGATTAATATTATGTTATTTACATGAATGTAATATTTTTTTATTTTATGACACTATTTTTTATGTTTCAAATAATTTTATTATTAATTTATATTATATTTTTATAATTTTTATTTATTTTATTAATATATAAATAATTATATATATATATATATATATTTATATTTATATATAAATATAAATATATATTTAATTTTATTTCAATTCGACTATGATAAAACTATTAAATCTTGAATCAGTAGTTCAATTGATTATCTGTAGTTACACCCAAAAGTCTACGAAAGCTCTCTTTCACGGAAGTGGTTACGAATTCAGGTGACTGTTTAGAAGTAATAAAATAACAGAAAAAAAAAATGATAACTGCCTAATCTTGAACGTGTTTTCATTAGTTGAAAGGTTTTCGTATTCGGAATTTGCGTTTAAATTTTGGTAACAACAACCGTATCCTAGTAAAAATATAATATAGTAAAATTATAAAAAAATAAATGCTTACCTAATAAATAACTTGTTTGATTGGATTTGGCAGTGCAACGAGAATAATAAATGAAGGTAGTGGAGGCTTTCCATTCTATGACGCGACCTGGAGGCTGCGACTTAGTACAATAATTGAAAAAAGCATATACACAATTGTATTCGAATTAAAATTTATAAATTTAATTTTAAATAAATTTAATTTTAATTAAAAATAAATTTAAATGAAAATAATTTATATTTAATAAAAAATTATGTTTAATTTAAAATTAATAAATAATTATTTTAAATTAAATAAATTTTTAAAATAAAAATTATATTTAAAAAATAAAATAAATAAAACAAAAAATAAATAAAAACCCGACTCCAAAAGCGACGCACCCTCGGTATATTACGTTGGTGTGTATGATTGCTAGTGAGAAAGAAAACAAGAGAGAGAGATGGTTGGACCAGTTAGGCCTCAATTTGTGCTGTTTGGTTCGTCCATTGTTCAGCTCAGTTATTCTGAAGAAGGTTGGGGATCTATTCTTGCTCACTTGTATGCCCGCAAGGTACTTTCTTCTTCTTTTCTTCCTTCTTCTTCTTCGTAAAATCTGCAGGGTGTGTGCTTCTGGTTATGGTTTCTTCACCATCTCAGGCTGAACATGTGGTTTATTCAGTTTCAGTTCTTGCTTCAGTTATGAATGACTGAAAGAGTGTGAAATTGCTTTCTTTTCTGTGACACCATTGAGATGTATAGAAGATGATGAAATTGATATATCCTGTCATAATTTCCCATGGTTATGCTCTTTTGTTTCATTGAGATGTGCATCTTTTTTCCTTTTTTATTTATTTTTTATTTGAGGATGACCCTATTGAGAGTTTGAGACGCTTATTTTTTATTTGCATTTTTGTTTGACATTTTTAGTTTTTAAGGGATAAACATAAGTTAAAGGGGATAAGGTTTCATCTTCATTCTTCAAGAACAAGACTGCACGCAATGTGATAGATCCTCTTTGGGAAAAATAAAAGTCCCATTTGCCAATGATTCAGATGATATGAAAATATGCAGGGAGTTGCTTACTACCATTCATGGAAGGGAAAGGAAAAGAAGGGATATAATAGAAAGCAAAAGAAAAGAAGGGATATAATAGAAAGCAAAAGAAAAGAAAGGAAGGGAAAAGTAAAAGAGTTATCACTCACCTTGTTTGATATCATTTAATAAAAAAGAATAAAAATGTATTTAAATTGCTTTATTACTCTTTCACAACTTGTAACATCATTTGATTTTAGCATCGATAAAGTGAGAAAGTAAAATTTTAGAACTTTTCTTTCCCTTTCAATCCTTTGGATTTTGGAAGGAAGCAAAAAAGTAGAGTACCACAAAAAGTTTATCACTCCAACTTTTTTCGTTTTCCCTCTTAAATTGATGCCAAACAATGGATGAGCCCAATCCTTAAACTCTACCCTTTCCTTTCTACTCAAAAAATGCATATAAACGCAAAGTAATACATATTGTTTTCGGAGCTAGGAGAAATTTTTTGAAAAAAACAAGGAAGATAAACCTAAATTAGAGGAAAATCCTTGTTTGCATTCAGCAAACCAACTATATTGAGGACTTTTTGAGGAAGTAGTGGTCCTAGTGCACTCTCTCCATCAGTCCTTTCTAGCAGTACAAGGGCATGCACGATTAGAATAATATCTAATTGTTTGATAGAGACTGATTTAAGAACACTATGCACATAAACTGCTTAATTTTTCGAAATATCAGCCAATAATGGAGTGAATTTACATTTATATATGTCTTTTGTGAGTGATAATTCATTATGTTGGCCAATGAGTTTAACTTATCACACATTGACATGACATATAGGCAGATATATTTTTGCGAGGATACTCTGGTTGGAATTCAAGGCGTGCTCTGCAGGTTCTGGATACAATTTTTCCCAAGGTATGCAGCATCCGAGTTCTAAATGCCTCTATTGATTCAAAATTTACCCCTTTCTTTAGCTTGAATTGTTTGTCATTTCTTCATAAATGTTAAAACAAAATGGTTATTTTATTTGTGGTAGTTGACTAACAAAATGGCACCTCACAAAAGAATCAGCAAATTGACTAGGTCATACTACAGATTAGCTTGAAGAATCTTGCACTTGCTCATGATTTTCTCAACTTGTCTTGGAAGTGAGCATGGACACATTAGGAAGATTATTCTAATTTTTACGAGATTAAATGTTCTAGAATGAACAGTATCAGTTTCTCTTTTGTTTGTTTAGATTCAGCTTTGCACAATGTGATTACTTTGATTCTTTCTCAGACTGACATGTAGGGAACCACCCTTTTGCTCTGTCATCTTCTTTAACTCAGGATGCCCCCGTGCAACCATCATTGGTAATTGTATACTTTGGTGGTAATGATTCTATTCTTCCACATCCAAGTGGCTTTGGTCCTCATGTACCTCTCCTAGAATACATCGAAAATATGAGGAAGATTGCTATCCATCTGAAGGTAAACTTTCAGTCTTTCACACTAGAGTAGCACTTTCCTGTGTTACTTATATGAAAGAAATCCTTCATCCTTCAAGTATTGCTTGTGCATTGCTTGCATAAAACTGGCTTTTCTTTATCACTGCAAAGTTTGTTTGACAAAAATCCTCATGGTTGCCAGAGCCTTTCAAAGAAGACTCGCGTTATATTTCTCAGTTCTCCTCCTGTCAATGAGGCACAAATCCGTGAAACCAGGTTCTGACTGCAACTGATTTTCAATTTGATTATTACAATTCACAAAAAAGAAAAGGTACAGAACTACAGATACATAATAGTGATGCCTAAGCTTCTACTTACATGGAGACTATGATTGCATAATGACACATATACCTTTACTTAGAATACAGCTAGCATCCTCTTTCCAAATACCTCCCCTCCCCTCAAATTAGCACATATATGTTATAAACTCTAAGTTTTTTTATATATAAATCAAACCTGTACTCAAAAGGTTATGTGATATAATGTTATTCAGAGTCAGACTTGAGCTTAGGCTTGAGTAAGCATGGCTGATATGTCAAAATTGACATCTTAAGCTTAAAACCAACTATAGTTGAATCTATTATACTGGCATATGATAAGTTTAGAGAATGGCTGGTTCCTTCCTAGAATCTTCAACATTCTTATATCCTGATTTTTTTGGAATTTACATTTCAAATCTTAAACTCTGATGAATAAATGGTTGGACTGAAACCAGTAATCGCCGGGGGCAGTTAGACAGGACAAATGAATCCTGTCGAATATATTCAGAAGCATGTTTGGAGCTGTGCCGGGAGATGAATATCAAGGCCATTGATCTCTGGTCTGCACTCCAGAAAAGGGATGACTGGTTAGATGTTGTTTTCAGGTAAGTATATATGCTCTCATTTTTTCCGGTATGTTTGGATTGGAGGAGAATGGAGGGAAAGAGAAGAAAAAGAAAGGCTTATTTTAAAATTTTAAGTTTAAAATATTCAATATAAGCCTTTCCCTTCCCTCTCTTTCCCTTTATTTTCCTCCATCTAAACATATACCTGAAGGAGAAGTTCAAATATGCCTATCCTTCATTTATAAGGGTGTTGTTTGATAGGGATGGAATTCATCTATCATCTGAGGGGAGCAAGATAGTGGCAAAAGAGATATTGAAGGTCCTCAGAGAAGCAGACTGGGAACCTAGTCTACATTGGAAATCAATGCCAATTGAATTTGCAGAAGATTCACCATATTATCCAGTTGGCCCAGATGGAAAGACAACTATAAATATCTCCAACTGGAGCATCCAGGAAAGTATGGAATGGAACTAGACTTGTGAGCACTTTGAAAAATGTAGACAGGCCCCAATTGGTAGAATCTTTAGGCAACAGTCACAAAATAGCAGGGTCGTAGTACTGTGCCTAAAGCAATATGGTGGTCTTAGTTCTCACATGTTCAATAATAAATGGGTGATAATTTCTCCCTGGTTGTTGAGCATGTGAGTACTGTGAACTTGTGATTCTATATTTGAGCTTTTATTGAGCCAATTGCTAAGTTGGTTTCACCATCTTATGGTTTTATGTCTCTAATTTAACAATGGTTATACAAGTAGCTGGCACTGCAAAATAAAATGGAAAATCAATGGCGAGCCATGTTGATAGTTTAGTGGAAGCATAAAAACAACATACCTCAATTACAGCTTCGAGAACAATATTGGATAATATATCTTGATGAATGCTGAGTGTGTCTATCATACCCCTTTTGCAAATCGGATAAGGGTTACCTTTCAATTTCATGAATAACTTTCATCATGCTACTTTGTCCATTTCATCCTTATATTAAGAGTAAAAAAAATAAAATATACTTCATATGAACACCAATAATACCATGTGAACATTTTCTTTTTGATTTAGCACTCGCAGACTCAGCCTCATGCATAATAGATACACAATGGACAAATAGTTTACTAATAAACCAAAAATGCAGCAGTTGGATATGAAAACAAATCTTACAATAGGAGTGAAGTTTTTCTCATTTTCAAAGTATGAGGTGCATTATAACTGTCAAAGTAGTTGCCCATCTTTTGATACTTCCAGTTGATATAGAATAATTTAATATTTATCAGTCATCTAAGTGAGTAGCACAAACATGTCCGATGAATAGTTTAATTAGAGTTAGAACTGAACCGAACCAGCTCGTGAATAATTCGAGATTTGACTCGTTAATTAATTCAATAAATTTGATTCATGAATTAAATGAGTTGAACTTAAGTCAAGTTATACTCGACTTGTTAAGTTCATGAACTAACTTGATACATAAATACATATATATATATATATATATATATATATATATATATATATATATATATATATATAAGTAAAATAAGTTTGCGAAAAAATACAAGAAATTTGAGCTAACATTTAGTTTATTTTATTTTATTTTAGTTTCATTTTAATACATTTTGATTTATTTGATTCATGTAACTCGAGCTAATGAACTAAATCAAACAATTTGCAAACTTAATTCAAGCCGAGTTCGAACTACAAAAAATTGTTCATATCAGACTCAAGTTGAGTTTCTAGCTTTAACCATTTCTTATCGAGTTCCGAAGCATCGCCTCAATTCAGTTCGCTTAGTTTCTAGCCTCAATTTTAACTAAAGCACTTTATTACGTTTTTTAATAAATTGTAACTAGGCGTGGGGAGCTTTTGCCATACTTTAGGACTTAAACTCATGAATCTAAGAATAGCTTTAAGGGCCATAATTAGATCAAAAACTTTGGTATGCAATATTTTAAATTATCCATTACTTGTCCATAGATTAACTGTCAAGTATTTAATGAGTATTCATTATACTTTATGAATTTCAAACATTTAGATTAAACTATCCATTTTGGTCCTCCAAATATTCATTTGAAATTAGTTTAATCCTTTAAAGATATGTAATATCAAATTAATCATTTAAAAATTTAAAGTGACATTTGATCTTTCAAAAATATCTGACATCAAATTAGTCCTTCAAAATTTTAAAGTGACATTAAAATGATCAATTTCCGAAAGATTATTTTGAATGACTATTTTGATATCACTTTAAATCTTTAAAAAACTAATTTGATGTCACATATCTTTAAAATCAAACTTTTCAAACTTATGTCAAATAAATTTTTAAATGACAAAAATGAATAATTTAGTCAAACATTTATAATAAGAATTAATAATCAAAATATATTTGACAACTTATTAATCATATCGATACCCTAATTTTTTTTTTATAATATAAGGGGGCAAAACCCAAGAAGGAAACAGAAAAACTGAGAAGTTACACGAAGGAATACTGACTCCTATAGAATCACGAAAAAGCAATCCTCTAAGAGTGACTGGAGGACTCTTCTTAGATCATCCATCTCTGGCCTTGATCAAAATTGTAGTGAACTAAGAAGTCAGCACATTGATTCCCTTCCCCATACATGTGATTTTAGTTTCACAATCTAATCCTGACTGAATAAAGATCTCAGTCCTTTGATTAGTTGTCTGGTTTCACTAGAGCCTTCCAAGGCCCACTTGCAGAACTTGGGTAACCACTTTAGAATCCAAGCTCCAAAGAAACTCTTCTAAATCCCATTCTCTAGGCCAAGTTGAACCCCCTCCCAGGCACTCCAAAGCTTGGCAAAAAAGGTTGAAGCATACCCTAGTTTACGCGAAGAAGCCAACAATCCATTGGCTGTATCCCTAATCACAGACACATCCGATGAATGGTTTAACTAAAGCACTTTACTAGGGTCACTTTTTTTTTTTTGAATAAATTGTATTAAGGTGAGGGAAACTTTTGCCACACTTCAAGATTTAAACTCACGAATCTAAAGACAACTTTAAAGCCATAATTAGACAAAAAATTTGGTATTCAATCTTTTAAATTATCCGATACATAAATTAATTGTCAAGTATTTAATGATTACTTATTATGTTTTCTGAAATTTCAAACATTTATTATAAGAACTAATAATCAAAACAAATTTGACAATTTATTAATGGCATCAATACCCTGATTTGAAACACCACCCAAGTTAACCCTTCCTTTAGCATCTATCACTCCGAAAATGTAAAATCTATACCGATTTACAAGCTAGATCGCCTTTTATTATCTGATTTTAAAATCACTGTTTTCCAGGCAAGCATGAAGCAACTTTTCCTACTGCTTTCATTTTGGTGCATGAACATCTACACTGAGAATACATACTATTTTCTCCACATATGGGTTTGCCCAAGATGCTTTGTTTTTTTGTTTTTGGTGACATGCCCAAGCTGCATATTTGATAAAACAGAGGTCCTGCCGTTATCTAAACTGATTTTACTCGGAGTTAATTTCAAAGAGTTAAGAGAAATAAATTAATCAAATGAATCGCTAGCACAAGTAATTATACATCAAGCCGTAGAGAGACAACAACAGAGAGGAGGGAAAGACTTTAGTTACATGAGGTAAAGCTCGCTCGAAAATTAACATCAGATGCAAAAGACTTCAAAGTGGCAATACACATCTTCTGAAAGCCCCACTAATTCCTTATCATAAGAAACCTATTAATACAAAGAAAATGTTACACAAACATGTATGAACATAATGAAAACCCTGCTCGTACAACTTTCTGTTTGGCAAGGGTTGCCATGTAGCAAAGATTGTCCTAGAAATCCAGAAGTCTTGCGTGCACATGATACCTTCAATTACATACTCAGAAGAATGTATAGAACAAATCAGACAAGGGAATAATACATACAAGGGCGAGTACAGAAGCAAAGACCCTAGTGGCAGCACAAGCACCCACCTAATTAATCCACCGCAGGAAAATGATTCTACTGGGACATGATCAGCCTACCCTATACTTTCAACATAAAACAAAACTTGGCCAAAACACATCCGAATATAAAAACCACTCTAAAGGGCATGATGAGACAAGGATTCCCTGATGGCTCTCTCCAGTAGACACACTTTCAGGCTAAGCCATACCTCATGTAGACAATTGGAACCTGCCACTAGGCTTTTTTCTTCTCCATCCCTGATATTTCCAAATTATAAACCCTTCAGCATCAGTAAGAATATTAACAAACATGAAAAAGAGGGAAAGAAAACTCTCCAGAAGTAAACTTACAAAGGCAGCGTAATACACAAAGGTCAATCCAGCCAAAACAACAAACGCAATCTGAAATACATTGTACCTGTAATGTGACAACCAGTAAGTCAAACAATATTAAATTGTTATACCAAATAATAGATACACAAACCCTCATCTTAACTCTCCAAGGATAATGATAAAAATCTCCCCTAATATGGGTTATCATGTAGGCGAGTAATGCTACTCACACCAAAAACACAAACATGCACCTCTATAAGCCATTGGATCTCTAATGTGTGTCACATCAATTTGCTTATACACATGATCCAACGGCCTGCAGATTTGGCTTTTTAGTTTGTGGATTTTGGGTGTGTGAATAACATGATTCCATATAGAACCTGAACTGAAAATATGACCCTTATTGGAGTTGGAAGTTGGAACAATGGCCATCCCACCGTGTGGTCTAAACTAACAAGACAGCTAAAAAGAAGGTTCCATTTTTGCCCCACATAACGGTGGGGGGAGGGGGGCAGAAAAAAGAATGCCAGCTTGACTTCACTTGTATAAATATTTAATTCCACGAAGAGACTCCAAAGTGTGGCCAAATATTTCCTGTGCCGCAGTTGCTTGAGCATAGTAGGCAAATGCTGTGGAGCAGAACTGGATCACACTGAAAATGTAAAACAATTGAACTTTCAGGAATGTTGTCACAGCATGACAAGTGACTCACAGTTTATATCAAAACTCTACTTGCTAACAGTTTTCTGCAACACTTGTAATACTACTCGGACAATGGCTTAAATTAATTTCCCTTGCTGTTTGCCACTTCAAATTTTAAAATTTCAAAAGGGAAAATTGAAGCCTAATAGTATCACCATTTAAATGTCTACTCTTTTGAAACTGTATCTTCATACTGTATGTTACCAAAGAAGAATGAAAGGCAATATTATAAACTTTATCATGCTCTGAGGTAGAAACTTTAAACATTAGTGTTGAATCACCAGGACAGCCATCTTAAAAATTAAACTCAATACACATAACATCCCATTTGGAAATGTCAAGCACAGGCTATACTGACCTAATGGAACAGAGAAGGATAAGGCCCACATTAAACAGAAAAGAGTTCATGAGAGTTGCTCCCCACCTACCACGGGTAAGTTCACATCGTGAGTGATCAATAAAAGCATTAAGTGACGAATACAGATTTAAAGGAGAGTAAAATGAATCCGAATGCACAGTTTAATTACTTCATGGGATGTATGGTAATGAAAACTAGTCTCAGCCCAAGCATCATGGCACCAGCAATCACGGCAATGAGAAGGTAGAAGCAGAAAAATGCAAATGCAGCTGTACCAAGAAGACCTGATGAAAGAGAAGAATACATATATTACAAAGAATAACTATGAAAATTAACATAAAATGTATCTATAATTATATATAGCTGATGGAAAGATAACAAAAAGCATGAGTCTTCCAACAAACCCCAGATATCATCTAGCTTGATGAAAACTTCATTCAGGAAAGGAGAAAGAGGAGGATCAATTAATAGATAGATAACGATATGAGCAACCCATGCCACAGAAACGATCAATTAATACCAACGCCACCAAATATCTGGATTGAATGGTGAGAAAACAATGGTTAATATCATGAATAGGAAAAATAGTCCTTAATGTGACCCAGGATAAAAGGCTTATTTAAATTCATAATAAGAGACTGCTACTTCTTGTGTGCGGTAATTGTTTATAGCATCAGTTCATATCTTTAGGGAGTTAACAAAATCTGATAACTTTCATCATTCAAGGTGTTATATCTCAATGGCTTAAGATTACAGAACAACACAATATCCTAATTCACAGTGTCACACACACTTGCAAAAAACAATGATAACCAAAAGAGAGTAATTTCTTTTGCAAAAAAATATAAGATTATCCAAACAAGCCTAAACTACCTAGGCTGAATATGAAGTAGAAACTTTATCTTTCGATAATTAAATTTTATGAAGAATGAGNTTATCTTTCGATAATTAAATTTATGAAGAATGACTACAGCGAAAGCACAGATCCAACAATAGTAACAAGAGCACAACATATTCTGGAAATGTAGTACGCATGGTCCATGTTTTCTCAGATGAAGGAATAGCAGAGTATGCTGAGCACTGTTTTAAGGACAAAGGGAAAAAAAAAAAAAAACCAGAATGAGGAAGAGCGAAAATTACTTCTTAAAAACAACAAATCTAGCAAAAAATCAACTATTAGTAAAAGCACCTGATGGACACCACTTCCGATACATTGTTGACCACTATTGAACCCCCATGAGCTAGGAAATGAAGTTGTGGATGAAGAGAGATGCCTAACAGTAAAGTCCACCTTCCCGACAAGCCCTAATATATCACTCAATAAAAATAAAAGCACAATCAGGCGCAAGCCACAATGGATTTGAAATGTATACTCAAGATTGTGGGTGGTTATCATTGCAGTCAGATTTTACACTTAGTAAATTAGAAACCACAAAATGCCCAACACAGTTTTACTGACATAAACTGCGAAACAGCTTCTACTACTTGCAATGAACTATTATTGCTACAAAGGGCAACCCAATCTTAATTTTTCTTGCTTAAATTCCTGCCCCTTTTGCTACCATTAATCCACTACAAACAACTTAGGGTATGCTGTGTGGGCGTTTGTGCGACCCAAATAGGCTTTTGAAGGCTCAAACAGGATTTTACTTATTTTTTGTCTTATTTATTTTTACATTTATACCATTCCTCAAACATGATTCTAATTTTAAAAGCCTGTTTGATCTGAAGAAACTATTTTTTATTTTTACGTTAAACGCAATTTTTTACCAAACATGAATTACTTTAATCAAACTCACTTTTGATTGAAATTAAGTTTGCAAAATCAAGTTTATCCAAAATCAAGTTTGTAAAATTTAATCCAAACATACACTTAATTTCTTAATCCATCGATGCTTAAAAATTTCTACTTTAATCAAACGCACTTTTGATTGAAATTAAGTTTGCAAAATCAAGTTTATCAAAATCAAGTTTACAAAATTTAATCCAAACATACACTTAATTTCTTAATCCATCGATGCTTAAAAATTTCTTCTAAAGCACAGAATCTCTGCTAAGCAGTACTTCCCTGAAAAAACCCTGAGAATGAGGTAAAGTTCCACCCTTTCTCCACTTCTAATTATTGGCCCACATGCATTAATTATACGAAAACCACATTTCATGTAAAGAGGCAGTGCTACCAAAATGGTCATCAAACAAATCCAACCACCCAATTTTGACAACTGAAGTAAACACACCAGAGTTCCTATTAGTCCTGCAAAATACAGTTAAACTGAAGCATAAAGTACAACTCAGTCCTACCAAACACACGCAGAGTAAGGGGAGAGAGTCCAATTGAAAGTGGAAAGTAAACAAGAGCATACCATATAAAATACCCAGAATGAGAGCGCATACGATAGCTGTCGTCACCATCCACAGCAACGCGCTCTTAACCCGTTTACCAACACTCCTGCACGCAAATTCCAGAACCAGAAAAGCAGCTCAAAACGGATGCTTTTTGTATGCGGGAGAACACAAAATGCAACATTGATTACAACCAACCGAAATAACCTACTTGTCCTGGTCCCCTTCGTAGTAGAACATGGCGAAGGGGATGATGAAGAACACGAGCACAGCGTCGAGAATGTAGACGGCCAGCCACAGATCCTTCATCGGCAAGGTGAGATTACACGCGCCATTGTATATAGCGTGCCGGCACGCCCGCCGGTTGGCGACGTCGGCGGGAAGCATCAGGATGGAAATGGCAGCGACGGAGAGGCCCAGAACGACGACGAATTTGGGGAAGTAGGCCTGGTTGGCGTCATTGGGGTGCTGGTAATTGACGAGCAGGTAGACGTTGAAGATGAAAACGATGATGCACACGACTATGGCGACGATGACGAGGGCGAGGTTGAAATCGCCCATGGCTTCCCTCGATCTCTCGCGATTCGACTTCGTATCGAATCGAAGAAATCAAATTGGGAATTAGGGTTCCAATGTTAGGCTATGGGCTTCGAAGATCGGAGAGAGAAAGAGAGACGGGATTTGGCTCCGGTGGCGGTTCGCTGGTCGGGGAGTACGGATTAACGGTGATTTTGAGGAATCAGCGTGAAGTTACTGTTCTGCCCTCCCTGAGGGAAAGGGCAAGAGGAAGAATGATAGGAGCGGTTGTTTGGGTATGAATGTAAATTCATGAGACTTTGTTGTTACGACTTACAAGCAGCATGGAAACCAGCCTGTCCCAAACGAAACGAGGGTGTCTCTAATATTTTACTTCTTTTTTTAATAAATTTACATATTAGTCCATAAAAATATATCTCTTAATCGTCTTTAAATTAATTGAATTCATTTCGGGTAATCTTTTCAAAATAATAAGGCAAAAAAATTTAAATAAATAAATTAGAATATTTAATTTAAATTATGAGTTAAATATATTTTCCAAAAATTAATGTAGCAGTTTACATGTTTCTTCTTTTTTTTTTTTTGACATTGTGTAGGGACCCTATATTGACATTATGAGATGAGTTCAATAATTAATACTAAAAAACTTATTATTAAGACTTTAACTCTGATTTATTAAATTTATTTTTATTATTTAATTATGTATTATTACATTATTAAAGTAATTTGACCAACTAAATATTTGTTATAATAATTTTTATTTAATAATATGATAATAGAGGTAAAAATTAAATTCTAATACTAATTATATATACCATGGGTATTGTTGTGGTCAATGTTGCAAAACTTGGACTGGCTTGACCAGTTGGACAGAAAATCTAGTGAGCTGTGCTTGGTTAGACATGTTGACTAGTTTTCAATAAAGCTTGATAACACTCCGCTAAAAATAAATAAATAAAGCTTGAAACCACAAGTAAAACTTGATCAAGTCAGTCAATTTTTCATTTTCTTTAAATTTTTTTATTGACAACCCAATAAGTAAAATTATTTGTAATTTGGTTTGATTTGATTTTGAAATAAAAAATTATTTAAACTAGACTAATTGATTTTCTTATATTATAAATTCATCAGTTTTATCTTAATTGAATGACTGAATTGAACTCAATATTTTTTAATCAATTTGGTTTGGTATAATCTAATTACTTTTTGATTAAGTACTTTTTTTAAAAAAAAATTATATCTAATTAAACTTTTTTGTTTTTGCATGACTCGTTAATAACAAGTTAGCTTAAAAAATTAATAAAAGCACAATTACATAGATATAAACAATAAACTGACTTAAACATTTATATTATGTTTAATTATATGAGTTCTGTTTTGTTTGAATTTCTATTTTTTTGGTTTAGTTTGTTTAATTTAAATCGGTTTGGCTTGGTTATACACATCCTTACAAACAAGGTGACCTCTTATTCTTATTTGACTATTATACCTATGATACTCATGGGTTTTACAAATTAATTAAATTATTGTAGGAAATGTATACTTGTCTCGTCGGTTAGAAGTGATAGAGATGACAAAGCAGGTCAACTCACCATGGATTATATGAAAATGAGGCAAGGCGGGTTGACCCATTTTCATTTGATGAGTTAGAAAAATTAACTCATTCTATTTTATAGTTGTTAGCAGGTTGGCAGGTCAATTTATCTAAAATTAAATAACAAATTAATAAAATAACAAATTAAGGAGTCAAGCAGCCTAAAAATTAAAAAAAAAAGATGGTTTAAACAAGTCAACTTATGGATTGACCCATTATTCCACCAAAACAAAAGTTTTTTTAAATAATTTAACTTAACCCAACGGGTCAACCAACCTTATCATGCCACAACCAGCGGGTTAAATGTGGTGGATTAAAAAAACTTGACTCAAAAAAATGGGTTACATAATATAAGTTAAATCATTATTTTTAGTAAGTTAAACAAGTTGACCCATTACTATTTCCTTGTTTTCACTAATAGTGTGTTGGCATTCAAAATTTATTTAAAGAAACATGCAAACCTAATTCAATTTGGTTTAAATTTTAGTTGAATTGAATTTAAATGAATTGATGTTGAAAGAATATATTATCTATTATAATATTTAAAAGAAGTATGATCTAAAGTTGATATATAAAGTTTGACTCTATCATATAGAAAAAAAATTGACATTTAGCTCTAATAAACAATAGTTATATGGTGAGTAATGTTGATATAGATATTAAATGTTGTAATGTATTTATTATTTTATATAGTTAATAAGTTATGATTTTAAATTTTTAAGGAGAGAAAATTCATGAGTCAAACCTTTTAATTAGTATTTTAAAATTCTTCATTATTCCTTTTCTTTTATTTTTTATTTCTATTTAATAATTTTTTCTTCTTAGAGTAATAGGTGAGGATCTTTTCAAAAAAAAAATGATACAATTAAGTTTAAATTATAATTAGTGGACTCTATAACTTATTAAGATGAGTCATTATATAATAAATTATATATTTATTTTTCTCTAATAAAATGATCATATGATAAGAAATGATTTAAATTCTCTTGTTGCACCAAACATAAAGGGGAAGTAGGTTAACATTTGACATCTATATTTGGACTTAGCCTGTCAGACTGACCCATTGGGCTTGACATATGAAGCCCAACAAAATAAATGACCTGCTTTTAATAGTTATTTTGATGGATTGGCTTGACTCAACAAAAACAAAGGGTCCACATGGGCCGGTCCGTTTAACAGGTATGGTTAAAATACAAACGGAATACTTTGATGAGGATTGGACTTAAGATCAAATAGTTTTTGAAAAAACTCAATATCATTTGAGCTAAGATGAGCATATTTTAGCCACACTTTTGCTTCATCCTAATTAAGAAAATATAAGTTGAACCAAAAGGATATAATTGTTCCTGAAGTTACAAATTATAAACAGGGAGAATAATAAACAAGTATCCGTCAATCAAACTTTTACACCTAGGGACTAAATATTCAAAATTATCATTTTTATAATTGAATAATTGCAATGTATTAACTTATTGTATGTCTTGAAGTAATTTAATTATATTAGAGATATGTTTCATTTTTTTTCATGATTTTACTTATATACTTAACATATATATGCTATAATTTTTACATATTATTGTATATTTGAAAATTATATAAATCAATTATAGATATGCTATGTCGTATATAAATTAATTATACGCTATAATTAATTTATGAAATTATATGCTATAATTTGTAATTATAAAAAAATTATAATTAATTAATAAAATAATTATGTAAATAAAAAATAAAAAAATACAGACTGAGAGGCACGACAGTACCACTACAAAAATTTGTATATGTATATGTGTGTGTGTATGTATGTATGTATGTATGTATGTATATATGTGTGTATAAAATATTGACTCTACTTCGATTGAACTTTAAAAAAAATAAGTATACAGACTCCCTCAACTTTAAGTAATTTGTAAATAGTTACCATCAATTATGAAATCTTTTTATTAGGTCTTTAAACTTAATGATTTGTTAAAATATATCCTTTTATCTAATATTCGTCAAAATTCTAACAACAAATCAATAATTTTAAAATCATTTTCTATTTCTTTTATTTTTATGATATCAAATTTTAATAAAACTAAAAAAAATAAATTTTAGAAATAAATTCAAATATGTTTCGTCAATTGGGTTGGGACTCAGAGTTCTAATTTGTTTTTGAAAGTGAGCTTTTTTTTTAGTTTTATTAAAATTTGTTTAAATAAATAAATAAATAATGATTTTAAAATTATTAATTTGAATTTATCATTAAAATTTTGACAGAAATTATAAAAGGATGTATTTTAACAAATAATTAATTTTATAAATCTAATAAAGAAATTTTATAATTAAATATAATTACTTATGAACTGTTGAAAGTTGAGAGGTCTATATGTATCTTTTTTAACTTTTAAACCTTAAACATCTTCCTACCAATTAAGGATCCACCGTGGTTTCTAAACATTTCAATTTACAAATTTTAGTAATGTTTACTAAGTAACAAAATCAAAGATTAAAGTAATGCCCAAAAAAAAAATTCAAAGATTAAAGGAAGAAGGACATCAAAATGGGTAAGGATTCAGTGAACCAAGCCAAAAATGCCAAATCCACCGTCCATTTCCACCGTCCCTCTCTTCGTCCATCGCCATGCACCACATATATGTCAGATTCCGACCAAAGTTCGGTGGATTTGACGAATGTGTGCTTTTGGGTTTTCCATCGTCATCATCATTTTCGTGCGGACACACATGCACATGATCTCACTTTCAATTATTATTTTCTCTTTGGCCATTAATTGATCCTTGTCTGTCTGAATTTCGTTTGCAGGTTTCTTTTTTCGCTCAAACATAATTGCACCAAAATTTCATGCAAACTTCTCAACACTTATACTTCACGTTCTACTCATATTTAAATTCTCAACAGTTATTTATATTATTATGACCTTTATTATAATCTTAAAGTAGTATTTCCTTTTAAAAATCAATAATAGCCAAAAGCAGATAAATAAATCCATCATGAGTACGTACTTATGTGATGAATATACTACTACTTCTAAACTTTTTTCTTTTATTTGAAAATCAATAAATTAAAAGAAACTGTCTTCTCAAATATTGTGAATTTGCGAGTATCGAATATATCTTATGGTTATTTGTAAGATAACTAGATTGTCAGAGATAGTATTCAAATGGGCTGATTAACATATCTCAAAGGGTCATACCCAAAAAAAAAAAAGCAAATCTCAAAGGTAGCACCCATCATTGATATATAGGGTTTATTATTTATTGATCACTATAAATATTGGTTGTAGCCCTTAAGTATCTGACTTTGGCTACTTGTGTTTGAAAAGGATATAAAAGTTCATAGTTAAATCTTATATATAGTTTTTGTTCGTTTTAACAATATAATTTGTTAGTTGTCGGTATTATCTAAATCAACCAGAAACAATATATAACTGTTCTTTGAAAGATTTAGGTCTAATCTCTAAGTATTTATTAAATTATATATAAATATTTAAAAATATTGAATAATTAAAATTATATTTTATTAAAAGGTTATAAAATTTTATGTTTTAATTTTAAGTATTTATATAAATAGTTAAAGTTTTTAAATAATTAATATTATATCTTATTTAAAGGTAATATGATTTTATATTTTAATTTTAAATATTTATTTAAAATTTAATATTCACTCTTTTTATTTTTATAATAAATTATTTTTTTTATTTGATATTATATATATATGTGTGGGGGGCGGGGGTCAAATATCAACGTCAAGCAATAGTGTGTGTGTGTGTGTGTGTGGGGTGGGGGAGTGTGTGTGTGTGTGGGGTCAAATATCAACGTCAAGCCATAGAAATAAACATTCTATTGTACCGTTAGTGACAGACAAAAGTTCACGGGAAGCCTCGTCAAGCACATTGGTCCATAAATAAATGGATCAAATCCTCCTCTTATCGTGGAATATCATGAGTCTTTATCGTAAAGTGAAAGGTATAATTATAGCACCAAAAAAAAAAAGTGAAAGGTATAATTATAGCACCAAAAAAAAAAAATGAAAGGTGTAATTAATTTTAAATATAATTAATAAATTATATAACAAATCATGATGATCTTGCACAAAAAAATTTATTAATAATTTTAAATATAATTAATAAATTATATAACAAATCATGATGATCTTGCACAAAAAAATTTATTAATCTCTCTTCAACAACATAGTCAAGAGAGGATACATATCCTAAACTAAATCAATATATTTCTATACATAATCACTTCGTTTTTAACTTCTAATTATTTGGTAACACAAAAAGAATCAAATAATTATTAAATAGTCTTTAATTATTTAATAGTTATTTGATTCTAAAGTAAAAATATTTTTGTATAGGAAAATTAATTAAATTGAGTACAAGATTTTTATTTTATATGTGAAGCGCAAACATTGTTAGTTCAAATAAGTAAAAAGTATATTATAAAAAACTAATCAAGAGAGAATAAGTGATTTAGTAAATAATCAAATATCTGACATTATCATAGTATTCTAAATTTTAAAATTAAGGTTGATACTAGTTTAGTTTCAAGTTGACTGGTCCTATCTCAACTAAGATCTTTTTAAAAAAAAAATTATGTATATTCTATAATTTATTATAAATTACTTAAATCTTGTATAAATCTTTCATTACTAACTCACTTTTAATAACTTACGTGGCTATTATTCTCCTCTTGATACAAACATGACCTCTACTCTAAATACTCCATCCATTTCAAATTATCCCTCATTTTATAAGGCCAATTAATAATAAAAAAATCTTAAGCAACAGATATTTTGAAACAGGGAAAGCCACTTTTAATTGCATCGACTGATGATCACCACAAACTAAGTTAAATCATAATGAACAGCGACTAGATTTTGAAATTTGAACTACACGTGTATATCGTAGTCAAATTCAAAATGAGTAAAGCCACTTGGCAATAATACCGATGGAAGTATACATATTAAAGTGGGTTGGGCGTTTCCATATAAACTTTTTTTTAAATTAAGATAAATTTTGAAGAGTTAAAAATAAAATTTATTAAATAAAAATTAGAAGTATTTAATGTCTTAAAAATTTAAAATATCTTTTACACTTTTTAAAATAATTATAATAATTTAATAAAAAATAATAAATACTATTTTTATTATTTAGCATGTACCATTAACGTACATGTTAACAAAATCCGAAAAAAAGCATAGTTACCCACACTAATCATAATGCTCTATTATATGTATAATATATATATATATATATATATATATATATCACATCAAACAATAGAAACAAACATTATATAGTACCATTAGCGACAGACGAAAGTTCAAGGAAGCTTCGTCAAACACATTGGTCCATAAATTAGTGGATCAAATCTTCAAATAGAAATTCTGTTATAAAAAGAAAGATATAATTAATTTTAAAGATAATTAGTAAATTCTATAATGTATTATGGTAGGTCTCTATATAATAAAATGTGTAAATCTCTCTTCAAAAAGATAGTCAAGAGGATCCATATCCTAAATTAATATACTTTAATACATAATCATTTCCTTTCTAACTTCAAAGCCTCATGACAATGTAGCTGGGGGTTTGTGGAATATGGAAACAAAAATGAAGAAAGAAAGATAAACAAATTACTTGCAGAGATTGGCCAGCGAGACATGGATGTTAGGATCGAGTTTATGTTTGAAGGGGAAAAGAGGAAGCTTCGCAGAAGCTGTGAAGGTGGTCAGATCAAAACAAATGCATGTGGGGGCACGAGTACTGCAGGTGCAAGTTAACATTGTGGCTGTTGCGTTATGTTGAAGGGTGATCGATGTAGCAGATTGGGATGGGACTGCAAACCAAGTGATGGTTTTTGGAGCCAAGTGTGGTAATGTGATAAAGAGGAGTTTTGAGAAGTTTGGAGAGTTCTCACTCGTTGGCCTCCATTGTTAAGGACAACAACAAAGGAGGCTGAATCGGTTTGCCTCTATTATCACCATGTGAGCCCCCATGTCTCTGCCTTATGACAGTGAGTTCTGTATATACAACACATTAAAATAAAAATATTATTCTTACATCTCAATCTTACATTGATAATATATAAAGAAGAAAGAAAAATTTAATTGTTTTTACTTTTTTTTATTATAAAAAGTAAGCATATGAGAGGAGGTATAAGATTGAAGTGAAGAAATAATATAATTACAACAAAATTATGAAGATATATCTGGTTATCATATTAGAACATCAATTATTGTGCTATCATCTTAAGAGTGAAATCTTCTATCTCATTTTTGTTTCTCTCCAATAAAAAACTGATAAATTGAGTTAATAAATTGCCAACAAAAAAAAAAGTTACAGGTCAATAATCATTTATTGTAGAAATATGATTAATGATAAAAAAAAATAAAACAAAAAATTTGAATATACACACACACACACGTGTGTGTATATATTCAAATTTTTTGTTTCATTTTTCTGTCTTTAATTTATACACACACACACACACACACACACACACACACACACACACACCACACACATATATATATATATATATATATATATATATATATATATATATAAATTTGAGATATATTTTAAGAATCCAATTTATATAAAAAAAATTGTTAATTAAATAAAACTGAATTGTATGATAAAAACCGAACAAAACCAATAATTTAGTTCGGTCAAGTCACTATTACTGATTTGATTCTATGAACATCCCAATATCAAACAAAATAAACATATATACATATTAACAAATGGTGAAAGATGAATCAAAATGATTATAACGACAAAGGTATGTGGTCCTACTATTAATTACTGCCCTTTCACTCACGAGAGAGAGGTGTAAGTCGAACTGAACCAAGTCCTAGAGTAGAGTGAATTGACAGAGCAAGTGGATGAATGACGAATCTGTAGAAGATATTCCAGAAATAATAGAGAATGATGGCGGATAAAAATTATTTATTTAATTTCTTTTTGAAACAAAATAATGCATCTCGACCAACATTAATTCGGCAGACAAATATAAAGCCAACAGGCATGTCTGCACACATTCGTTAATAGATAAGATTTTAATCTATAGCTGCGATTAAATAATAAAATATTTAACTAGAATTACTATGATTGCAGAAAAATTTTGAATAAAAACCAAATAGAAGGCAAATTAAAGTGCATGCAGTTATGGCAACTCTCAAAGTTACAATATTATTACAATCATATAATTACAGTAAAAAATTGCAATTCAAAACACAGTGTTCGTAGTATGAAGAAATTCGTTTGAAGCCTTGAAAGTTGGGCCAATATATGTTTAGCATCCACATGCAAAATTACATATGATTTTGAATGCACAATTGAGAAGTAACATTTTATTGTTTTTCTTGGATAGAAAACATGTTTGAAAAAAAAAAACCTAGAAATATTTGTTGTTTTAGAAAAAAAAATCTGTTTCATTTGTTTCATTTAATTTTTTTCTCAATTTAATATTTAATATTAATAAAGTAAAATAAGGAATAGATGAATGAATATGATATTTTAAATATTTAAATAAAAGGGTATGTTAGTTAAATTTAGTTATTTTTTCTTGTAAATAAAACTTTTTAATGATCCTCTTAATTCTTAAACAAATACATTAAAAAATAAAAAAATATAAAGAGAATAATATCCTACGTTGTTAACGTATTATATATTCAGTGATACTTATAGCAAGAGAATATATATTGTCTTACTCCATTTACCTAAGAATATTTTTTTTAGTTCATCCATTTATCTAAGAATATGAATGCTATTATGGTATTTACTATGAATGATTAATGAACAAACATAATATAAAAATGCCTTTATTAGCATAAAATTATATTATAATAATAATTAATTAAAAATAATAATAATAATGCATTTAGGTCCTTGTGTTGCACAGGTTAAATTGTAATTTATTGTAAAAAAAATTTTAATCCTAGCTGTTTGGTTTACCGAATATATATGTTAGATTTCAAAAATTTTATTGACAAAAACAAAGCTAGGCTATGAACAAGATTACATCAATTTCGGACAACTATTATTGTATTTTGAATTTACTGAATTTATTGCCTTTTAATTTAGATTTTTGAATTTATTTCTTTTTAATTGAGTAAAAAATTTATTGAATTATTACATGATTTTTATAGATTGCTTTTTGGATTTATTGACTTTATTGTATTTTGAATTTTTTGAATTTAGTAAAAATTTATCAGATCATTATATAGAATTTTTAAAGATAACTTTTTGTATTTATTTAATTTATTCCTTTTTAATTCTTGAGAATTTATAAATTTAGTACAAAATATATTAAATCACTATACGATTTTAAAGGAAGAATTTATTGTCTTTCGAATCATTATAAATTGCCAAATAAGATCATGCTAAATAACTATAAGAATAACTTTTTGCGATCATAAGGAAAGCGAGAGAATTGAACCAACAAAATATAAGTAAATTGTAAGAAAAATTCATTAGAGAAGCAAGAGAACCACACTAACAAAACCTAAAGATAAACAAGTGAAAGAATAAACAAGACTTTTGTTTTGGTATTGTGAACATCATAATTTATTCAAGAATAAAATTATCTTAATAATTTTTTATAAAGAGAATAAAAATAAAAGCCAAAATAAGAAAATATAATAATGAGTGGCCCAATGTTCGTACTAATCCCCTAACCCAATACATAAATTTCTAAGCCTAATTAAAATGGAAGACATGTGACACAATTTCAATTTTTGAAGTTTAAATTTCTCTCAGGCAGCATAATTTTCTTCCCTCATAAATTCAATGATTCTTGATGTTAAATTCCTTAATTTTTGCACAATTTTCTCCCAAACATACTCCACATGTTGAATCTATTATCTTGATTCTAGCCAAACCTCTTTTAAAAAGCCTTGTTATCTTATAAAGACAGAATCCCTACTAAGTACTAAATGGATCAGTTGGTAAAGAAACTATCCTATTTACATTATTCCCTTTTGACAGTTCATCAGTTTCACTATCCTCCTCCCTTCCATCCATTATGTCTTTATAATTTGTGTGCATTTTTTATAGGTTGTTTAGATTTATGTCCTTCTAAACTAATTTTTATTGTGCTATTATTAAATTGGAAAGTCCAAAATACTTTAAGGTATTAAGTTTGTCGGTCTTTCTACTATATATGGTTATTACCTTATTTATTCTTTTTTAATGTAGGACTTATTCACTTATACCTCATATTCTACTCATACTTAAATTCTCAACAGTTATTTATATTATTGTAATTTTAATTTTTTTTTACTTATAATGACGAATTGGTAGATGTATGACCTTTATTATAATCTTAAAGTAGTATATCCTTTTAAAAATCAATAATAGCCAAAAGCAGATAAATAAATCCATCATGAGTACGTACTTATGTGATGAATATACTACTTCTAAACTTTTTTCTTTTATTTGAAAATCAAATAAATTAAAAGAAACTGTCTTCTCAAATATTGCGAATTTGCGAGTATAGAATATATCTTATGGTTATTTGTAAGATAACTAGATTGTCAGAGATAGTATTCAAATGGGCTGATTAACATATCTCAAAGGATCATACCCAAAAAAAAAAAAGAAGCAATCTCAAAGGTAGCACCCATCATTGATATATAGGGTTTATTATTTATTGATCACTATAAATATTGGTTGTAGCCCCTAAGTATCTGACTTTGGCTACTTGTGTTTGAAAAGCATATAAAAGTTCATAGTTAAATCTTATATATAGTTTTTGTTCGTTTTAACAATATAATTGTTAGTTGTCGGCATTATCTAAATCAACCTCATAAACAATATGCAACTGTTCTTTGAAAGATCTAGGTCTAATATCTAAGTATTTATTAAACTATATATAAATAGTTATAAATATTAAATAATTAAGATTATATCTTATTTAAAGATCACATAATTTTATATTTTAATTTTAAGTATTTATATAAATAGTTAAAAATTTTAAATAATTAAAATTATATCTTATTTAAAAGTGACATAATTTTATGTTTTAATTTTATATATTTATTTAAAATTTAATATTTATTCTTTTTATTTATATATATATATGTGTGTGTGTGTGTGTGTGTGTGTGTGTGGCGGGAGGGGGGGGGGGGGTAAAAAATCAACGTCAAGCAATAGCGTGTGTGTGTGGGGGTCAAATATCAACGTCAAGCAATAGAAATAAACATTCTATTGTACCGTTAGTGACAGACAAAAGTTCACGGGAAGCCTCGTCAAGCACATTGGTCCATAAATAAATGGATCAAATCCTCCTCTTATCGTGGAATATCATGAGTCTTTGTCGTAAAGTGAAAGGTATAATTATAGCACCAAAAAAAAAAAAGTGAAAGGTATAATTATAGCACCAAAAAAAAAAAGTGAAAGGTATAATTAATTTTAAATATAATTAATAAATTATATAACAAATCATGATGATCTTGCACAAAAAAATTTATTAATCTCTCTTCAACAACATAGTCAAGAGAGGATACATATCCTAAACTAAATCAATATATTTCTATACATAATCACTTCGTTTTTAACTTCTAATTATTTGGTAACACAAAAAGAATCAAATAATTATTAAATAGTCTTTAATTATTTAATAGTTATTTGATTTTGAAGTAAAAATATTTTTGTATTGAAAAATTAATTAAATTGAGTACAAGATTTTTATTTTATATGTGAAGCACAAACATTGTTAATTTAAATAAGTAAAAAGTATATTGCGAAAAACTGATCAAGAGAGAATAAGTGATTTAGTAAATAATCAAATATCTGACATTATCGTAGTACTCTAAATTTTAAGATTAAGGCTGATACTAGTTTAGTTTCAAGTTGACTGATCCTATTTCAACTAAGATCTTTTAAAAAAAAAAATTTTGTATAGTCTATGATTTATTGTAAGTTACTTAAATCTTGTATAAATCTTTCATTACTAACTCACTTTTAATAACTTACGTGGCTATTATTCTCCTCTTGATACAAACATGACCTCTACTCTAAATACTCCATCCATTTCAAATTATCCCTCATTTTATAAGGCCAATTAATAATAAAAAATCTTAAGCAACAGATATTTTGAAACAGGGAAAGCCACTTTTAATTGCATCGACTGATGATCACCGCAAACTAAGTTAAATCATAATGAACAGCGACTAGATTTTGAAATTTGAACTACACGTGTATATCGTAGTCAAATTCAAAATGAATAAAGCCACTCGGCAATAATACCGATGGAAGTATACATATTTAAAGTGGGTTGGGCGTTTCCATATAAACTTTTTTTTAAATTAAGATAAATTTTGAAGAGTTAAAAATAAAATTTATTAAATAAAAATTAGAAGTATTTATGTCCTTAAAAAATTTAAAATATCTTTTACACTTTTTAAAATAATTATAATAATTTAAATAAAAAATAATAAAAATTATTTTTATTATTTAGCATGTACCATTAACGTACATGTTAACAAAATCCGAAAAAAAAGCATAGTTACCCACACTAATCATAATGCTCTATTATATGTATAATATATATATATATATATATATATATATATAAACACATCAAACAATAGAACAAACATAAAATAGTACCATTAGCGACAGTCGAAAGTTCAAGGAAGCCTCGTCAAACACATTGGTCCATAAATTAGTAGAAGATATGCCAGAAATAATAGAGAATGATGGCGGATAAAAATTATTTATTTAATTTCTTTTTGATAAATAAAACTTTTTAATGATCCTCTTAAATTCTTAAACAAATACATTAAAAAATAAAAATGTCAAAACATATAAATATAAACTTTATAATGAAACACTTAAGTTTGTGGAAGAAGTATAATGGAGTCAAAAGAGTGAAGAAAGAAGTATGTGGAAGAAGGGAGACGAGAAAAAAAATATGGAACTTCGAAAGTGAAATAGGCATAGTGAAAAGGATGAGTTTCATCACAGAAATTTTTTTTAAAGTATAGAAACGGGTCAATTGTGACCCAGCGGTCCGGTTGGGTCGACAATTTTTTTTCAAGTTTGACCAGTTCGATAAGAAAAGCAGTCCAACAGCATGACCGGACCGGTCAATGATCGGGATGTGGGTTTTCTGATCCGATCAAGCAGGTCAATTCAGTTTATACAACTATCATCTCATGTTCTATCACTTAATAATAATAATAATAATAATAATAATAATATTAATTTATGTATTAAAAATTAATATGATAAATATAAAATAATATAATATAAAAAAAATTATATCTAATTTATTTAATAATCTTTTCATAAAATAATATTAGTTAAACATGTAACATATTAATATCTTAATTTATTTATATACAAAAAATGATTGGTATTAAAAAATATTAAATGTGTTGGTTAAAGTAAAAAATAATACTTTCTTTGCTTTTTTTTGTCACATTAGATAATTTTTTTATTCTATTTATTATTTTAAAAAATTAATAATGTATTAATTATTTTTTAACTTTATTTTTAATATCAATAAAGTAAAAGAAATTAATAAAATGAATAATACTATTTTAAGTATTTAAATAAAAAGATATTTTAGTCAAATATAATTATTTTTTTATTTAATGACTTCTTTATTTTTTTTATAAATACCTAGAAATATTTGTTGTTTTAGAAAAAAAAAATCTGTTTCATTTGTTTTCATTTAATTTTTTTTTTCAATTTAATCTTTTATATTTATAAAGTAAAATAAGGAATAGATGAATGAATCATGATATTTTAAATATTTAAATAAAAGGGTATGTTAGTTAAATTTAGTTATTTTTTCTTGTAAATAAAACTTTTTAATGATCCTCTTAATTCTTAAACAAATACATTAAAAAATAAAAAAATATAAAGAGAATAATATCCTACATTGTTAACGTATTATATATACAGTGATACTTATAGCAAGAGAATATATATTGTCTTACTCTATTTACCTAAGAATATTTTTTTTAGTTCATCCATTTACCTAAGAATATAAATGTTATTACGATATTTTATTTTTTTTTTAAGATACTAGTACATCGAAAGAGTTATCAAATATTTATTAATTGTAAGTTTTTAAAATGAATGTTTGGACATTATTATGGTACTTATTTTTTTGGTACTAATATATCAACTGGTTTATTAAATATATATTAGTTATTAATTTAATTTTATAAATTTCAAGTTTTTATTGTAAAAAATAATGATTAACAAATCATAAAAGATATTGGTAACCTTTAAAAAAAAAAATCAAGATTCCGTAGTTACACCCAAAAGTCTATGAAAGCTCTCTTTCACGGAACTGGTTACGAATTCAGGTGACTGTTTTCGAAGTAATAAAATAACGGAAAAAAAATGATAACTGCCTAATCTTGAACGTGTTTTCATCAGTTGAAAGTTTTTCGTATTCGGAATTTGCTTTAAATTTTGGTAACGACAACCGTATCCTAATAAAATATAATATAATAAAATTATAAAAAAATAAATGCTTACCTAATAAATAACTTGTTTCATTGGATTTGGCAGTGCAACGACAATAATAAATTAAGGTAGTGGAGGCTTTCGATTCCATGACGCGACCTGGAGGCTGTGACTTAGTACAATAATTGAAAAAAGCATATAAACTTTTAGTGAATTGTATTTGAATTAGAATTTATAAATTTAATTTTAATTAAAAATAAATTTGAGTAAAAATAATTTAAAATTTAATAAAAAAATTAAAAAATAATAATTAATTATTTTTAAATTAAATAAATTTTTTAAATTAAAATTATGTTTAAAAAATAAAATAAATAACAAAATAAATAAAACAAAAAATAAATAAAAACCCGATCTCCAAAAGCGACGCACCCTTGGTATATTACGTTGGTGTGTATGATTGCTAGTGAGAGAGAAAACAAGAGAGGGAGATGGTTGGACCAGTGAGGCCTCAATTTGTGCTGTTTGGTTCGTCCATTGTTCAGCTCAGTTATTCTGAAGAAGGTTGGGGATCTATTCTTGCTCACTTGTATGCCCGCAAGGTACTTTCTTCTTCTTTTCTTCCTTCTTCTTCTTCGTAAAATCTGCAGGGTGTGTGCTTCTGGTTATGGTTTCTTCACCATCTCAGGCTGAACATGTGGTTTATTCAGTTTCAGTTCTTGCTTCAGTTATGAATGACTGAAAGAGTGTGAAATTGCTTTCTTTTCTGTGACACCATTGAGATGTATAGAAGATGATGAAATTGATATATCCTGTCATAATTTCCCATGGTTATGCTCTTTTGTTTCATTGAGATGTGCATCTTTTTTTTCTTTTTTATTTATTTTTTATTTGAGGATGACCCTATTGAGAGTTTGAGACGCTTATTTTATTTGCATTTTTGTTTGACATTTTAGTTTTTAAGGGATAAACATAAGTTAAAGGGGATAAGGTTTCATCTTCATTCTTCAAGAACAAGACTGCACGCAATGTGATAGATCCTCTTTGGGAAAAATAAAAGTCCCATTTGCCAATGATTCAGATGATATGAAAATATGCAGGGAGTTGCTTACTACCATTCATGGAAGGGAAAGGAAAAGAAGGGATATAATAGAAAGCAAAAGAAAAGAAGGGATATAATAGAAAGCAAAAGAAAAGAAAGGAAGGGAAAAGTAAAAGAGTTATCACTCACCTTGTTTGATATTCATTTAATAAAAAAGAATAAAAATGTATTTAAATTGCTTTATTACTTTTCACAACTTGTAACATCATTTGATTTTAGCATCGATAAAGTGAGAAAGTAAAATTTTAGAACTTTTCTTTCCCTTTCAATCCTTTGGATTTTGGAAGGAAGCAAAAAAGTAGAGTACACAAAAAGTTTATCACTCCAACTTTTTTCGTTTTCCCTCTTAAATTGATGCCAAACAATGGATGAGCCCAATCCTTAAACTCTACCCTTTCCTTTCTACTCAAAAAATGCATATAAACGCAAAGTAATACATATTGTTTTGGAGCTAGGAGAAATTTTTTGAAAAAAACAAGGAAGATAAACCTAAATTAGAGGAAAATCCTTGTTTGCATTCAGCAAACCAACTATATTGAGGACTTTTTGAGGAAGTAGTGGTCCTAGTGCACTCTCTCCATCAGTCCTTTCTAGCAGTACAAGGGCATGCACGATTAGAATAATATCTAATTGTTTGATAGAGACTGATTTAAGAACACTATGCACATAAAACTGCCTTAATTTTTTCGAAATATCAGCCAATAATGGAGTGAATTTACATTTATATATGTCTTTTGTGAGTGATAATTCATTATGTTGGCCAATGAGTTTAACTTATCACACATTGACATGACATATAGGCAGATATATTTTTGCGAGGATACTCTGGTTGGAATTCAAGGCGTGCTCTGCAGGTTCTGGATACAATTTTTCCCAAGGTATGCAGCATCCGAGTTCTAAATGCCTCTATTGATTCAAAATTTACCCCTTTCTTTAGCTTGAATTGTTTGTCATTTCTTCATAAATGTTAAAACAAAATGGTTATTTTATTTGTGGTAGTTGACTAACAAAATGGCACCTCACAAAAGAATCAGCAAATTGACTAGGTCATACTACAGATTAGCTTGAAGAATCTTGCACTTGCTCATGATTTTCTCAACTTGTCTTGGAAGTGAGCATGGACACATTAGGAAGATTATTCTAATTTTTACGAGATTAAATGTTCTAGAATGAACAGTATCAGTTTCTCTTTTGTTTGTTTAGATTCAGCTTTGCACAATGTGATTACTTTGATTCTTTCTCAGACTGACATGTAGGGAACCACCCTTTTGCTCTGTCATCTTCTTTAACTCAGGATGCCCCCGTGCAACCATCATTGGTAATTGTATACTTTGGTGGTAATGATTCTATTCTTCCACATCCAAGTGGCTTTGGTCCTCATGTACCTCTCCTAGAATACATCGAAAATATGAGGAAGATTGCTATCCATCTGAAGGTAAACTTTCAGTCTTTCACACTAGAGTAGCACTTTCCTGTGTTACTTATATGAAAGAAATCCTTCATCCTTCAAGTATTGCTTGTGCATTGCTTGCATAAAACTGGCTTTTCTTTATCACTGCAAAGTTTGTTTGACAAAAATCCTCATGGTTGCCAGAGCCTTTCAAAGAAGACTCGCGTTATATTTCTCAGTTCTCCTCCTGTCAATGAGGCACAAATCCGTGAAACCAGGTTCTGACTGCAACTGATTTTCAATTTGATTATTACAATTCACAAAAAAGAAAAGGTACAGAACTACAGATACATAATAGTGATGCCTAAGCTTCTACTTACATGGAGACTATGATTGCATAATGACACATATACCTTTACTTAGAATACAGCTAGCATCCTCTTTCCAAATACCTCCCCTCCCCTCAAATTAGCACATATATGTTATAAACTCTAAGTTTTTTTATATATAAATCAAACCTGTACTCAAAAGGTTATGTGATATAATGTTTCTTTCAGAGTCAGACTTGAGCTTAGGCTTGAGTAAGCATGGCTGATATGTCAAAATTGACATCTTAAGCTTAAAACCAACTATAGTTGAATCTATTATACTGGCATATGATAAGTTTAGAGAATGGCTGGTTCCTTCCTAGAATCTTCAACATTCTTATATCCTGATTTTTTTGGAATTTACATTTCAAATCTTAAACTCTGATGAATAAATGGTTGGACTGAAACCAGTAATCGCCGGGGGCAGTTAGACAGGACAAATGAATCCTGTCGAATATATTCAGAAGCATGTTTGGAGCTGTGCCGGGAGATGAATATCAAGGCCATTGATCTCTGGTCTGCACTCCAGAAAAGGGATGACTGGTTAGATGTTGTTTTCAGGTAAGTATATATGCTCTCATTTTTTCCGGTATGTTTGGATTGGAGGAGAATGGAGGGAAAGAGAAGAAAAAGAAAGGCTTATTTTAAAATTTTAAGTTTAAAATATTCAATATAAGCCTTTCCCTTCCCTCTCTTTCCCTTTATTTTCCTCCATCTAAACATATAGCCTGAAGGAGAAGTTCAAATATGCCTATCCTTCATTTATAAGGGTGTTGTTTGATAGGGATGGAATTCATCTATCATCTGAGGGGAGCAAGATAGTGGCAAAAGAGATATTGAAGGTCCTCAGAGAAGCAGACTGGGAACCTAGTCTACATTGGAAATCAATGCCAATTGAATTTGCAGAAGATTCACCATATTATCCAGTTGGCCCAGATGGAAAGACAACTATAAATATCTCCAACTGGAGCATCCAGGAAAGTATGGAATGGAACTAGACTTGTGAGCACTTGAAAAATGTAGACAGGCCCCAATTGGTAGAATCTTTAGGCAACAGTCACAAAATAGCAGGGTCGTAGTACTGTGCCTAAAGCAATATGGTGGTCTTAGTTCTCACATGTTCAATAATAAATGGGTGATAATTTCTCCCTGGTTGTTGAGCATGTGAGTACTGTGAACTTGTGATTCTATATTTGAGCTTTTATTGAGCCAATTGCTAAGTTGGTTTCACCATCTTATGGTTTTATGTCTCTAATTTAACAATGGTTATACAAGTAGCTGGCACTGCAAAATAAAATGGAAAATCAATGGCGAGCCATGTTGATAGTTTAGTGGAAGCATAAAAACAACATACCTCAATTACAGCTTCGAGAACAATATTGGATAATATATCTTGATGAATGCTGAGTGTGTCTATCATACCCCTTTTGCAAATCGGATAAGGGTTACCTTTCAATTTCATGAATAACTTTCATCATGCTACTTGTCCATTTCATCCTTATATTAAGAGTAAAAAAAATAAAATATACTTCATATGAACACCAATAATACCATGTGAACATTTTCTTTTTGATTTAGCACTCGGCAGACTCAGCCTCATGCATAATAGATACACAATGGACAAATAGTTTACTAATAAACCAAAAATGCAGCAGTTGGATATGAAAACAAATCTTACAATAGGAGTGAAGTTTTTCTCATTTTCAAAGTATGAGGTGCATTATAACTGTCAAAGTAGTTGCCCATCTTTTGATACTTCCAGTTGATATAGAATAATTTAATATTTATCAGTCATCTAAGTGAGTAGCACAAACATGTCCGATGAATAGTTTAATTAGAGTTAGAACTGAACCGAACCAGCTCGTGAATAATTCGAGATTTGACTCGTTAATTAATTCAATAAATTTGATTCATGAATTAAATGAGTTGAACTTAAGTCAAGTTATACTCGACTTGTTAAGTTCATGAACTAACTTGATACATAAATACATATATATATATATATATATATATATATATATATATAAGTAAAATAAGTTTGCGAAAAAATACAAGAAATTCGAGCTAACATTTAGTTCATTTTATTTTATTTTATTTCATTTTTATCATATTCTGATTTATTTGATTCATGTAACTCGAGCTAACGAACTAAATCAAACAATTTGCGAGCTTAATCCAAGCCGAGTTCGAACTACAAAAAATTGTTCATATCAAACTCAAGTCGAGTTTCTAGTTTAACCATTTCTTATCGAGTTGAAGCTCAGCTCAATTCAGTTCGCTTCGTTTCTATCCTCAATTTTAACTAAAGCACATTATTAGGTTTTTAATAAATTGAACTAGGCGTGGGGAGCTTTTGCCACACTTTAGGACTTGAACTCATGAATCTAAGGATAGCTTTCAAGGCCATAATTAGATCAAAAACTTTGGTATGCAGTATTTTAAAACTATCCATTACTTGCCATAGATTAACTGTCAAGTATTTAATGAGTATTCATTATACTTTATGAATTTCAAACATTTAGATTAAACTACCATTTTGGTCCTTTAAATATTCACTTGACATTAGTTTAATCGTTTAAAGATATGTGATATCAAATTAATCATTTAAAAATTTAAAGTGACATTTGATCTTTTAAAAATATCTGACATCAAATTAGTTCTTCAAAAATTTTTAAAGTAACATTAAAATGGTCTTTCCGAATGATCATTTTAGAGGACTATTTTGATATTACTTTAAATCTTTGAAAAACTAATTTGATGTCACATATTTTTAAAGGATCAAACTGATTTCAAATATATTCAAATGATCAAATTGATATTAAATGAATTTTTAAAAGACAAAAATAATAGTTTAGTCAAACATTTATAATAAGAATTAATAATCAATACATATTTGACAACTTATTAATCATATCGATACCGTGATTTTTTTTTATAATACAAGGGGGCAAAACCCAAGAAGGAAACAGAAAACTGAAGAATTACACAAGGAATACTGGCTCCTATAGAATCACGAAGAAGCAATCCTCTAAGAGTGACTGGAGGACTTTCTCAGATCATCCATCTCTGGCCTTGATCAAAATTGTAGTGAACTAAGAAGTCAGCACATTGATTCCCTTCCCCATACATGTGTTTTAGTTTCACAATCTAATCCTGACTGAATAAAGATCTCAAGTCCTTTGATTAGTTGTCTGGTTTCACTAGAGCCTTCCAGGCCCCCTTGCAGAACTTAGGTAACCACTTTAGAATCAAGCTCCAAATAAACTCTTCTAAATCCCATTCTCCAGGCCAAGTTGACCCCCTCCCAGGCACTCCAAAGCTTGGCAAAAAAGGCTGAAGCATACCCTTTAGTTTACGCAAGAAGCCAATTATCCATTGGCTGTATCCCTAATCACAGAGACGTCCGATGAATGGTTTAACTAAAGCACTTTACTAGGGTCACTTTTTTTCTTTTGAATAAATTGTATTAAGTGAGGGGAACATTTGCCGCACTTCAAGATTTAAACTCACGAATCTAAAGACAACTTTAAAGCCATAATTGGATAAAGAAATTTGGATATTCAAGTCTTTTAAATTATCCGATACATAAATTAATTGTCAAGTATTTAATGATTACTTATTATGTTTTCTAAATTTCAAACATTTATTATAAGAACTAATAATCAAAACAAATTTGACAACTTATTAATGGCATCAATACCCTGATTTGAAACACCACCCAAGTTAACCCTTCCTTTAGCATCTGTCACTCCGAAAATGTAAAATCTATACCGATTTATAAGCGAGATCGCCTTTTATTATCTGATTTTCAAAATCACTGTTTTCCAGGCAAGCATGAAGCAACTTTTCCTACTGCTTTCATTTTGGTGCATGAAGCATCTACACTGAGAAGTACATACTATTTTCTCCACATATGGGTTTGCCCAAGATGCTTTGTTTTTTTGGTTTTTGGTGACATGCCCAAGCTGCATAGTTGATAAAACAGAGGTCCTGCCGTTATCTAAACTGATTTTACTCGGGTTAATTTCAAAGAGTTAAGAGAAATAAATTAATCAAATGAATCGCTAGCACAAGTAATTATACATCAAGCCGTAGAGAGAGACAACAGAGAGGAGGGAAAGACTTTAGTTACATGAGGTAAAGCTCGCTCGAAAATTAACATCAGATGCAAAAGACTTCAAAGTGGCAATACACATCTTCTGAAAGCCCCACTAATTCCTTATCATAAGAAACCTATTAATACAAAGAAAATGTTACACAAACATGTATGAACATAATGAAAACCCTGCTCGTACAACTTTCTGTTTGGCAAGGGTTGCCATGTATCAAAGATTGTCCTAGAAATCCAGAGTAGTCTTGCGTGCACATGATACCTTCAATTACATACTCAGAAGAATGTACAAAACAAATCAGACAAGGGAATAATACATACAAGGGCGAGTAAAGAAGCAAAGACCCTAGTGGCAGCACAAGCACCCACCTAATGAATCCACCGCAGGAAAATGATTCTACTCGGACATGATCAGCCTACCCTATACTTTCAACATAAAACAAAACTAGGCCAAAACACATCCGAATATAAAAACCACTCTAAAGGACATGATGAGACAAGGAATCCCTGATGGCTCTCTCCAGTAGACACACTTCCAGGCTAAGCCATACCTCATGTAGACAATTGGAACCTGCCACTAGGCTTTTTTCTTCTCCATCCCTGATATTTCCAAATTATAAACCCTTCAGCATCAGTAAGAATATTAACAAACATGAAAAAGAGGAAAGAAAACTCTCCAGAAGTAAACTTACAAAGGCAGCGTAATACACAAAGGTCAATCCAGCCAAAACAACAAACGCAATCTGAAATACATTGTACCTGTAATGTGACAACCAGTAAGTCAAACAATATTAAATTGTTATACCAAATAATAGATACACAAACCCTCATCTTAACTCTCCAAGGATAATGATAAAAATCTCCCCTAATATGGGTTATCATGTAGGCGAGTAATGCTACTCACACCAAAAACACAAACATGCACCTCTATAAGCCATTGGATCTCTAATGTGTGTCACATCAATTTGCTTATACACATGATCCAACGGCCTGCAGATTTGGCTTTTTAGTTTGTGGATTTTGGGTGTGTGAATAACATGATTCCATATAGAACCTGAACTGAAAATATGACCCTTATTGGCAGTTGGAAGTTGGAACAATGGCCATCCCACCGTGTGGTCTAAACTAACAAGACAGCTAAAAGAAGGTTCCATTTTTGCCCCACATAACGGTGGGGGGAGGGTGGGCAGAAAAAAGAATGCCAGCTTGACTCACTTGTATAAATATTTAATTCCACGAAGAGACTCCAAAGTGTGGCCAAATATTTCCTGTGCCGCAGTTGCTTGAGCATAGTAGGCAAATGCTGTGGAGCAGAACTGGATCACACTGAAAATGTAAAACAATTGAACTTTCAGGAATGTTGTCACAGCATGACAAGTGACTCACAGTTTATATCAAAACTCTACTTGCTAACAGTTTTCTGCAACACTTGTAATACTACTCGGACAATGGCTTAAATTAATTTCCCTTGCTGTTTGCCTACTTCAAATTTTAAAATTTCAAAAGGGAAAATTGAAGCCTAATAGTATCACCATTTAAATGTCTACTCTTTTGAAACTGTATCTTCATACTGTATGTTACCAAAGAAGAATGAAAGGCAATATTATAAACTTTTATCATGCTCTGAGGTAGAAACTTTAAACATTAGTGTTGAATCACCAGGACAGCCATCTTAAAAATTAAACTCAATACACATAACATCCCATTTGGAAATGTCAAGCACAGGCTATACTGACCTAATGGAACAGAGAAGGATAAGGCCCACATTAAACAGAAAAGAGTTCATGAGAGTTGCTCCCCACCTACCACGGGTAAGTTCACATCGTGAGTGATCAATAAAAGCATTAAGTGACGAATACAGATTTAAAGGAGAGTAAAATGAATCCTGAATGCACAGTTTAATTACTTCATGGGATGTATGGTAATGAAAACTAGTCTCAGCCCAAGCATCATGGCACCAGCAATCACGGCAATGAGAAGGTAGAAGCAGAAAAATGCAAATGCAGCTGTACCAAGAAGACCTGATGAAAGAGAAGAATACATATATTACAAAGAATAACTATGAAAATTAACATAAAATGTATCTATAATTATATATAGCTGATGGAAAGATAACAAAAAGCATGAGTCTTCCAACAAACCCCAGATATCATCTAGCTTGATGAAAACTTCATTCAGGAAAGGAGAAAGTGGAGGATCAATTAATAGATAGATAATGATATGAGCAACCCATGCCACAGAGACGATCAACCTGGCACAGTTTTGAAAACTTAGGTTAGATAATACATGCAAAACATAACACCTGTTAGAATAAGCAATCTTTATTATGGTGAGATAGCAAGAATAATGTAGTCAGTAATAGTTGCCACAGAATATTAATTGGCCAGAATCAATATTTAAAAAATGCATAAAAACCTGGAAGAAAAGCACCTTTAACTAAAAGCCACCCAGAAGACACAAGCATATACCAAGCTAGCTATAATTAAAAGAATACACAAGAATCAATACAAGTCAAAAAAATGCCTTCTTTATCAAACAAAATACTCCTCCAATTAAATAGGAATCCATTTTCCCTCCACATAACCCACATTCCAACAATTAACAGTGGTTTTAGAAACAAGAAAAATATCCTATGCACCGTGCATCCAAAAACAATAAACCTAGCATAAACTAGCCATCAATTCTTATGCTCAGAACCAGAATGTATAGCTCCAGGCACCATTAACACCAAGCATCTTTCAGAATTCAGATAGCACAAACAAATAACAGAATGACAAGAACTAAATGAACCTTTGAAAAATAAGCATAGTTTGACAGTTTGACCATACATCCCCAGATAAGTTGCAAATTTAACTAATCTTTAATCTCATTGGGTAGATCTAAGAAATGATACATAGGCAAACTCTTAGCTGTAATAAACAAATTAAAAATTGTTAAACTATCAGCATACAGCCCAAGCTGAAGGAACAAAAAAATCTGCTATAGAAGGAATGCTGACTGTTACCACAACTACATCATCATATTCACATTTTCTCTCTACCCTACAACAACATGCTTTAGATGACGTTGAAGGCTCAAATATGAAGATCCTTTTAGATCACTATGATTCTTATTCTTGTGAATTTCCAGTTTTAATTTAGTCTAGCACATTGGCATTTGAATGCCTTTTCAAAATTATCAAATATATAGTTCAGTGAGAAATATGTCCAACAGTATACCAAATCACTTCCTCACATGTGCAGGGAAAGGGAAGAGAAAAGCCACACAATGAAAAGAAGCAGCTCTGCCAAACTATGTACAAGGCATCATCCAGCATCATGCATTCATAGCAACTTTGGTTGTTATATATCATTGCTTACCCTAAAATTCCCAAAACAAGTTTTGCCAGATAACCAAGAACTGTTAGTGCCCATGCTGTCTCAGCCTGCACCATGCATGCAGGATCAGTCAGAGGGAAAAATAGTACACATTGTTTATGCCTAAAAGTTAAAAGTCTGAAATTTGATTATCTACCTTTTCCCCTTGTGGATACATCTCTTCAAGAAGCTTTACGTCTTCTTCTAATTGAAACAACTCCTGGCAATTATGCAAGAATAAACAACTAGAACCATACAAACTAGAACAACAACACACCAGTGACCGCATACAAATTTCCACCACAAACCAGAATATCAAATTATGATACGTGAAGCCCATGCCAACAAGGGTATCCACATAAAATACTTCAAAGAAAATTTGCGGTAGGCTACTGATAAATTAACAATATTTGTTTACCTTCTCTACTTCCTTCACATTTTTACGAAATTTTCTACCCTTTGAACCGCTTCTTTCTTCCTGATGGAGTGCCTCAGCTGCTTTCTTCAGTTCTCTTGCTTTTTTACCCAGTTCAGTTGCTTCCTACAGTAATCAACCAACCACACTATAAATATAGTATAGCATATTGTTAAAGAAATATACATATAATCAACAATTTAATATCCCCTCCTAATATAAATATATAGCACCTTGATATACTGTGAGCGAGTGATAACAGCCTTTGGACGCCGGATAAATGAAAATATAAGTCCCAGTGGAAGACAGGCAATACCAACGCCACCAAATATCTGGATTGAATGGTGAGAAAACAATGGTTAATATCATGAATAGGAAAAATAGTCCTTAATGTGACCCAGGATAAAAGGCTTATTTAAATTCATAATAAGAGACTGCTTCTTCTTGTGTGCGGTAATTGTTTATAGCATCAGTTCATATCTTTAGGGAGTTAACAAAATCTGATAACTTTCATTATTCAAGGCGTTATATCTCAATGGCTTAAGATTACAGAACAACACAATATCCTAATTCACAGTGTCACACACACTTGCGAAAAAACAATGGTAACCAAAAGAGAGTAATTTATTTTGCAAAAAAATATAAGATTATCCAAACAAGCCTAAACTACCTAGGCTCACTATGAAGTAGAAACTTTATCTTTGGATAATTAAATTTTATGAAGAATGAGCTTACAGCAAAAAGCACAGATCCAACAATAGTAGCAAGAGCAACAACATATTCTGGAAATGTAGTACGCATGGTCCATGTTTTCTCAGATGAAGGACTAGCAGAGTATGCTGAGCACTGTTTTAAGGACAAAGGGGAAAAAAAAAAAAACCAGAATGAGGAAGAGTGAAAAAATTACTTCTTAAAACAACAAATCTAGCAAAAAATCAACTATTAGTAAAAAGCACCTGATGGACACCACTTCCGATACATTGTTGACCACTATTGAACCCCCATGAGCTAGGAAATGAAGTTGTGGATGAAGAGAGATGCCTAACAGTAAAGTCCACCTTTCCGACAAGCCCTAATATATCACTCATAAAATAAAAGCACAATCAGGCACAAGCCACAATGGATTTGAAATGTACACTCAAGATTGTGGGTGGTTACCATTGCAGTCAGATTTTACACTTATTAAATTAGAAACCACAAATTGCCCAACACAGTTTTACTGACATAAACTGCGAAACAGCTTCTACTACTTGCAATGATCTATTATTGCTACAAAGCGCAACCGAATCTTAATTTTTTCTAGCTTAAATTCCTGCCCCTTTTGCTACCATTAATCCACTACAAATAACTTAGGGTGTGTTGGGTGGGCGTTTGTGCCACCCAAATGGGCTTTTGAAAGCTCAAACAGACTTTTTACTTATTTTTTGTCTTATTTATTTTGACATTTGTACAATTTCTCAAACATGATTCTGGCCTTAAAAGCCTGTTTGATCGAAGCAACTATTTCTTATTTTTGTGTTAAACGCGATTTTTTACCAAACATGAATTACTTTAATCAAACTCACTTTTAACCAAAATTAAGTTTGCAAAATCAAGTTTATCCAAAATCAAGTTTGCAAAATTTAATCCAAACATACACTTAATTTCTTAATCCATCGATGCTTAAAAATTTCTTATAAAGCACAGAATCTCTGCTAAGCAGTACTTCCCTGAAAAAACCCTGAGAATGAGGTAAGTTCCACCCTTTCTCCACTTCTAATTATTGGCCCACATGCATTAATTATACGAAAACCACATTTCATGTAAAGAGGCAGTGCTACCAAAATGGCCATCAAACAAATCCAACCACCCAATTTTGACAACTGAAGTAAACACACCAGAGTTCCTATTAGTCCTGCAAAATACAGTTAAACTGAAGCATAAAGTACAACTCAGTCCTACCAAACACACGCAGAGTAAGGGGAGAGAGTCCAATTGAAAGTGGAAAGTAAACAAGAGCATACCATATAAAATACCCAGAATGAGAGCGCATACGATAGCTGTCGTCACCATCCACAGCAACGCGCTCTTAACCCGTTTACCAACACTCCTGCACGCAAATTCCAGAACCAGAAAAGCAGCTCAAAACGGATGCTTTTTGTATGCGGGAGAACACAAAATGCAACATTGATTCAACCAACCGAAATAACCTACTTGTCCTGGTCCCCTTCGTAGTAGAACATGGCGAAGGGGATGATGAAGAACACGAGCACAGCGTCGAGAATGTAGACGGCGAGCCACAGATCCTTCATCGGCAAGGTGAGATTACACGCGCCATTGTATATAGCGTGCCGGCACGCCTGCCGGTTGGCGACGTCTGCGGGGAGCATGAGTATGGAAATGGCGGCGACGGAGAGGCCCAGAACGACGACGAATTTGGGGAAGTAGGCCTGGTTGGCATCATCGGGGTGCTGGTAATTGACGAGCAGGTAGACGTTGAAGATGAAGACGATGATGCACACGACTATGGCGACGATGACGAGGGCGAGGTTGAAATCGCCCATGGCTTCTCGATCTCTCGCGATTCGACTTCGTATCGAATCGAAGAAATCAAATTGGGAATTAGGGTTCCAATGTTAGGCTTTGGGCTTCGAAGATCGGAGAGAGAAAGAGAGAGGGGATTTGGCTCCGGTGGCGGTTCGCTGGTGGGGGAGTGCGGATTTACGGTGATTTTGAGGAATCAGCGTGAAGTTACTGTTTTGCCCTCCCTGAGGGAAAGGGGGAGAGGAAGAATGATAGGAGCTGTTGTTTGGGTATGAATGTAAATTCATGAGACTTTGTTGTTACAACTTTCAAGCAGCATGGAAACCAGCCTGTCCCAAACGAAACGAGGGTGTCTCTAATATTTTACTTTTTTTTTTAATAAACTTACATATTAATCCATAAAAATATATCTCTTAATCGTCTTTAAATTAATTGAATTCATTTCGCGTAATCTTTTCAAAATAATAAAGCAAAACAAATTTAAATAAATAAATAAATTAAATTAGAATATTTAATTTAAATTATGAGTTAAATATATTTTTTAAAAATTAATATAGCAGTTTACATTTTTTTTAGATGAGTTCAATTATTAATACCAAAAAACTTATTATTAAGACTTTAACACTGATTTATTAATTTTATTTTATTATTTAATTATGTATTATTATATTATTAAAATAATTTGACCTACTAGATATTTGTTAGCTTTTATTTAATAATATGATAATAGAGGGTAAAAACTAAATTCTAATACTAATTATATATATCAAGGGTATTGTTCTGGTCAATGTTGCAAAACTTGGACTGGCTGGGCCAGTTGGACAGAAAATCTAGTGAGCTGTGCTTGGTTAGACATGTTGACTTGTTTTCAATAAAGCTTGATAACACTCCGTCAAAAATAAATAAATAAATAAAGCTTGAAAACACAAGTGAAACCTGATCAAGTCAGTCAATTTGTCACTTTCTTTAAAAAAAATTTTATTGACAATCCAGTAAATAGGATTATTTGTAGTTTGATTTAATTTGATTTTTAGATAAAAAGTTATTCAAATTAGATTAATTGATTTTCATATATTATGAATTCATTAGTTTTATTTTAATTGAATGATCGAATTTAACTAAATATTTTTTAATCAATTTAATTTGGTACGGTCTAATTATTTTTTGATCAAATACTTTTTTAAAAAAAATTATATCTAACTAAACTTTTTTAATTTTGCATAACTCAATTAATAACGAGTTAGCTCAAAAAATTTAATAAAAGTATAATTAAATAAATATAAATAATAAATTAACTTAAACATTTATATTATGTTTAATTATATGAGTTTGGTTTTGTTTAATTTTTTATTTTTTGGTTTAGTTTGTTCAATTTAAATTGGTTTGACTTGGTTATACACACCCTTACCAGTAAGATGACCTCTTTTTCTAATTTTACAATTATACCTATGGAACTCATGGGTTTTACAAATTAATTAAATCATTGTAAGAAATATATATCTATCCCGTAAGTTAGAATTGGAAGATATGGCAAAGTAAGTCAACCCGTCGTAAGTCATGTGAAAATGAGGTAAGGCAGGTTTACCCATTTTCATTTGATGAGTTAGAAAATTAACCTATTCTATTTTAGTAAAATAACATATTAATAGGTCAATTTGTCCAAAGATTAAAAAAAAAAAGATGGTTTAAGCAATCCCACCAAAGACAACAACATTTTTTTTAAATAATTTAACTTGACCCCATGAATCAACCAACCTCACCTTGCCACAACTCACAAGTTAAATGGAGTGAGTTAAAAAAGCCGGACTCAAAAAAAATGGATTGCATAATACAACCCAACTCATTATTTTTAGCAAGTTAAACAGGTTAACCATTACTATTTCCTTGTTTTCACTTATAGTGAGTTGGCATTCAAAATTTATATAAAGAAACATGCAAACCTAATTCAATTTGGTTTAAATTTTAGTTGATTTGAATTTAAATGAATTGATGTTGAAAGAATATATTATCTATTATAATATTTAAAAGAAGTGTAGTGTAAATTTGATATGCAAAGTTTGACTCTATCATATAGAAAAAAAAATGACATTTAGTTCCAATAAATAATAGTTATGTGATAAGTAATGTTAATGTGAAACTTAAATATTGTGATGTTTTATTATTTTATATAATTGACAAGTTATGATTTTAAATTTTTAAGGAGAATAATTTTTAAGGAAAATAAATTTATGAGTCAAATCTTTTAATCATTCTTCCTGTTCTTTTATTTTTTTATTTTTATTTAATAATTTTTTTCTTAGAGTAATAGGTGAGGATCCTTTTAGAAAAAAAGATATAATTAAATTTAAATTATAATTAGTGAATCTTATAATTTATCAAAATAAGTCATTACACAATAAATTTTATATTTATTTTTTTTAATAGAATGATCATATGATAAAAAATGATTTAAATTCTCATGTTGGACCGTAGAGAAAGGTAAAGTAGGTTAACGTTAGACATCTAAATTTGGACTTAGCCTGTCAGACTGACACATTGGGCTTGACATATCAAGCTCAACAAACCGCTTTTTGGCTTGACTCAACTAAAAGAATAGGTCCACATGGGCCGGTTTGTTTAACAGGTATAGTTAAAATACAAACAGAATAGTTTGAGCAGGATTGGACTAAAGATCAAATAGTTTTTGAAAAAAATCAATATCATTTGAGCTAAGATGAGCATATTTTAGCCACATTTTTGCTTCATCCTAATTAAGAAAATATAAAGTTGAACCAAAAGGATATAATTGTTCCTGCAGTTACAAATTATAAAAAGGGAGATTAATAAACAAGTATCCGTCAATCAAACATTTACACCTAAAGACTAAATATTCAAAAGTATCATTTTTCTAATTGAATAATTGCAATGTATTAACTTATTGTATGTCTTGAAGTAATTTAATTATATTAGAGATATATTTCATTTTTTTCATGATTTGACTTATATAGTTAACATATATATCCTATAATTTTTACATATTATTGTATATTTAAAAATTATATAAATTAATTATAGCTACGCTATGTCGTATATAAATTAATTATATGCTATAATTAATTTATGAAATTATATGCTATAATTTGTAATTATAATAAAATGATAATTAATTAATAAAATAATTATGTAAATAGAAAATAAAAAAATACAAACTGAAAGGCACAATGGTACCATTAAAGACGTTAGTATATATATATATACATATGTGTGTGTGTATAAAATCTTTGCTCTACATCGATTGAAATTTAAAGAAAAAATACATACAGACTTTCTTTCTTAACTTTAAGTGACTTATAAATAGTTATCATTAATTATGAATTCATTTTACTAGGTCTCTAAACTCAATGATTTGTTAAAATAGATCATTTCATCTAATATTGATCAAAATTCTAATGACAAATCAATAATTTTAAAACCATTTTCTATTTCTTTTATTTTTATGATATCAAACTTTAATAAAACTAAAGGAGAAAATAACTTTCATAAATAAATTCAAATATGTTTCGTGATTGGGTTGGACCGAGAGTTCTAATTTGTTTTTTGAAAGTGAGCTTTTTTCCTTTAGTTTTATTAAAATTTGTTTAAATAAATAAATAAATAATGATTTTTAAAATTATTAATTTGAATTTATCATTAAAATTTTAACAGAAATTATGAAAGGATGTATTTTAATAAATAAATAATTTTATAAATCTAATAAAAAAATTTCATAATTAAATGTGATTACTTATGAACTGTTAAAAGTTCAAAGGGTCTGTATATATCTTTTTTAACTTTAAAACCTTAAGCATCTTCCTACTAATTAAGGATCCGCCGTGGTTTCTAAACATTTAAATTTACAAATTTTAGTAATGTTTACTAAGTAACAAAATAAAGATTAAAGTAATGCCCAAAAAAAAAAATCACAGATTAAAGGAAGAAGGACATCAAAATGGGTAAGGGTTCAGTGAACCAAGCCAAAAATGCCAAATCCACCGTCCATTTCCACTGTCCCTCTCTTCGTCCATCACCATGCACCACATATATGTCAGATTCCGACCAAAGTTCGGTGGATTTGACGAATGTTCTTTGTGCTTTTGGGTTTTCCCTCGTCATCATCATTTTCGTACGTACACACATGCGCACGATCTCACTTTCAATTTTATTTTCTCTTTGGCCATTAATTGATCCTTCTCTATATGAATTTCGTTTGCACGTTTCTTTTTTCGCTCAAACATAATTGCACCAAATTTTCATGCAAACTTCTTTTTTTATTAAAAATTTTCTAAAGGCTTTTTTATGATATTTTCATTAATTATTATTTTAAAATGGTTTTATATCTTTTATATCATTAATTATATCTAACCAATTCAATGATCATACCTAAATGAAATTATTCATGGGTTGCATGAAATTTTCTAATCATTAACCCAATCATCTAATGTGAAGTTTGCTTTCACGTACTATTTATATGCTTATGTCATGTGTGGATTTCTTCTCTAAAATTGTTTTCTTTCCTATATTTGCAGACATATTTCAATAAAAGGGTGAATGACTGAAAGTAGATAATGCCTTGGTCTCCGAGAATATAAATTTCAATATCCTTACTCTTTTATATATCTTTTATGTTAAATGACTTTTTACACTTATTTAAATTGCATCCTCAGACTTTTATATGTTACCTTACGTGAATGATTAAAATTTGGTGAATTCTGCGGTGTCCTCAGTTTTAGCTGGGTTTTGAAACCCATCTAGGTGACCCAATAAAATTAGAATATGTAATCAATATTAATTAATGTTGCAAATTGAGCTGTAAAACTCATTAAGTTTCTTTTATTTTACAAAATCACCTCACCCAAAACCAACTTGCACGAAGAAAGGACACGACATGTGGATGACGGCAAAGGGATAGCTGCCAAAGCAGCACCACCATGGGCGGCGTCGCCAGAGCAACAACGCCATAGGCAACGGTAGCAGCGGAGCAACAACACCATGGACGACAGCATCGAAGCAGCAGCAAAATGAACTATGTCACCGGACCAACAACACCCAATTTGGCTTTGGCTTCTGCTCAACTTGTCTCTCTATTTTTGTGGGATGGTACACATTAGAATGATGAAGGGAGAGGACTATATTTCCTCTAGATTTCTACACTCTTGTGAGATGGCCGAGAATGGTTTATTAAATAAGAAAGTGATACAATTAGATAAGGTACGGTTACAAATAGATAAATGGATTCACAACTGAACTAAAGATAAAACAAAACGAATAAAAGGAAATCTTAACTATAACAGAATCACGATCAAGACTGATATCCTGCGTCAACAAAATTTAGATATAGATCCAACGAAAGTGAAAGTGGGTACGCTGCTCTGACGATATTGGTGTTGTTGCTCTGGCAGTGCCGCCTACGATATCGCTGCGGCGACGCTGCTTATCGTGGCGTGCTCCAACGATGTCGCCGACGATATTGCTGCTTTGGTGATGCTGGTGTTGTTGCTCCGCAACGCTGCCCACGGTGCTGCTTCTTGGGCAACGCTGCCATGGTATTGGTGCTCCAGCAACGCCACCCAGTTGCAGCTACTCCGGTAGTTTTCCTTTCGCCGTCATCTTCCCTATGTGGAAGGTGAATTTGGGGTGGGGTGATTTTGTAAGATAAAAAACATCTGGGGTAAAATTGAGTTTTACACCTTAACCAGCAGCATCAGCAAGTATTGTCAACATGTCTTTATCTCATTGGTCCACTTCAATTGGGTATCAAAACCCTCCCAATTTAAAGGACATCGTAGAATATACCTTAATGGGAAAAAAAAAAAGTTGTGGCAATTAAAATTGTTTGCATCGTAAACAAGTATTGTAATGTTGCAATGATTGAAATTGATGTCCTATAAAAGCTAGATCGACATGATGTTTATGGCGCATGGTAAGGATTTTTTTGGGCAAACGATGCTTATTGATGTTGATATATATTAAAATTGATTGTGGTATAAGTGTTTCATTGTTTAAAGTTGTGATTTGACTATATATTGTAATCATATTTGTATTGTAAGTATTTATTGATCTTTATAATCTGATTAATATTATGAGAATGAATATTGATAATTCCATCATGCTTAAACATCTTGAGTTAAACAACTTGCGAACAGATTTAAATAATATAAATAGGTATTTGAGAATCTTTGACCAAACTTATATGATTTTTTCACAAAACCAGTATAATAAATTTATAAATTTAGTGTTTGCTCTTCTCTTAATTATGTATGTTATTAATTTTTCTTTCTTAAATGTGAAAAACAAAGACATTGGTTTTTTGTTGTAAATCAATATTTTTTAAAGTTTACTATGAATGATTAATGAACAAACATAATATAAAAATGCTTTTATTGGCATAAAATTATATTATAATAATAATTAATTAAAAATAATAATAATAATGCATTTAGGTCCTTGTGTTGCACAGGTTAAATTGTAATTTATTGTAAAAAAAATTTGTTAATCCTGGCTGTTTGGTTTACCTAATATATATGTTAGATTTCAAAATGTTTATTACCAAAAACACAGCTAGGCTATGAACAAGATTACATCAATTGCGGACAACTATTATTGTCTTTTTAATTTATTACCTTTTAATTTAGATTTTTGAATTTATTTATTTTTTAATTTAGTAAACAATTTATTGAATCATTACATGATTTTTATAGATTTCTTTTTGAATTTATTGTATTTTGAATATTTTGAATTTAGTAAAAATTTATTAGATCATTATATATAATTTTTAAAGATAAATTTTTGTATTTATTTAATTTATTCCTTTTTAATTCTAGAAAATTTATTTCCTTTTAAATTTAGTAAAAAATATATTAAATCACTATACGATTTTAAAGGAATAATCTATTGTCTTTCGAATCATTATAAATTTCCAAATAAAATCATACTAAATAACTATGAGAAATACTTTTTACGATCATAAGGAAAGCAAGAGACGTGAACCAACAAAATATAAGTAAATTGTAAGACAAATTCATAAGAGAAGCAAGAGAACCACACTAACAAAACCTAAAGATAAACAAGTGAAAGAATAAACAAGACTTTTGTTTTGGTATTGTGAACATGATAATTTATTCAAGAATAAAATTATCTTAATAATTTTTTATAAAGAGAATAAAAATAAAAGCAAAAATAAGAAAATATAATAATGAGTGGCCCAATGTTCGTACTAATCCCCTAACCCAATATATAAATTTCTTAGCCTAATTAAAATGGAAAACATGTGATACAATTTCAATTTTAGAAGTTTAAATTTCTCTCTGGCACATAATTTTCTTCCCTCATAAATTCAATGATTCCCTGATGTTTAAATTCCTTAATTTTTGCACAATTTTCTCCCAAACATTCTCCACATGTTGAATCTATTATCTTGATTCTAGCCAAACCTCTTTTAAAAAGCCTTGTTATCTTATAAAGACAGAATCCCTACTAAGTACTAAATTGATCAGTTGGTAAAGAAACTATCCTATTTACATGATTCCCTATTGACAATTCATCAGTTTCACTATCTTCCTCCCTTCCATCCATTATGTCTTTATAATTTGTGTGCATTTTTTATAGGTTGTTTTAGATTTATGTCCTTCTAAACTGATTTTTATTGTGTTATTATTAAATTGGAAGATCCAAAACACCTTAAGGCATTAGGTTTGTGCGTTTTTCTATTATATATGATCATTACCTTATCTATTCTTTTTTAATGTAGGACTTATTCACTTATATCCCACATTTCACTCATACTTAAATTCTCAACAGTTATTTATATTATTGTAATTTCATTTTTGTTTTCTACTTGCAATGACGAATTGGTAGATGTATGACCTTTGTTAAAATCTTAAAGTAGTATTTCCTTTTAAAAATCAATAATAACCAAAAGCAAATAAATAAATCCATCATGAGTACGTACTTTATGTGATGAATATACTACTTCTAAACTTTTTTCTTTTATTTGAAAATCAATAAATTAAAAGAAACTGTCTTCTCAAATATTGCGAATTTGTGAGTGTAGAATATATCATATGGTTATTTGTAAGATAACTAGATTGTCAGAGATAGTATTCAAATGGGCTGATTAACATATCTCAAAGGGTCATACCCAAAAAAAAAAAAAAAAACATATCTCAAAGGTAGCACCCATAATTGATATATAGGGTTTATTATTTATTGATCACTATAAATATTGGTTGTAGCCCGTAAGTATCTGACTTTGGCTACTTGTGTTTGAAAAGGATATAAAAGTTCATAGTTAAATCTTATATATAGTTTTTGTTCGTTTTAACAATATAATTTGTTAGTTGTCGGCATTATCTAAATCAGCCTCAGAAACAATATGCAACTGTTATTTGAAAGATCTAGGTCTAATCTCTAAGTATTTTCCCTGTTTGATCATAATTAGTTTAATGCTTTTCTTAATCATATTTAGTTTAATGCTTTAGTATTAACTATTAAGGGAAAGTTCTTAATTGTTTCTTAGATGGATAATGTTTCTTACCTTAATATACTGAATATGTTTTAGTTATTTCCCATTTTCATTATTTTTTTAGATTATACATAGAGTATTATTACTGTTTAATCAAGTAACCAATCACTAGATTATTTCGACCTTTGAATTCAATCTCATGTAATAGCAGGTGATTTTCACAGCAGGTTTTGCCCTTTGTGTCGCTCTTACTCAATATAGTAAGAACTATGAACCATTTTTATTTTTATTTTTATTTTTTGCAAGTATTTTCCTATACTTTTGTTCTTTTTTTGTTCTTTATTTTCATGAATACATTCATTTCTATATTAATATTTTGAATTTTATATTTATAGAAAAAATTTAGTATCATTAAATACAATATTATGAAATTTAAATATATTTGAAAAATATTCTTAATTTTATAATTAAAATATATTGATAGAATAATTGCATTTGGCAAAATATTATATCTTACATTGTCAAATTAATTATTGTCTTAAACTTTGACAAAATATATTCTCTTGATCTCGAATAAAGATTTAGATATATTACTTTTTCATTATTTATTTTATATTTATTATATCATAATTTTATATTATCTTATACATTGCATGAGTGAAGAATTAGTTTTATACTTTATAAGTTAATGTTAGTTAAATAAGTGTGTTTATTGCTTTGACGACTCCAAATTTATATTTTAAGTTGGTGATTGAAAGAATGATTTTTTTAAAATAAACATAGTTGATGTGAGGGTACACAATTAAATTTACTTAAAAATAATACTTGATTTTGATTGATGCAAATTCGAAAATATTCATTATCGTACAATTAAAAAATATTTTATAATAATTACACTACTCATTAAGTGGTCTGAATTTTTTAAATATATAAATACAAAACTTGATTAAAAATACTTATTATCGTATAATTAAAAAATATATGATAATAATTATACGACCCATATTAAGTGGTGTGAGTTTTTTAAGTATATAAATTTTAGACGTGATACATGCAATTTTTCTTTAAAAATATGCTTAATTAATAAGGTGATTTTAGGGGGAAAAAAATTATTGCTGATTGAGTAATGTTACTGGTACGACTAACAGTACCACATGGATAGACCCTCTACCCGTTGGATTTGACTTAATTTATGTGCGGAAATTAATTATTTTTAAAAAAATATTTTTTAAAAGCTTTTTAATAAAATTTTAATTATAAATTATTTTAAATATAAAATAAATAATCCAAATACACACTCAACATTTATCACAATCACATAAACTGTGCATATATATATATATATATATATATATAAGGGTGTATTAATTATTATCAGCAAAAAAAAACATATAAATTTTTTAAAATTTAAATTATTTGTAAATAACTCAAATTTTAAAATTATCCTAATCAATATTTAAATTATAATAATTATACAAATAAATTCTTTTATTCACCTTTCATTTATTCTAAATTAAATAAAAAAAATTTAAAATGAATATAAGTTGAATGGAAGGATTAATTTTTATTTTTATTTTAATTTAAACATTAATTAAGATAATTTTTAAGTTCAGAAATTATTTATAAATAATTTAAAGTTTAAAGAGTTTTTATATTTTTTTTCCAAAAAAAAAAGGTTGGTGACACAAAAAGAATCAAATAATTATTAAATGATCTTTAATCAATCTTAAGTAAAAATATTTTTGTATTGGGAATTTAATTGAATTGGGTGGAAGATTTGTATTTTATGTTAAGCGCGTCTTTTATTAATTTAAATTAGTAAAAAGTATATCGCAAAAGGTTGAGGAGGAGATAAGTAATTTAATAAAGAATTGAATATCTGGCATAATCATTATCATAATACTCTAATTTTTGAAATTGAGGCCGATACCAATTAAGCTTCAGGTGGACTGGCCTTATCCCAACTTAAAGTCCTTTTTTTTTAACTATATTTTATATTTTTTTTATAAATTATCTAAATCTTATATGAATTTTCCACCACTAGGTAACCAACTCCTAATAACTCATACGCCCTCTATTCTCCTTTTTTTTTTTAATAACTCCTTATTTATTAACTTTGTTAATTCTTATAAAAAAAAAACCTTAAACAGCAGATATTTTGCAACAGGAGGAACGTCTAATTGCAATATTACAAATAAAGAATCATTAATTACATAACTTAAAAGTATTTTTTATATTATAATATTTAATTACTGTCTTTTTACCAATCGAATTTAGCTCATTCCATTTCTTGATTTCAACCTAAAAAGAAAATAGCTTATGATCAAGGTCTCGTTCTTCACTATGTTTGTGTATAATGCTTCTGAAAGCACTATGATATTCTTTTGCATATATACAATGAATATTTTTTTCGTATGCATGATAGGTACCCGACTATCTTTTACTATCTATATGTACCCGCTTTGACTGATGATCACCCCAAACTAAATTAAATCATAGTGAACAACGACTAGATTTTGAAATTTGAACACATATATATCATAGTCAAATTCAAAATGAATAAAGCTACTTGGCAATAATATCGATGGAAGTATATATATAAAGGTCGGTTGGGTGTTTCCATATAAACTTCAAAAAGAAATATTATAGAATACGTGTTAAAGAATCAAAAATAGATATTATTAAGTAAAAAATAAAAATATTTAATGTTTTTAAAATTTTAAAATATTTTTTTATTTTTTCTTTTAAGTAACTATGATGATTTAATAGAGAGTAATAAATATTATTTTTATTTCTTAACATGTACTATTAAAGTAGACATTAACAAAATTCAAAAAAAAAAGTTACCTACACTAATCATAATGCTTTTATATATATATATATATAAAGATTAATTGATATTAATGTACATCAAACTGAATATTATATTATTGAATAACTTTTTATTTGATAGTTTTTTTTACAAAATTCACTATTGGATTCAAAGTTTCCATCATGTAAATCATATATATAAAATTTTAAATTAATTTAAAATTATTTTATACTTCAATAATATGTCTAAAGATTAATGTAATATATATATTTTAAATATAAGAAACTATGTACTATTTGATTACATTGTTATTGATGTTTACATTGTTATTGATGTTTAATTTTTTTTTTAAAACTTCACAAGAATAATATATATATAGCATTTTTTATTATGAGAGGTTAGAGAAGTAAATCTTAACTATTAAACTATACATAGATAATTGAGAATATTGGATAATTGGGATTATATCTTAAAGGTCACGTGACTACTTACAAAAGTCACATGACTTTATGTTTTAATCTTAATCATTCATGTAAGATCTAATAGTCAATATTTACTCTTTTTACTTTCATAATAAATTACTTTTCTTACTTGATATGTTTTATATATATATATATATATGTGGTCAAATATCAACGTCAAGCAATAGAAATAAACATTCTTTAGTACCGTTAGTGACAGACGAGAGTTCAAGGGAAGCCTTGTCAAGTATATTGGTCCATAAATAAATGGATTCCTCCTCTCTGATCGTGGAATATCATGAGTCTTTGTCATATTTTAAATATAATTAATAAATCATATAACAAATCATGATGGTTTTGTACAAAAAAATTTATCAATCTATCTTGAACAACGTAGTCAAGAGAGGATACATATCCTAAACTAAATCAATATATTTCTGTACATAATCATTTCCTTTCTAACTTCTAATTATTTGGTGACACAAAAAGAATCAAATAATTATTAAATGGTCTTTAATCATTTAATAATTATTTGATTCTAAAGTAAAAATATTTTTGTATTCGGAAATTAATTAAATTGGCTGCAAGATTTTTATTTTATATGGGAAGCGCATACATTGTTAGTTTAAATAAGTAAAAAGAATATTGTAAAGAATTGATCAAGAGAGAATAGGTGGTCTAGTGAATGATTGAATATATGACATCATCATAATGCTCCAGATTTTAAGATTAAAGCTGATACTAGTTAAGTTTCAAGTTGGCTGGCCTATCTCAACTAAGGTCTTTTTTTAAAAAAAAAAAAAAGACTATGTATATTCTATAATTCATTGTAAATTATTTAAATTTTATTTAAAAAGACTATGTATATTCTATAATTTATTGTAAATTATTTAAATTTTACATAAATCTTTTATTACTAATTCACTCTTAATAACTTATGTGCCCGCTATTCTCTTTTGATACAAACATGACCTCTACTCTAAATACTCCATCCATTTCAAATTATCCCTCATTTTATAAGACCAATTAATAATAAAAAATCTTAAGCAACAGATATTTTGAAACAGGGAAAGCAACTTTTAATTGCATTACAAATAAAGAATCATTAATTAAAAAACTTAAAAGTAATCTTTATAGTATTTAATTACTGTCTTTTTACCAATCGAACTTAGATCTTTCCATTTCTTAATTTCAACCTAAAAGGAAAATAGCTTATGATCAATGTCTTGTTCCTGACTATTTATGTGTGTAATGCATGCTTCAGATAGCATTATGGATATTCTTTGGCGTACATACAATAAATATCTTTTCCGTATGCATGATTGGCCGTACCTGAGTATCTCTCACCGATATGTACCCGCTTTGACTGATGATCACCACAAACCAAGTTAAATCATAATGAACAGCGACTAGATTTTGAAATTTGAACAACAAGTGCATATCGTAGTCAAATTCAAAATGAATAAAGCTACTTGGCAATAATACCGATGGAAGTATACATATTAAGGTGGGTTGGGCGTTTCCATATAAACTTTTTTTAAAAAAAAATCAAGACAAATGTTAAAGAATTAAAAAATAAAATTTATTAAATAAAAAATAAAAGTATTTAATGTCTTAAAAATTTAAAATACTTTTTATATTTTTTTAAATAATTATAATAATTTAATAGAAAATAATACCCACACTAATCATAATGCTCTATTATATATATATATATATATAGACACATCAAACAATAGAAACAAATATTATATAGTACCATTAGCGACAGACGAAAGTTCAAGGAAGCCTCGTCAAACATATTGGTCCATAAATTAATGGATCAAATCTTTAAATAAAAATTCTGTTATAAAGAGAAAGATATAATTAATTTTACATATAAAATTCTATAGTGTATTATGATAGGTCTCTATATAATAAAATGTGTGAATCTCTCTTAAAAAACTAGTCAAGAGGATCCATATCCTAAATTAATATATTTTTATACATAATCATTTCCTATCTAACTTCAAAGCCTCATAACAATGTAGCTAGGGGTTTGTGGAATATGGAAACAAAATGAAGAAAGAAAGATAAACAAGTTACTTGCAGAGATTGGCCAGCGAGACATGGATGTTAGGATCGAGTTTCTGTTTGAAGGGGAAAAGAGGAAGCTTCGCAGAAGCTGTGAAGGTGGTCAGATCAAAACAAATGCATGTGGGGGCACGAGTACTGCAGGTGCAAGTTAACATTGTGGCTGTTGCGTTATGTTGAAGGGTGATCGATGTAGCAGATTGGGATGGGACTGCAAACCAAGTGATGGTTTTTGGAGCCAAGTGTGGTAATGTGATAAAGAGCAGTTTTGAGAAGTTTGGAGAGTTCTCACTCGTTGGCCTCCACTGTTAAGGACAACAACAAAGGAGGCTGAATCGGTTTGCCTCTATTATCACCATGTGAGCCCCCATGTCTCTGCCTTATGACAGTGAGTTCTGTATATACGACACATCAAAATAAAAATGTTATTCTTACATATCAATCTTATATTGATAATATATAAAGAAAAAAGAAATTTTTAATTTTTTTAATTTTTTTAATTTTTTAATTTTTTATTTTTTTATTATAAAAAGTAAGCATATGAGAGGAGGTGTAAGATTGAACTGTAGAAATAATATAATTGTCACAAAATTATGAAGATATATCTGGTTATCATATTAGAACATTCAATTATTGTGCTATCATCTTAAGAGTGAAATCTTTTATCTCATTTTTGTTTCTCTCCAATAAAAAAACTGATAAATTGAGTTAATAAATTGCCGACAAAGAAAAAAGTTACAGGTCAATAATCTTTTATTGTAGAAATATGATTAAAGATAAAAAAAATGAAACAAAAAAAATTGAATACACACACATGTGTGTGTATATATTCAAATTTTTTTGTTTCATTTTTCTGTCTTTAATTTATATATATATATATATATATTTAAGATATATTTTAAGAATCAAATTTATATAAATTTTTTTTGTTAATTAAAAAAAACTAAATTGTATGATAAAAACCGAACAAAACCAATAATTTAGTTCGGTCTAGTCACTATTACTCATTTGATTCTATGAACATCCCAATATCAAACAAAATAAACATAAATACACATTAACAAATGGTGAAAGAAGAATCAAAATGATTATAACGACAAAGGTATGTGGTCCTACTATTAATCACTGCCCTTTCACTCACGAGGGAGAGGTGTAAGTCGAACTGAACCAAGTCCTAGAGTAGAGTGAATTGACAGAGCAAGGGGATGAATGACGAATCTGTAGAAGATATGCCAGAAATAATAGAGAATGATGGCGGATAAAAATTAGTTATTTAATTTCTTTTTGAAACAAAATAATGCATCTCGACCAACTTTAATTCCGCAGACAAATATAGAGCTAGCAGGCATGCCTGCACACATTCGTTAATAGATAAGATTTTAATCTATAGCTGCGATTAAATAATAAAATATTTAACTATAATTACTATGATTGCAGAAAATTTTTGAATAAAAACCAAATAGAAGGCAAATTAAAGTGCATGCAGTTATGGCAACCTCAAAGTTACAATATTATTACAATCATATAATTACAGTAAAAAATTGCAATTCAAAACATTGTGTTCGAAGTATGAAGAAATTCGGTTGAAGCCTTGAAAGTTGGGCCAATATATGTTTAGCATCTACAAACAAAATTACATATGATTTTGAATGCACAATTGAGAAGTAACATTTTATTGTTTTTCTTGGATAGAAAAACATGTTTGGTGTATATTTTACACACAAGACTCATAATTTTTTTAAAATTCAAACGAAAAACATACAATTAATTAAATATTTTTTTTCGATAATTAGATATTTAAAATTTATTTTTATTAACAATATCTAAAACATTATAAATCATTTCATCACAAACTCACTTCATCAACAAAATCAAGTTACATATATATGTTTGGATTAGCTTATTATGTATTTAGAATAGTTTATAATCAAAATTTTATTAAAAAAACTTTTGAAAAAAAGTAATTTTTTTCCTAAAAATAATTAGTTACAAAACATGAATAGCTTATTTTGTATTTAAAATATTTTATAATCAAAATCTTAATTACTTAGAGAGCTTTTGAAAAGAAAAAGCAAAGTAATTTTTTCCTCAAAATAATCATTTTCCAAACATGCACTTATCCAAACACACACAACAAGATATATATAGCTGTTTCATGATTCACTGAGGACTTCTATATATGAGTAATCAATAGCCTTAATGCAATCCACAACGATCTTTCACCATGTGGCCATATTCAAAGAAATAATGAAAACCTAATTCGACCTAACATAAAAATAAAACAAGTTTGATAATATAGATAGAAGTAGAGTGCGGTTCTTGCCTGCTTACATTAATCAGACACTGACCAGTTTAACTAGAACCCGTAAAAGGAATTGGCAGGACAGTACCTGTCCTTAAGGGATGTATATCTGTGCCTATCTCCCCCACCTTGTGAAGCAAAATCACAATCCAAATTGGTGTCTTTGCCAAAACTCGTCCACAATTTTTTTCTGCAAACTGGGATCTGCAATATATAGTGCAGATAAATAACACTTTTTTTTTCATCACCACTATGGGAAATTTCTTTCTACTTTCCCTGTCTTTTGTACTTTCCAGCCTTGAGCACCGTGGATTATAGTGTTTTCTCTTTTCTTAGTAAAAAGATGGTACCTTTCATGCTAGCAAACAATTGCAAGGCGGAGAAAGTGTATTGGACTATTGGAAGTAGGTGAAAAGTGAAAGAATATATGGCCATAGATGAAAGCACCACGATGATGAGATAAACCCAAAAAAAAAAAAAGGCATTCTTGAAAATTTGAAGAGTTTCTTATAAGAATTCTTCAAGATTCAGTCAACAAACTGTTTTTCGTTTTTGATAAATTTTTATATAAATGGTTAAAATAAATAATTAATTAATATAATTTAATCACTTGATTTGAATTTTGATTTTTGTAATTTTTTTAATATCGATCTCTCTAATTTTATTTATTTAAATTTTGATTTCTATCGTTAAAGTATCAATCATTATATTTTTTACTCAATCAAGGTTTAATCTTTATAGTTTTTATTCATATTGATCTTTATTTTTTATGAAAAATTAATTTTTATAGTTTTAAATTGTTAAAGTAGTCAAAATTTCAATGAGTGAAATTATAGAGATTGATATTTTAAAAAAATTATAAAATTTAAAATTTAAATTAAGTGAAATTATATAATCTAACTATTTATTTTAATCTTTTTAAATTTTGTGATAGCTGTACAAAGAAATCAAATATCAGTAACTTCCCTGTACCAAAAAAAATATCAGTACCCTGCACTGCAATATAAATTATTGTCCATTTGAAGAAATTTTCATTTTGGAAGATTTTCTGTTTAATTACTTGCTATTGATGAGAGGGCAATTAATGCAGACCACAATAATATAATACAAGAAAAAAGAATCATTAGTAAGTTCTGCATTTTTGGAAGGTTTTGCCATGAGTTTCCAGGAAGTTTCCTATACATTGCATGACCGTACAGTGCGTTGTACTTGCAGTCTTCGGTTACCATAATAAAAGAACGTGACTATCATGTCTTCTGTTGTCCTCCTCTCGAATTTGTGTGGTCTTGCTGTCTTTGACGATATCTTCATTTTGGAGCCAAAGCACCCCTACAAAAACCTGAGCTTATGGCTTTCAAATTTGGTTTTGGATCCCTAGTTGTCATTTTTGTGAAAGCAAAATACTATGTAGCAACAATTAATTTCACATAATACTAGTAAGAATGAGTCATCATAGTTATCAACTCTTAAACATGATTTTATTACTTGATCTTATGTATTAACAACTTTTGAATAATCATAAAATTTTAAATAGATTCTATCAAATTTTTTTAAGGTGTGTTTTTTTTTAGAATTAAACAAATTTTTATTCATTTGTTATCTTGTTTATTTTGGTATTTATATTATTTTTTGAAATGTGATTTCAATTTTAAAAATTCGTTTCATTTGAAGTAATTCTTTCTTAATTCTAAGTTGAATGTGATTTTTTTCAAATATTAATAATTTCACTCAAACTTATTTCTGATTAAAATTTAATTTATAAAATCAAGTTTCATATAAATTAAGTTTATAAACTATAATATAAATATACAATTAGCTCTGTAACACTACTCTTTATGAAAAGTAAAGTCTTTCCATTCAATCACACACTATCATATCCTAATCTTATAATTGAAGTGTGTCCGTTGAGTTACTATGCTTCTTGTGTCAAATTACACATTACCTGTATCTCAATTGCTGAATTATCATTGTTAGGGAAAGGGACAAAACAAACTCATCTTTTTTTAAAAAAAAAAATTGGGTAAGAAAAACAAACCCATCTTTATCTTCCACTCGGATACTTTTGAGTCTTTGTTATCTTTTGTTTGATTAGCAGTCAATATAACATATATACTAGAGCTGTAATGATTTGGCCTATTTAATTTATTTTTACTTTAGTCTTTTTTTTACTAATTTTTTATATAAAAATATCCGATTTTCATTTTGGTACACATATAAAAAGACGTGTTTTGTTAATGTTATTGCAGCAGGATTCAAATTAGTTAATTAGAATTATGGATGTATTTTAATGAAATAGTTAATAGAGATTTTTGCCTATATAGTCGTGCAATACATGACATATCTACTATAAAACAACATGTTTGAAATGACCAAAAAACTATAATTAAGATTTAATTTAGATCTATTGTTAGTGTAAAATTTTTTTACATTGTCATCCAAATACATATTATCATATCTTTCACTTTTTAAGTAATTATTATTTTCATTAAACTATTTTAATAATTTAAAAATATATAATTAGGTGATAGTGTAAAATTTTTTATACTGACAGTGAATCAAAATTAAACTCAATCATTTTTTATTTGTAAGATAATCGTATTTTTAAATCAATTACTGTTTTGTTAACTAAGATTAAATCTCTTTTCGAATAATTTTAAAAGCACAACTAGCCCAAGGTTTGTATTTCAATAGTCAAAGAGGGAACTACCTCCTTAATCAGGATTATAATTAATTTAATTTAATTTAAAAATTAATTCTTATATTATAAACTCATTATAAAAATCTAATTTGAATTAATTTGCAATAGATTTTCATGTTTGAACACATTAAAAGTAAATTGAGCTTATTTTGTTAATAATTATATTTTATTATTTTTATTAAAATAAATAAAATGACTAAACTAATAGTGATAAGTGAATAAAAAAACATTAATAGTAGTAAAATCATCAATTCAAATAATTAGAACTAAAATCAAATCAATATTTGTTACTTATTATATTAGTTTAGCCAAGCATGTAATGAACCTCCATAAATACAAATAGAATATAATAATATTATTTATACATTATATTTCTATATTAAGCCATTCTTTCTCTTTTTCTCTCCATTCTTTGTAAAAGGAAAAAGTATAAAGATAAAAGTGGATAAATATAATTTATGAATAACATTATTGTTATTGTATTTTATATATTAGTAAATTCTAAGATATTATTTTTTTGGTATTTATCTTAAATTAAGAAAAATAGGAAAATTATCCAAATGAAACTTCGTGGAAGTTTCGCTGCTTAACTTCCATATATGATATATAAACATAATATATATGTGTATATATATACATCTCCCTCGCGAAGAATACATGTAGAGCTAGCTACAGCAACAGAGTACACTGTCACTTCGCAGTTTCTCTACAGAGACACCAATTTTCTGCACTGGCTTTGTCTTTTTCGCTGCAAACTCAGCTGCAGAATTGCACCACAGCATTCGAAAATGGGTTCTCGCCACCAGGAACCTTGGCTCTTGGAGAACGGCAACCTCAAGGGGCTGAGCAAGGAGATGAGGCATGGCCGCACGGCGCACAACATGTCCTCCTCCTCCCTGCGCAAGAAGTCTGACCTCACTCTTGTGTCCAAGGTGCGCTGTGGCTTGCTCAGACACTTGCTGGTTAACATCCAAGAGGTCATTCTTGGCACCAAGCTTTCCATTCTGTTCCCCGCCATTCCCATTGCCATAATTGGCGATTGCTACGGCTTTGGAAGAGTGAGTACATACCTGCATGCTCACATTTTGATGTCAATTGTTGTTACTTTTTCGTGTAACAGTGGTAGCTGTTTTTGCAGATGAAAAGAAAAATTAACCAAAACTGGGTATCTGAGAAAATTTGTCAGAAACTTATACACCCAATATAGATTTATCGGTTTTGGTTTTTTTTTCCATTAAAGATTTTATGTCAAAATAAGGTATCTATATGAGTTGCAAAAATTGAAGAATGTTTTTCAGTATAAAATTGTATAATTTAGAGGTTACAAATCGTTGTCTCTGGTGAATTGCGCCTATTATGTGTTATGGACTTGTGATGATTTTTGACTACTCTCTTTTATTGCATACAGCCCTGGGTTTTTGCATTTAGCTTGCTTGGGCTTACCCCACTTGCTGAACGTGTCAGCTTCCTGACAGAGTAAGAAACCCTGATGAACTTGTTGCACCCTTCTTTATCTTTGGAATTTGGATCATTCGTTATATTTTGTTTCTGGGTCGATTGCTGATTCTCGTTGTATTTGCTCTTTGGTGATTGTTATTTCAAATATTGCAGACAAGTTGCTTATTACACAGGTCCCACAGGTATGAACCTGCTATATATCAATTTTGGAGAGTCTGTCGCAATGTAATTGTCCATTACTGGCTAGTGTTCAATTTCGAACATAAAATGAACATCAAAGTTCGGTCATAACTCTCCCTCCATTGGTTTTTGTCATCGCATTGCACCAATCACATGTTCTAGACACTTTTGACAGCCAAATGCCATGGGGAAAAAATTGGTTTTAGAGACGGACCATGTGTGATATATGTGTTCTTGGAATTGGTCAAATCAAAGTCTTAAAATTAGAATAAAAAATATGCTCTAAAAATTGTTAAGAGTACAATTGATTTTCGTGTCACTGAAGCTAACTGTTTTATATATTCTGAATTACAGTTGGAGGACTTCTGAATGCGACATGTGGGAATGTTACGGAGCTCATAATAGCAATATTTGCCCTTAGCAATAAGAAAATTGCTGTTGTCAAGTATTCTCTCTTGGGTTCCGTCCTTTCAAACCTTCTTCTAGTTCTTGGAACCTCACTTTTCTGTGGTGGCATTGCAAACCTTAGACAGGAACAAAAATATGATAGAGTAAGGCCCTCAAATCCATTCAAAATTTGGTCTGTTAAGTGTATATTTTTGGTTCTTTATCTTCTTAATTGATAGTGGAATGATGACCAATGTTGAGCATTGAATTGTCTGCAATTCTTCTTGGCTACTGAATTTGCAGAGACAAGCAGATGTGAACTCGCTTATGCTGCTGCTGGCATTGTTGTGCCACTTGCTGCCAATGCTGTTCACATATGGTGGTGCCTCGGCTGCTCTCACTGCAGACTCATCGCTGCACTTGTCGAGAGCTGCTAGCATTGTGATGTTGATTGCATATTTTGCTTACCTCGTCTTTCAACTGTGGACCCACCGGCAATTATTTGAAGCCGAGGATGTATGGTTTCTTCTTGAATTATGAAATGCTGAAGTTGATTGTAATTTCTATGTTATGCCAATGTCTTATCAGTAATTAACATCATGCATTCTTCAGGAGGATGAAGATGGTGACAATACTGCAGAAGAACCAGCTGTGATTGGATTTTGGAGTGGCTTTGCTTGGCTGGCTGGGATGACTCTATTGATTGCTTTGTTGTCTGAATACGTGGTGGAGACAATTGAGGTAATTGGCCTAATTTGTTTTCCAGAAAGTGTGTGATTAAACATCTACTTAAGAGATGAAACTATTATTTTCCTCTTGACAGGGTCTTTCAAAAGCTCTATTTGTTGTCAAACTAATAGCAATGAATTTCCTTTTGAATATTATAATACTGATAACTAGAATGTTAATCTTAACAGGATGCATCAGATTCATGGGGTCTGTCTGTAAGCTTCCTCAGCATAATCTTGCTACCAATAGTTTGGCAATGCAGCTGAACATGCAGGAGCAATCATATTTGCTTTCAAGAACAAACTGGTGAGAACTTGGAGAATGTTATAAAATTTTACACAACCTTTAATTGAACGACCATGGTATAAACAACATTAGTTCATTGAAACTAAAGTAATGTCATGATGACCGCAGGACATCTCGTTGGGTGTTGCTTTGGGTTCTGCAACTCAAATTGGCATGTTTGTGGTAAGAACTCACCTATAAAATACAAATGGATACTTTCATTTAGCTTTCTTTTTGGTGCAATGAAAGCTTATGCAATTACAATATAGGTGCCCCTATGTGTGATTGTTGCTTGGATACTGGGTGTCCAAATGGACCTGAACTTCAACCTCCTAGAGACAGGTTCTCTTGCTTTGGCAATAATAGCCACAACTTTCACTTTACAGGTATGGTTTCATTTCAACTGACAAACACCATATTTTCACTTGGTATTTTCATTCAATCTATCAATGACATACGAATCTTCCCCTCTATATCTTTTATAGGATGGCACTTCTCACTACATGAAAGGCCTTATTCTCCTGCTCTGCTACTTTGTCATTGGGGCTTGCTTCTTCGTACAAAGAACACCCTTTAGTAAGTAGAATACATAAAACTATCTCATGGTTACATAAATAGTCAAAATCTATACCTTTCTGATAAATTCTGAGATTGTTAATTCATATCTAAAATTTGATCACCTCTATTTCCCAGACCATGTTGATGTCACTAACCTGACACTTAAATCAGCAACTGATGCAGTTTCCATCGCTTAGTAAGTAAGTTCATGTTGTGCCCCACATGCATGCAGACATAGTCCTTTGCGTGCGCATAAGAATTCTGGAACTAACTGTGGGCACTTGGATTGCAGGCTTTGGCCTATGTTGGTCCCTTTCTGAGATGGAGGATTGTGGCGTCCAAACCTAAAAACAGATTCAATGGACTGGTTATTGGTTCATTTCAATCAATTTGTCATCTCCAGAGTCCCAGACAGAAGGCAGAAAAAGTTTGCAGTAGCTTTTGCAAGCTGTGTGTATAGATAGACCTCTCCAACTGATTTTATGTCCAAGATATTCAATCTGTGTGTATTTTATCACAGAGTTGTGGCCTAGTGGCATTGGACTCGAGGGGTTTTTTTGCTCGTGAACTGCAATAATTCTCAAATAAATGAAAATTGTTCTTTTGAGTTTGAGGTTACATTTGCAAGCTTAGTCCCTTTTGAGTTTGTTGAATCTCTTGTCGTTTTTGTGTATGATCAATCTCTTATATTAATATATGACTCGTGAATATAGTCTTGAAGGTTATAAAAATTCTATAAATTCTGATTCTATAGAAGTGAAACTAAACGAAAAATTATATAATTGCTGAAAATGAAGAGAGAGCTTTCACGAGTATTCTACTAAAATAACTTGGGTTCAAAGATCACATAATCCCATGCCTATCAAAGATTTTTATGAAATTTTTATAGAGTACATTTAATGTGGGCCTATCATGTGAGTGATGCTGATCACACTTTGAGGGAGCACAAGAGATATTTCTGGCTCAATTAATTGAAGTCCCTTATTGCTAGCTTTTGTTTTCTTTGGTCGCATGTCATGGCTTCTCACAAGAACCTTCGAGCAAGTACTCATTTGTTTTTAGTATATATTTGATATGATGAAAAGAAAAAAATAAAATAGAATGAAATATATAAAATTTTCAAAATTAAAGCATAAAAATTTTTGCATTTCTTTTTTATTTTTTTTCCTCTTATCAAACGAGACATAAATTCTTTCTAACACCGGTGTCTATTTGTTTTAAATTTAGAGTGAGAGAGAATCTCACATACTCAAACTTTGGGGTAACACGGTATTCTGTTACATTAGATTGTAAAAGAATTGATGTTGAAAGTATTAGTAAAAAAATTAATGTTGAAAAATTGATTTACGTTTGCAATGACATTTGAAAAATGGTTTTAAAAGAATTGATTTTGTTTGAATAGTATAAAGCAAAATCATTTTCAAGTATAAAATTATCAAAACAACATACAAGTGATTAAATTGTTAAAAGTGTAAAAGTCAATAAGTAAAAATGATTAATAGAAAGAGTAGTAATGTAATTTAAATCTAAACACTCATGTTGATACAAAGCATGAAAAGTTCACTAGAAGGAGAATCAATTTTTTCTCCCGCAAACATTGGTTTAGAAAATACAGTAAGTAGCCAAATATGATTCAAAAAAATATATAAAAGACTGGTTGCGTTGAAAAAAAGTGAGTTTCACCCAACGTAAAGGTAAAAAAACATGCAGATGGGTTGCCAACGTCCATCTGCATTAGAAAGCTGAGATTATGTTAAATTGAGTGAGGTACACATTTTGAAACAATCTTAGTCCTTAATAAACATTAATAGTCATAATGTGTGAACTTTTTATTGATTTAATTTATACAAATTGCGTAAATTAAGTTTACATAAAAATCTCTCTTATGATAGTCAAAAGTCTAACCAAATAATCAATATAAGTTCACTTTTGTATTATATTGCATTTTATCTTTAAATATTATTTTTTTCATAAAACTAAACATAATAAAAATGTAACTATTTGGATTAAAAAAATGCACGTATCTATAAAAGTGATACTAAATTCTTTTTAAATTATACCTTTTGCTCAGTTTTTGAACAAAGGAAAAATTTTCTTTGAAAAAATTTATGTCCAAATTCACTCAATTATTATTTTTTAATTTTTTTTTGTCAACTTTTTTTTGGGTCAACATTATTTTTTAATTTGAACAAAAATATATTTATTTTTTTTTTGGTCAACCGAAATTCATTCAACAAAAATATGTTTCTATAAATTAGTTATGGACAAAGCTTAGGACTTTGGTCCATGGGCTTGAGCTAGAAACGACCTTAAAGTTGAGCTTCAGCTTGTGCCCAAACACTTAAAACTCGTTATTTGGTCCAAGGTCGACTCGGCTCATTAATAGTCACAAAAGGCTGCCTGGAGTTTTTTTTTTTTTTTTGAGAAACAGTATTTTTAATTATAAAAACTGTAATTCTTTTTTGTTTTTTATAACATGCTTAGTATTATTTATCTAAAATTAATTATAATATGTGATTATTCTTAATACATTAAAAAACTACTTATAATTTTAAGATAAATTTTGAACATTTTAATTGTAATATATTATAATTATTTAATAGTTAGACACAATTTTATCATATTTATCCTAATATAATATTAAACATTTAATCTAAACAGATCATCTTATACTTATTTTAATAATTTACTGTATAAAAATAATTTTTTAATACAATTCAATCAAAATAAATTATCATAAAATTATTTTTTAATTAACATATCTAAATATGAAATTAATTTTATTATAATTAATTTTAAAAAAATCAATTATATATATAATTAAATATAAAAATAATTTTTTCAATTAATCCAAACATACACATAATTAAGCCTATATTTAACTTATAAATAAGAAATAAAAATAATTTTGTTTGACTCAAAATGAAATATATTTCACCTTAATTCTTCTTTGAGTATGTTAATGTACAAATTTGACTTTCATTAATTTACCAAAAAATTTGACTTTCATTATAAAAGTGTGGTCCGGTTCAATACAATAATAGTATAATTATTATTATTATTATTATTATTATTATTATTATTATTATTATTATTTTTGGCTTATTTGTTGCTTAGAGAGTTTGCTGAACACTGAACCCGTCCTTTTTCTTCAGCTCTTGTTGCTCAGCGCCTTATCTCCTCTTTGCCCAATCTCCGTCGATTCAAACGTCAATGAGAGAGGAGAGAGCCGCAGTATCATGGCGGAGGATCCCACACCTCAAAACCCCTTTCTACGGTGTCGCTGAGGCCATTGACTATAAACCCTTCACTTTCTCCGCCGCCGGCGGCGGCACGCGTTGTAAATTCGCATGTGTCTCGGTGGCAGAAACGAAGCTGGATCAAGAGTGCATGCCGACGCTGGCTCAGCTCCTCAAGCACCCGCTGGCTCTCGTCGCAGTCGTGCCCAAAGACGCCGCCCTTTTCTCCGCCGGGGCCATCGCCGGCGCTGCCGCCAAAACCGTCACGGCCCCGCTGGACCGTATAAAGCTCCTCATGCAGGTGCACTTTCAGATCTCACTCTTGAATTCGCCCCTCCCCCCGCTGCATTTCCCTGCCATTTGCGTGAAAATGTAAGTGCGAAAATGCGGTATCTTTTCCATAGTGCGATTTAGCCAAAATGTTAAGCTTGGGAAGTTTCTTAACAGAAGGAAAGGGAACTCTCTAATTTGCCCCCTTATTTAGACGTTTAAGTAGAAAAATGAAGACTCTCTTTTTCTTGTCTGCGAGATAAAGTCAAGGTAAAGAGGAAAAATTACCTCCCTTAGCCCTTATTTACATACAATTCTGGGAAAGAATTGTTTTTGGAAGGAGGGGAGACCCATCCCCTTCCTTTGCCTCCACTATGTTTGAAAGTTTTTGAGTGGAGTAGAAGAGAGGGAATGAACTGGGAAGGGAAGGGAAGAGGAGAGGGTCTTTCTTGGGAATTAAATTTTCGGGGTGTTTGGACATGGGAATGCTGGATTCCAATGTTTGGTACAAAATATAGAGAAATTCTCATGTAAAAATGATTTCTGGGAATGATTTTTGCCAAACATTTCCATATTTCATTCCCATGACAAAGGTGGGTTTCATACATCCCCATGAATATTGCCATGTGAAATGTGCAAAATGCATATCCCTCCATTACCAGATCTCACCAACTACCGTCATGTCAGTGACAGCTGCTGACCACTGACAGCCACTGTCCGCTACTGCCACCAATCACTGTCCGTTGTCACTGGAATATGGCCACCCTTCGCCGCCGACCACCTACAACCACCGTCTACCATTGTCTACCGCTGCCTTTTCCCCCAAGAATGCCATTCCCAAAAATATTTTTTCAAAAACTCAAACCAAACACCCTCTTAAATTAGGGAAAGACATAAGTTTTTATAAAATTAAAATTTCAATATAGTACTTATGTAGTAATCTTACAACACAAGCTTAAGGGTATGCATGATTTAAAAAATATTTTATTTAAAACAAACTCTTGCCTCTACTTACCCCTCAATTCGGGGAAAGGAGGGGAACATATACCCCTGCTTCCCCTTCTTAGAAATCTTATAAATAAGGCTTTGGGTCACTTTTTCCCTCACATCCAACCATAGCACAAAAATCTTCCAATCAAGAGTTGGGGCAATTTTTTTTCCTCCATTCCCCTTCCTCCAAATAAGTGTGGAAATTTGGTATCTTTTTTGTTTGAATGAAAATATTGTTTTGGGTTTTAAAGAGTGGAGATGGAAACTGGTAGATGAAAATATAAAAAGAGTGGAAATTCAGCATCTTTTTTATAGTGTGGATTTTTTTTTTCTTTGGGGTACTGTTATGCACCTCTCATTTAGCAAAAAGATAAGCATTTTATTTTCTGATGTGAAAAAATTCTGCATTTTGATAGTCTTGGCATGGGTTTCATATATATCAGTTGGGTTCATAAGTATTTTTCTGCATGTGTTGTTGGTTTTAAATTGCTTGCTATTCTGCAATGACTTCATGTATTTGCAGACTCATGGGGTGCGGGTCGGGCAAGAAAATGCTAAGAAGGCAATTGGTTTCATTGAGGTATTATTCAATCTTTCCATTTCGCCCATCCTAATTTGTTGTGTTTTGAATGGTTTTATTCTTCCATTTGTTTCAATCTAACGATTCTAGAGTAGGCTGTTTGTCCTTAAGTTTTAGATGTGCATATGTGCTATATGATAATAATCTGCTTCAATACTGTCTTTATTCTCTTCTTTTGGCCTGAAACTTAAGTAGGGTACTGTTTGGATTAAAACTTAAATAAGTACTTATTCAAATAGAGCTTATTAAATAAGCTCTACTATCATGAGTGCAATCTAAAATAAGCTAAATAGCGTTTGGATAAAAACTTCAAAAAGCGCTTATGCATGATTGGTAATTTATTTAGTCAGAAATTGTTATGAAAACAGCTACTGTCTAGGCTGTTTTTAGCTTTCATAAAGGCTTATTTTTGTAAGCTTCAGTTTTTAGCTTATAAAAATAAGCCCTAAACAGCTTATATGGGTTTCAAAAGCTGTTTTAGTAAGCTCATCCAAATAGGAACAAAATGTTTTATAAGTACCTATTGCAATAGATAAGCTCAAATAAGCTGAAAATATGTCCATCCAAATGGGGCCCTAGCTTGGTATCTACTTGGGAATTGGGATATGAGGGGTTTTTAGTTTTTTGGCTTTTTCCACTCAGCTGATATGATACAGTAATATGAGCAAGCATATGCTACTAGCTGGCCTATTCATTGACCACTATTAAATATTGTATCTATTACCAAGTGCTGAAAGTCCCTTGTTGTTGAAAGTGGAACAAGGTGGTTGCATGACAATTGTGTTTGTAAATGCTTAACAGATTTGTCTGCTTGTTGCTAGTTAGTAATTGATAACTTCTGGAGATGAATGAGACTATTTGCTCTTAGTAGTTTGTAGAAAGGAAATTGGCAATTCTGTGTAAAGACTGTGAACTTACTAATAGGAGGTTACTTTTGTCATTAATGACCTCCTCTTATTAAGGATTTGTATTTACATATTGTAAATTAAGTGTATTGTATATTGGCCTCTCCAACCTCTTTGCTTGATGATCTTGTTTTCTGCCCATCTTATATGCACTGGGCTCTCTGCCTCTCTAATCAGAACATTATTAAAAATTTTCTTGGAGCTTACATGGATATAAATTACAGGCCATAACAGTTATGGGGAAAGAAGAAGGCATTAAAGGTTACTGGAAGGGTAACCTTCCCCAGGTCAGTACAATTAGGAAAGAATTTATTGGTATTTCTGTATATATATCTCCTTATAATATTGACTAGTCTTTTCATTTGTTTTAGTGTTTCTGCTTTATTGTTCCAGGTGATTCGGGTCATACCTTATAGTGCCGTCCAGCTTTTTGCTTATGAAATTTATAAGGTTAACCCCTAACTATCTTTCTACAAGTTCTAATAACAAATATTACCTGTTCAGGTCTAAAGTTCTACTTTTGGATTTACAGAAAATATTCAGGGGAACGAATGGTGAGCTTTCTGTTGTGGGTAGACTTGCAGCTGGTGCTTTTGCTGGCATGACATCCACTTTTGTAAGTAATTAATTAGAGTGCCCTTAGCTTGTATGGTTTGTAGTGTTATTGTGTTTTATTGCCGGATTAAACTTTATTTAATGCCTATGAGCAATTTCTTTTTTGTAAACTAATCTTTGTATATCCTTTATATCTTGCTCATTTCTTTTATTAACGTCCATGTATGTATCTAATTTTTTTTATATATTTATGTAGATAACTTACCCATTAGATGTCCTGAGATTACGATTAGCTGTTGAACCTGGTTATCGAACCATGTCAGAGGTATGATTGACTTGCTTTAGTATTTAATTGAGACCTGCCTTTGTGAAGATGAATAATATTGTGGCTTTTCCAGGTTGCCTTGAACATGCTAAGGGAGGAAGGATTTGCATCTTTCTACAGTGGCCTTCGGCCTTCTCTTATCGCAATAGCTCCTTATATTGCGGTGAACTTTTGCGTTTTTGACTTGTAAGTTCATTAGTAATCTTCTCTTTGAGGGAGAATGGCCATGGACATTGAAATTTAAACATCTTGACCTTCTACGGTTAATAGGTTAAAGAAGTCGTTGCCTGAGAAATATCAAAAGCGAACTGAAATGTCTATACTCACTTCCGTGCTTTCAGCATCTCTTGCCACACTTACATGCTATCCTCTGGACACTGTGCGAAGACAGATGCAACTGAAGGGTACACCTTATAAGACAGTATTTGATGCCCTTTCAGGTGAGGATTACTCCAGTTTACTTTTTAGCATCAGCAATTTATAGTCACATATACACACTTATATTTGTGTGCACGTTAGTGAGAAATATATAAGCTCCATTGGTAATTTAACATCAGAAGTTTATCAGGGAACTATACCAAAAAATCTGGCCTGTGTGTTGTAACTTTGTTTATAAAATCCTGCTCTTATTCTTTGGCCCACGGTTGTTGGGTTTGTAGCTGGAGTAATTAAGTCACCTTATTGGTGGCTTAAATTTAATATTCCTTAAGGCAGACATGTAGAATAATCAGGAAGCACAATATATTCAGAATCTTCCAATTCTTAACTGAATTCTTATCTATTTGATTTAAGCAGCGAAGTTGATTGGTCCTCTGTAAGACGACCTCTCATGTATATTTGGGAGGAATCAATACTCTTATTGAGGGTAGCAGGCTTAGGTCAACCAGTGTATTTGACTATTTGTCTGCCTACAATTGCTGTTCTTTACCTTTTACCCTGAAAGGTTTAGCCAATATGTTTATAACATGGTTTTGAAAACCGGACCGGACCGGCCGGTTGAACCGGTTTAACCCTGAATCGGACTATTGGCCAGTTCGGTCAAGCATCAAGAACCATTATGCTTCAGAATCGTTGTTGACCAGCTAAACCGGTCATGAACTGGCCAAACTATGTGAACCGGCCACGGTTTGGTTAGTTCCGGTTCAACGTTTGAGAAATTCTGAAACCAAAATTTAGTTGCAGAAGGATTGAACCTGGGTCACTTGAAAAAGGTCTGGAGATGCTGCCACTAAACCAACCAAGCATTTTAACCATAGTGTGCCCTTTCTTATTTATATACAATACAACAAAGATATATATATGTACAAATATATAGCTTATATACTTATATTGTTTTGTGTTATCATTTTCCAAACAAAAAAATATGTGTACACACCAACATTAAATTAAAAAATGAGCAAATTATTTCCAAATCTTAATAAAATTATACATATCAATATTTCATCAAATTAAAAAAGAAAAATATGATAGCATATTAAATATAAATAAATAGATTTAATGTAAAATATATTTATCAAGAGATTTTAATATGGGTTAAGTATTAAGAATGAAATAAATGTTCAAGATGGATTAAGTATTAAAAATGATACAAATAGTATATATATATATATATATATATATATATATAATTTTTATTGTATATGATTAGTGTATGTATGTGTATAATTTTTAATTAGTATGCATATTAATTTTTAAAATATACAAATATAAATACATATTTAATTATATATCAGTTCGACCACAGTTCAACTACGGTTGAACCAATGAACCGTGAATCAGTTTATTCACCTGTTCAATGACCGATCTGATTTTCAGAATATTGGTTTATAATCATGGTTGTAATATATGACAATGGTAATTTTACATTTAGAAATGCTGGGAGGGTGCACTTGATGGGAAGTTACTTGAATTCTCTTGTATTATGAGGGGAACTTTGTAGCTGTTTCCTGAGGCATTGAGTTAGTATGTCTCTTGTGGTTTTTGGAAGTTATTAGGTGTCTTTGTTCAGTGAAGACAAGCAATAATTAGTTTGTGCACTACCAGAGCCCTTCAAACTCAAAATCAGCTGACCATATCAAACTCGGTTTCTACTTCTTGAGCCAACTTAAGATTCTATTTGATTTTGTAATGCAATCCTCAGATTATATATATACACACATGAACTTCCTAACAAGGAATTTTCTAATGTTCACTTACATGTGAAACTCTCCAATTTTTGTTAATGGAACTTTATACAGCTAAAAGATGATATAGTATACAATCCCCAGTAGTTAGATTTCAGTGGATACATTTAAAGTATCTTAATTTTTGGTGCATATTCCAAGGTGAATTATTGGAATTTATTTAAATGATGGAAATTTCCAAAGTTTTAATGCTGCTGTAGGATGTGCTTTTACCAAATTATTACTTTCATTGATGCAGGTATTGTTGCACGGGATGGAGTTATTGGTTTGTACCGGGGATTTGTGCCCAATGCTCTAAAATCCCTACCAAACAGCAGGTTCGTATGATATTCTATTGTCTATAGAAATAAGATTATGATATATTGACCGTGTTACCTTTAAGCAACCCTTAGATACATGCTTTACCTTATCCATTTTTTCTTTCTTGCCACCTAATTTTTTATGCTTTATCTGTATGATTGTAGTTTGTATTTCTTGAGCTATTGTAGTTTCAATCTTCATCACCATGCCTTGTGATAATTCCAATTTTTCTTAATACTTGACTCCCTACTTGTGATGATCAATGGCTACCTTGCTGAAAAATAAGTGGATCAAATCCTGTCTGAAACTAAATTGTTTGTTCAAGATTGCTAATAACATGCTACTAAGCATGCATAGTGATGAAAAGTAGAGCTAATCATGTTCATGTATATTTTACTTTGAAGTAGATTGCCATTAATTACTTGATCTCTCCCTTGTTTCTCTCTGCAGCATCAAGCTTACCACATATGACATTGTTAAACGCCTAATTGCAGCTAGTGAGAAAGAGTTTCAAACGATTACAGAGGAAAATCGCAACAAACAAAAGAACACCAATAATCAATGATAGTGAACTTCAGATACATGTTTTAGCTATTTGTTGCCCCCTGAAAATTTTTGTGGGATTACTGCTCCTGCAGAAGTTCCATTATTTGTGGGAATTCCTTTAGCCAAAGTGCCAGTGGTAATGAAAATATCCCAGAAGCCAATGCTTCTGTATCCGGGGGCTGTGAATTTTGTAGGATACAAGTTTGTGCTAGGTACACTGTAAATGCTATATGCTTTTGCTGAATTCATTATTAGCTGTAAGTTTTCTGGGATGTTGCACATACCTACCTGAGTGGTAGAATATGAGAAAAAAAAATGGTTGTTATTTACACTCATCTTTTCACATCACCTTTTACATCTGCATATATAATAGTATCGGACTGTAACTTCACCCACATGCATACGGTTGCACCAGGCCAGGTGTACTGTGCAACTAACAGCTGCCGTACACCTTACAAAAATGTTTACTAGTGGATTCCAAGTTACCTCTAAATATTCAAATCAAGCCTCGTCCTTCCCTTTTATAGTTTTCCTTAAAAAAAAATTGATGGAGTCGTTTCAAACTGTACATTGATAATTTTTTGTGGGAGTATACGAAGTATCTACACGACCTGTCAAATTGGGTCTAGCCCAATGGGCCTCTCCATTTTTGCAGATCGGGTCTTTATTATCTCAATTCCAAACTTTTGTCGGGTCAGGACAAAAGAGAATGAGTCGGTTGTATTTGGACCAACTCATTTTCTTAATGCAATTTGGTTTGCCCTAGCAGGTTAACTCGTTTGGCTCAGCAAATAGGTTAAATCAGGCTAAATTTTAGTCGGGCTGGCTCGACTCAGTTAAAATACATGGCCCGAACTGGTCACCCATTCCATAAGTGTTACATAGGTTATTTTGGTCTTTAAGCAAGGTATTTTTATAAAATTAATTTTTTAAATAATGTTGCGATTAAAGGCCTTTCAACAAGTACTTTTTATAACATTTATAATTTTGCAAATTTTATTTGGCATCATCTATACTTGAACTGAACAGTTTTTAACCATACAAACATGCTTTATTTTTTTTGGAGCAAATTTGATAATGCTATATGAACAACAACTAAAAGCAATTTTTTTTTTCTAAAGAAGCTTTGACATAACGTTGCATAAATTTAAAAATAAATCTAATGATGTAAAAGTAGTTATTTTTGAATGTCTACCAAAAACTGTAAGCAGCACTACTCATAAGGGGCGAGTGAATCCTTTTCTCTCCCAAGTTCTCCATGGCCAATTCCACCTATGACTATGAAGCTATGCGATCTCTCACCGTGAAGATCTACTCCATTTCATCTCAAGTAGCCGATGGAGAAACACCTCAGACGTTGCAATAGGCATTCTTTACTCAATACCATTCATTTCCCAGACTAATTGCATGTTTTGCCGAGCAGCTAAAGGGCATAGCTTTGCATTATATATACAACAAGCAAACACAAAAAGATTTGGGCAACAAGTCTCAAACACACATAGCTTTGGAGTAATACAAAAAAAAAAAGGGATTAAATGAACGAAATACAGGCATGTTAGCAACAGAGTAGGTTGGTTGAAAACAAAAAATGCCCACCTCTGATATTGCCCACTTTGTTCATTCCATCACATGAGTCATGCACAAAATAGGAAAATATGAAATAAAATGAGCAAAAGAGAGCAGCAGAGGTTACAATCGGTGCTGTCTCTGTTTAGTGCTGCAGAAATGAGAAAGTTGAGGTGAGAGAGGATGAAGGTAGCTTGCGTTAGGTGTCTTTGAAGCTCACCTTTCTCTTTCTGACTGGAAACCAAATCACGTGATGCTCCAAATTTGAGGCAGTTTTCAGACAGCAGGGTGTAATGACCGAATGGTTTCTCTTGTAATGACCGGATCCTTTCTCTTTATTCAGCAGGATCGGATAGCAGATGATATAACTTTGACTCACCAGGAATGGAATACCCTATCATGCAAAGGTTTCAACTTTTACATATAGGGGTGGATTATGTACACAACTTTTATATATAGGTTTCAACTTTTAAGTTTAAGTAACCTCATTTAACTCTGTCATGCCATACCAGGATAAAGCCATATGCGTGCTTTAAGTTCAACTGTGACCGCAATAAAGTGATTTGGATTTCTTAGGTACAAGAATTAGAATTGTACCGCTTGTAGGTGTAGTAAACCCAAAGAAAGCTAGTAAAGGTGGTGTGTCATAGGTTTTTTTTTCCCCTTTTGGTCAATGTGCCATGTGAAACAGTAGAGGCTCATTGAAAAGTTGCTAACACAACCACTTGCTTCCTATTGGGTTATTTCATTCATTTCTAGAGGAATTTTTATGCCCAATTTGTGTATCTACCTATTTCTCTATTAACTTCATTACAGTGTTTATTCAGGGTGCAAAGAACTACAGAAAAGAAATGTCACCCTCTCCATTACTAAATATTGGAAGATGACAAAACCTGAACACACTTCCACTTATTCTATTCTTTCTTGGCCGCAGCACACTTCCACTTACAATACACAGTGAGATACTGCAGTGTAAGAGATATCCAAAAGCACCCTATCCCCTTCCAGATCATTTTACTTATTCTACATACTGGGTATATGGTATTACACATTGTTTCATAACATAATTGTCAGTTTAGATATATTCCTATTGAAGATTTCTGATCATCATGAAAATGGGGACAGTGCTTCATCTTGATGACCACAGCCATTCAAAACGGCATCTTTTTCTCAGAGGTGCAGAAGACATCTCAGTGACTTTCCAGTGGCCAAAAGATCAAAGGCTTTGTTTATCTCCTCAAAGGGAAGCTCATGAGTGATGAAATTATCCAGCTTCACCGCCTAAAAAGTTAATTAAGGCCATAACAAATGAGTATAGAGTCCATGCTTGAGTTTTGCTAATTTGAATAATAATAAAAAACAATTATGTCATTTGCACACTAAAACTTATTATATAATTTTTCTACTATATTTTTTATATTAAAATTGATCCTTTATGTAAGAAATGAACCAATTATCATGTAAAGATTAAAATTATATAATGCGAGTAGTGATAATCATTACTCCATGTAAACATTCTCTGGCAAAATGAGGCAACTGAGTCTTCCCTTTGAAACCTCCAAAAACAGATCCTACTATTCTGCGGCCATCAAACAGCTCCATTGGGTGGATTGGAAGCAATTTTGGTGTAGAATGAATTCCCAATATTACAGTCAATCCCCATCCCTGCATCACAAAATTTAACATAAAATTCGGCAGTGTAAGTTAGTGATTCAACTAGTAAAATCTTTTGTAATGAGTTCTGGGACTGAATTTTGTTTTCAAATGAGGAAGTAGTTTAGGAAAGATTGTTACAATGTTAATTATGACATTGAACTAGACCAAAAAAGAAGGGGAAAAAAAAAGAAAGAAAAAAAAAAACTATAGCTACCATGAATATACCTCATGAGCAGACAAGAAGGCATCCCTTAGAACCTCCAAGTTTCCTGCACATTCAAAACTGTAGTGTACCCCTCCTCCAGTCATTTCTCTGATTCTCTGTAAATAAATTTACCATTTTGCTGGTGAAAATTCGTATATACATAGATGATCTATGCTTCTGTGGAATGAGAGGAGATAGAGGACAGAAAACACCAACCTCATATACTGGCTTCTCTTCATCCCTTGGATTTATGAAGTCTGTGATTCCCATTGCTCGGGCTTTGAGCACACAGAAAGTGTATTATTTATCACATTAGAGTAGAAATTATAATGCCCATTATATGTAAAAGAAGTTTAAGTAAAGCTTTTATAGGTTTTCTTTTTTATCTTGACTTTCAAAACCAACAAGAAGACGAAAAACAAAAATTGAGAGCAAGTTACCTATGATGAATTTGTCTGGGTTGATGTCCACACCTATTATTTTGGATGCACCCCTGGCTCGTGCCCCTTCTGCAACCTGAGCCAATTTAAAATCCAGGTCTTTCTAAGATTTTTCTTTTTTATATATATCAGGTTTTATGTAAATTCTATGATCAGATGAGAATATGAAAACAAAATTAAAACATTGTGGATTTAAGTTGTCAAAATTGAGTTAATGATAAGAAATTTAGATTCTTTGCAGAAGGGTTTTTAAGTTTAAAATTTGTATAGTCGTTGTTTTTAAAAATAAAAGTTGCCAATTTAACAATGCACATAATTTATTATAATCACGGGCAAAGTGCAAGGTACAATGATCATGCACTCTATACAACAAAGTGGAAGACAATGCACTAATGTTTTTTTATCGTCATTCTCCATTGTTTCTGTTTGGGTTTGCTGTCATTAGCAGTGAAAATAGGTTAAGTGTGGTTAATTTTTTTTTAAATAGTTCTGACCTATTTAGTAAAATATTAAGCCTTAACTGCTTAACTTGACTTATTATTTAATATAAACTTTTCTTATGTTTTTGGATTGGCTTGATTTTTTTATAAAAGTACAAAAACTTAACCTAACCTATAAACTTATTTAAAAGCATATGTTATACAAAAACTTTAAATTGGATTAATAAAATTAGACTTTCAAATTCTCAAATAAACTCATGTTTTTAATTAAAATTATTAAATTATGTATAAAATTAATAAATTACATAAATATATAATAATAAATTATATAAATAATATAATTTTTTAATTTTATATATATAATAAATAAATAGATCAGCTTATTAAATCAAATAAATATTTTTAAAAGTTTAAGCCTAATTTATTTAACTAAATAATCTATTATAAAAGTTTTAAATTTTACTTGTATAATAAATAAGTTAAATTTAATAAAAATAAAAATAAATTAGGTATGAGATAAGTTTAAGCCCTCAACAATTCTCAACGCTAGATGTTAGTTTCATACTGAGTCTGAGATAGTTGGAGATGGATCAAGCGGTTAAAAAAGAGTTTCATCTACGAATGAAATTGGATCAAGAAAGAGAAAGCGGATTCTTTCTCATGTGGCCTTATTTGTGGTTTAGCACTGTGCTAATATTTTGTACTCATGCTCCTTATTTTTTTATTTTGATCTGTTTTTTGAATGTGTGTTTTGAAAGGATGGTCGCTGTGTCCTGACGAAGGACGTATTGGGTCCTTTTCTCGGCATTTTCTTCGCATTTCAGCAGAGACAACTTTTTGGTGGATCCCACCCGAACATTTTCTCTCTTCCCTCTCCTCTTCCAAACGGGAGAAAAGTACACTATTCACCCATTTTCTCTCTATCCTATTTTCTCTCCTCTCATTTTCTCTCAATCCAAACGAACGGTTAAGTAATACACACACAGATTGTGCTTCATGATATTTTAATATTAAATTATTAAAAAATATATTTATTAAAATATTAGTAAATATTTTATTTTAATAAATATATATTTTTTAAAATAATTAATATTATTTTGATAAGTATATTTTTTAATTATTTAATATTAAAATTTTAAAATATAAATACAATTTTACGTGACATTTCGCAATAATTTCTTTTGACTCTGTATTCCTTCGTCTTTTCTTCGTTCCAATGCAAGTCATAAATGCAAAGGCACAGTTACCACAATTCTCCTTCCTTCCGTTGGAAAAATTATCGTATGCATGTTCACACTCACCACAATTTTCCTTTCTTTTTATGAAGAAGTTATTATACGCTATTCAAGTGTCATATAAAATTATATTTTATTTATTTATATTTTACTGTTAAATAATTATTTAAGACTGAAATATATTATAATATAAATAAACGAATGTAAGATAATTTTGCAGGACGTTCTACAAACGTGATGCTTTTGCACAAGAAGCGAGGGAAATTGTGATAAGTGTGCTGCATTTATGGCTCGCATTGAAGAAAGAAAAGACAAAGGAAAAGAAAAGTCAAAAGGAGGAAAAAGATTATTATAGAATTGAAGTTGAAGGGATGGTCCTACGGCCTACTTGGTTGGCAAATGAGAAAATTTACAAAGGCGGCATGATGCGATGCATGTGCAGTTGCTCATTTCATCCGGCATGTTTGATGATCAAATTTTGGCTTTCTCTTTTCGTTTTTGGCAAGTCATAGAGTTTTGGTCTATACAAAAAAAATATTTGACTCTTTAAATTTGACCCGTGAACAGATCCGTTAAAAAAATAAAACAAAAATTATTAAGTATTAATTAAAAAATTTAAAAAATAAATCTTAATAATTTTACAATTTATTATATATATACACACATATTTTATTATTAATTTTTTAATAATTAATATTCTTCATATTATTCTTTAAAATGAACCCTGGATTTTAGAAAAAGTCAAATCCTATAAAAGAAATTATCGTTGATGAACGCAAGTGTAAATAGAAATCAGTGAGAACTACGTTTAAACTTTATGAAATAAAGTGTTCCTATTGTAAGATTTGAGTATATTAAGTTTTTGGGATTGAGAGATATAAAATTTGTACTTTTTTTTTAATACCAAATGTTTACATTAATATCTCTTCTGCATATTTAATCCTGTTAATTTTTGTGCGTATTCAGTTTATTATTCTTATCTTATTTTTCAAATCTTCTTCTTAAGTCAGAGCACGTTTGCGCTGCTCACCATAAAGTGTTCAAGACATTTAAAATGTTACGAAACTAACAAATTGGCCATCCTTTCTATCATGACTTAATTACATTTTGTAAAATAAAAAAAATTCAGCTCCCTCTTATTGTTACTTGTAGAGGTAGAAATAAACTAAATTAGGTTAAAGTTTTTTTCAATATGTTTTGTCTATTATTATAAAATTTTATATTATCATATAAATATGAATTATTAAATTATTAAAAAAATTAACTAATATAATAATTATTTAAAAAATTAAGTAATAAATAAAATGTAATTAGGTAATAATTAAAAAATTTATACTAATAATAGATCAAAATTAAATTTAAAAAAAATAAAAAAATAACCTAGATAGAAGTTATATATAAGAATGTGTTAAGAAATAGAAAGAACAGTAAAAATAAGAAATTTTTATGTGCTATTGTAATAATATTTTTTTTGTTTTATGTAAGTGAATAAAAAATAAATATATAAAAATAATATTAAATTATATTTATATATGCAATATTTATTTATATAAAATAAAAAAAATATTTACTTCAAAAATATATAAAAATTTATGGGTGAAAGAAAACTTACAGCGAGCCCCACAGCCCCTAAGCCAAAGACAGCTACAGATGAAGCAGAATGGACGTTGGCAGTATTCCAAGCAGCTCCGACGCCTGCATTTGGTTCCAAGTTTCAACAATTCATTCACGATCATGTATGTAACATGTCATCACATGCATGACTTATAATCTATGGACATCCCATCCCATGCCTCGCGCCCACACTCGGCCAGCCACCACCCTATGTACGTGGCAACCACATCTAATTAACCTCTATAAATTGTTTTTCTATTTTTAATAGCATAATTATAATCATTTTAATATCTGACAAATTTAATGAAAAAAATCGTTTCAAATTGTTTTACTTTAAAATTTACGGGATACTAAATTAACTATTAAAGATATATTATTTTCAGCTCACCAAAAAAAAAGATATATTATTTTCATAAAAGATGTGCACGTGAAAAAAAATCAGACTAAAATAAATAAATAAGTTTTCTCTTATATCACATATTTACGATGGCCACAATTTTATTTTGTATTTAACAAAAATCAACGCAGTTAAATCTAAAATATTATCTTTTTAACATATTCAGCGCATAAATAAATAAAAATTTTAGTCATTTTCATATTTTTATAAGTAACATTATCATTATTCTCAGATACGAGGCTTACCGTTCATAAATACTTAAATAGTAGTGTACGTCTCTAACCTGGCCCACCCCTTTCCTTTTCCTCTATTTTTTTATTCAAAAATATAAAGGAAGCAAACAAAAAGTTGAGAGCTAGACCACATTGAAAGTTTCCCCCTTCACAATCCCAAGTCACAACCCGGGACAAAACTCTATTTTCTAGGTCGCTATTGCGTTTTCCTCACTTCATTTGTATCTGATTGTAGCTCTCCGGCAAATTCTCACTTTCTCGGACAGGGACTTGTCCATAAATGGCTCATGGACGCAGCATTGGGGACTGTAAGAAAGATTTTTATTTTGAAAATTTAATGGACATAATACATTTTGAAGAATAATATAAGCACTAATTATTTAAAAAAATTAAGAGAGTGTTCTAATAAATTTATAATTTATTATTTATATGATGATTTTTTATTAAAAGTTTAATTATAATTATAATTTTTATATTTTTATTTTATTTTAAAAATAAATTATTCTATCATTTTATTTTTATAATATAAGTAATTTTAATTTTTATATTTATGTATTATTAAAATTTTAATAAAAAATATTAACATTTCATTAATTTTTTTATTTTAAATAGGTAATATAAATATATTTAATACATACATAATTTTTTAAATATTTAAATTATTTTTAATAATATTATTATTTTATTAACTTTATTTATATTAAAGTTAACATAGTTATTTTTAAAAAATATGTACATATTACATGTATTTAAAATAATTTATTTAAAAATAAAAATTAATTTTTTAATATCATATAAATATTTTTATTAGATTTTTACTTTTTAACTATATATTGACGAAACGACCTAAATTGTTAACTTTTTAAAAAAATTTATTTTTTAAAATAAAATAATTAAATAATTGATTTTTAAAATAAAAAAATTAAATTATTTATTTTACTAAAATAGAGAAAATAAAACTATAATTAAACCTTTATTAAGATATAAGTAATTTGTTTTTTTAATAATGATAACTATCAACATCATACTTAACTCTCTAAAATGTATCATGAAATCATAATCCATTTCTTATACTTGTCAACACAAACACTATTATCAGATGACTATAACAAATGTAATGTAGGGAATGAAACTTTCTTACTTGTGGAGAACTATATATATATATATATATATATATATATATATATATATATATATATCTCATTTTATTTATGATGCAACTAAGAAAGAAAACAGATAATAGAAAATGGAATCTCCACGCGGTGGCCAAAGTCTTAAACTTTTCAACCTATCCGACTTGTAGACAAAATCATTGTGGAATTTGGTTTCAAGTAATGACTTGCAAAATGTTAGTTTTCCTCCTGCATTCAAGTTGACAACACCCATTTGTTTATTATTAAGTAACATTTTTGTTGGCGTGAAAAATGGTTACTTGGAAAAGCAAACAAACAACAACAATTTTCTTTGCTTTGCTTCGCAGACACGTAATATATTACTGGGTCTAAAATCTCAGGAGTGAAAGACTTCTCTTTGTTTTTTTTTTCGGTTAATTAATCAGTGGAAAATTTTTTAAATTGGGTAAAGGAAAGAGAGGAAAAAAAAAAGCAGAAAACTATGAAATCCATCATTCCTGGACCAATCTCAGGATTCAAACTTTAATTAGCAGCAGTTAAGAATCAATTAATCTACGACGTACCCCACACGCAACTCAAGAAGCAAACTATGAAACCATGAAGGGATATGGTCAACTCCGCCCACGAGAATAGCTGTGGACTATCGAATCACATAAAAAGGGCTACCGTTTGATTTTATCATACATTTTAAAATATAAACTCACGAGTAATTTAATAACTTTCTTAGTTAGTGTACTTTATCTCTCCAATATTTATCTCTCTATTGTAATGAATAATTTAATTGTACAAAAATTTTAATGTAAAATAATGGATTGGAATTTAAATTATTGAATGTAAAAGATTTTATATTATTATTAAAAAATAATTTGATGTCATTTATTGAAAAATTAATATTGAAATTTATGTTCAAAAAATATAATTACTATAATGACGTAATATTTTATGGTTTTTATTTTTAATAATGTAAAACTCAAATTTAAACTCAAAAGATGAGAAAAAGTTCTTCATATAAACTCCACGCAAATATATCATATATAGTTGTATTAAATTTAAAATAATCCGACATAACTGAATTCAAGAGTTTTTACTGTACTTAGGTTATAGATTATTGTTTTCTCACAAGAAATATTTGAATCACTTCAAGAAAAATGTTTGATGCACACTATTTTATCACATCATTATTTACACTTATTTATTTAAGAAAAAATAAAGAAATAGTGTATTAAAAAATATATTTCATTTGTTTTATTATAAAAATAATATAAGAATTATGTAATAAAATTAATATATAAATAACATTATTGTTCTCTAATAATATTATTCATACATCACTTTTTCTACAATATTCTTACTTTTCTCTTATGTAATAAAAAAAATACTTACATTCTAACAAATTCTCTTATCTTTATTACCCAAATAAAAATGACGTATAGATAATGTAGGGTAAAGTGGAAGTACAGATAACAATTTTCTTCCCTCTTTGAAGAGTAAGAGATGTAGAGATGTAGAAATGTAGAGAATGACTGCCATGCCATTATCAAAAGTTTTGAGTGTTTGACCAAGGCACTTACCGGTGGATACACCGCAGCTGAGCAAGGTGAGCTTTTTGAGACCGAGGCTGAGGTCGCTGTCGCTGCCAGGGTGGAGCTTGACGACGCAGGCAGAGTCCACCACCGTGTACTCTGTGAAAGTGGAGGTGTTCAAGAAATGGAAGATGGGTTTGCCGCCGCCGGTGGTGGAAAACCTGGTGGTGCCGTCGCCAGCATGACGGTCTTCATGGGGTTCACCCCAAATCTCTCGCACATGTTGGTTTGCTCGCACTCGCAGTAGCGGCAGTCACCGCACTCCCCGTTAAATATTGGCACCACGAAGTCCCCTTCTTTCAAGTCCCTCACTCCTTCACCCACGCTCTCCACAATCCTGCAAATTTTCACCACGCACTCACAAAGTGCCCGTTACACTTCAATTCATCATCATTATCATAATCATATCATATTCATATATAATTTTTTTCTGTTCAATTAATCAATGTTAATTTGTCATAAATCATTATGTCCTACCCCGAAGCTTCATGGCCAAAAATCCGAGGATAAGCACGCTGAGACTCATTCTTTGGTGCACCGCAAAAGAAAAGAAAAACACCAAAAATGAAACACTATGAGACAACTTCTAATTCATATATATATATATAGAGAGAGAGAGAGAGAGAGAAAGAGAGAGAGAGAGAGATATACTTCGCCTTGCCAAGCACTGAGATCAGTGTGACAGATTGAAGTGAAGAGGATCTTGATTCGAACCTCCATTTTCTGAGGAGGATGAACAAGGACTTGTTCCACCACAAAGGGTTCTCCTGGACCATATGCCACAGCAGCTGCACGAAGAAGATGATGATGGTGATGGTGACGGTGATTAATAATATAAGATCAATAGCAGCAGTACATAAGAGAAAGTGGCATGCATTCTTTTTTTTTTCCAAGAAATGGATATGGGATGAATGGTCATGCCATGGCCTGAATTTAGTTTATGAGTTATTTTAGGTACCTTTGCAAGTGATGGTCTTTCCCCTGGTCTCACTTGCCTTTAACTTGAGCAATGAACCATTCCCACTCGCAACCTCTGCACCTGCCATGTTCCTCTAACCAGCGGTTCTCTGATTTTTCTTTTCTGTACCGAGATATTTGAAAACAAGACTATACAGCAAATTTATATGGTGAAACTGAAACAAACAGCAGTTATATATATAGGATTTATTTTGGATACATTAATAAGAATGTCACTCTATTATCAGGGTTGACAAATTAAAAGTTTAATTTTTTAACTAGTTGATACATAGTCAAATTTTTTTTTAATGAAAATGTAAAAAATTATATAAAAGGATGAAATTTAGATTTTTCTGGCTGAGAAAGATGGCTATGGTGGGAGTTTAATCTATGGAAGAAATTCTTAAGTCTGCACGTAATTACGTACGTATTTTATTCAACAGTTAATATATATAATATTTTATAAATTATATTATAAATACATATTACTTTTTAAAAACTTGATTTGTGGGCTGACTATACTTGCAAATTGATAGCAGCCGAGGGTGTCACCTAGCGATCACTTACTAGTTATTATAATAAAAGGCGGCGGAATTACAAATATCGACAATTTTTCCATTGCTTTTGAGATAATGTTCTTGTATATTATTATTAAACACGCATGCGTCATGTTTATTTTCTTTCACTATTCATATATTAATATTGAAAAATAAGAGGTGGGTATATATAATTCACGTGTCACATATTCAGTAATGTAATAAAAGAAAATTTATTAAATTTACTCGGTTTAAAATAATTTTTTTATATTATATTATTAAATTTATATCTTATCAATTATGTGAGTTATTATTGTTTATGGTTATTCATAGATTAATAATTATTAGCATTAAAAATAACTTATGTTACATATTCAATGATATAATATAAAATAAAAATCTTTCATTAAATATACTTAAAAATCTGTTATGGTACATCTCATGCTACATTATAATAAAAGTGTTAACTTACATCCAATATCAATGTACCTAGACATCCTTTATAAGGATGATATTACATGTTATGACAATATGCTTTTTTAATTTATTTTTCAGTATAAAATAGAGAGAATATGGTATAACCAGTAATAAAATCAGTGCAATACAAGTATTACATGTTATCAAATGATTATCAACTGATAATATTTTTTTTGTCATTTAAGCTGAAAATTTATAAGATCGAAATTTCTATATATATTAATATAGAATATAGATGCGACTTCTGTTGAAATGATTAAGTGAAATTAACGATAATGAATTAAATTTGGGTAGTTCTCTAGTTGTGGAGAGATTAATTATGACTAATGACATTAGGAGGCATTAGACGTGCACACATTAAATGCAAATATGATGCTTATATAAGATGTTTATATTTATTGTCTGAAGATGATATGAGTTTAAATTTGATTAACAATTAGTGTACTCAATTATATATTAGTAACAGCTTGACTTTTAGATAGTTATTGTAATAGTTTATTTCTTTTAATGATATGTCAATATATAATTATATGATAGTATAAAAAAATTTTATTTTGATGATAGATTAAAATTAAATCCATATGATATAAGGGATGTGCAATTGATGTGCACAAATCTAAATCTAGGTTTGCATTTTTGTAATTTTGTTTTGCATTTAGTTTCTCCTAGTGATTGGTAAGTTATACTTTACTTTTCTTTTTATTAAATAAAAGGTGCAAACATGTGGATAAAGAAGGGGATCGTAGGATATATAGCTAGTTTTTGTAAATGATCGAACATCTAATATTATCACATGCTAATTTTAGAAATCCTGAAGCTGGTGCTAGTTGAGCTTTGTTGGCTAAGTTAGACTTTTTAAGATGCGTATAGCTGCATTTTGATTAGTTGTTATACTATTTTGTCTCTTCAAAGTTGTTATACTATTTTGGTATACTCTTTCTTTAATACTTCTCTTGTTTATCTATATGATCTCAATTGTTATAGATATATTTGAGCTAATAGTTTAATTTTTATTAAAATGGTTTAATATTTCAAATTTCAATACCATGAAAAGAATTTGTAATCCCAGTGTAATAAGAGTATAATATTTAACCAAATAATCATGTATCACCTGAGTTTATAAGATTTTTAGTGTTTTCTAAACTTTATGTATTTATATTTAAATTTAATTTTGATTCACTGTCAGTGTACAAATTTTTTTTATTATCATCTATCACATGTTACTAATTATTTTTGACTTTTTATGTAATTTTTATCTTAATCAAATTTTTTTAATAATTTAACAATTAAAACTTGGTAAATGAACCGAGGTTCGTAAGCTAGCCCGTTTAGTCCACCATCAAATCATTGTAATTACTTAAAAAATAAAATATTATATGTATTTTAAATTTTTAAAATATTAAATACTTCTATTTTTATTTAATAATTTTTATTTTTAATTCTTTAATTTGTGCCTTTAAAGCACACGATAACAAAATCCTTTTGAAAAAATATTTCATAAATTTTTTTTATTTTTCACATAGAAAAAACGTCATGACATTTAAATAATTTCCATAAAGATCATATATCTCTATTACATGCAAGTTTGACTTTAATTTGAGTCTGTCAATATCAGAAGCCTTGTTCCCCATGGGAAAGCGAACTTAATTTTATATCATATCATTGTTCATGAATCTTGATGCAATTAATAAGCAACCACATTTGCAGCAACCTTCGATTATTATCTGTCCTACTATTCATGGCATTGCATCCCACTTGAAAGACAAGTAAATTCTGTATTGCATAGGCTGTTTCCTTTAATTTCTTCTATTCAATTCTCACCTTCTACCATAAGTTATCTGCTCTAATCATTTTTGTTTTGGAACGCCAAGCTGAACGTTGAGGGCAAAAGGAAAAGTGATCATATTTCATTAAGAAACAAAAAGAAAACAGTGTTGTTTTAATTTTGCAGGTTTTCTTGCTTTTTGGAAGAAATGTTGAAATAGGCTTCAACATATGCCCATAGACTAATTTAATTTAACCCACTTAAATATTGAATTGAGTTACAAAATATTTAACTTTTGTGTCAATAGTTAATCAAGTTGGTTTGGGCGATTTTGACATTCCTAATTAATTTTATTCTAACTTTATTCATTTGAATTTAGAATTTGACTTCAATATATATATTGTTATAAATAATCATTTATTGTCATCAAGTTTGGATTGCAGGCAAAGTCTGCTACTGTAAAAGTAGTTCTCAAATCTTGTAATATTCCAATATCACATAAAAGTGAATGTTGAGTTCTGTAGTGCTTGCTGTTATTGTAAAGGTCATAAGCTAACTACAACATATAATAGTGCATTGGAACTGATATCCTCCGATTTATGGGGCCTTTCCCCCGCACTGCCTTTCAATGGATTTCAATACTATATTAGCTTTGTAGATGCATGCAGTAACTAGGTATACTTGGATTTATATGCTGAAAAAGGAAATCTGATGCAATAAATGCATTCATTGAATTTAAAACTATGGTTGAACTTCAACTGGACTGTAAAATTAAATCAATATAATCTAAATGGGGAGGTGAGTTTAGGTCAATCTCTAGTTATCTTAAGTCACAAAGAACAGTTCACAGAGTGATCTATCCACAAACGTACCATTAAAATAGCACAGTGGAGAGAAAACATAGGCATATCACTGAAGAAAGGCTGACTTTACTATCCAAGACATCACTGCCATTGAAGTTTTGGGATAAAGCTTTCCTTACAGCAACATATCTAATAAATAGGTTACCCTTAACATCTATTTCGAGTCAAATACCATACATCAAATTGTTTAATGTCCAACTAGATTATTCATTTCTTAAAGAGCTTGGCTATGCACGTTACCCACTGCTAAGACCATATAACAAACATAAGATAGAATTTCGATCCACTGAGTGCACATTTCTAGGCTCTAGCAGTAACCACAAGGGCTACAAGTGTCTTGACAGTAGTGGCAGGCTTTAAAGATCCAAAGACGTCATCTTTGATGAACATAAATTCCCATACTCATCAATTTCAAAACCCTCTTCTCTTCCCCAAGTGTACATTCCAATATCTGAAATTTCAGCAAATCCACCCATTTTAAACTCACAAACAGAATTACAAAATCAATATGTAACAGATGTTCAAAGGCCTACCACCATTTCTTCAACTGATATTGTTCCTGCTCCTATATTTGAGCTAACTCTAGCTACTGCAGATGCCAACTATATCAGACATGAAGTCATTGACAACGCAGGCATACAAGCATATCACTTAATCAATAGTGAAATTGCAGCAGCACAGACAGGGCATAATTCCACTCCAACAATGACAGTTCAAACCAGAAACTGAGCCAAATACATCTCCAGCAATAACAAATGCTTCTCCAACAATTCCAACACAACACCCCCATGATAACCATATCGAAGGTAGGTATATTCAAACCTAGAATTCTACTCACTCACTTAGAACTAGCTTCAGTCCAAGATGCACTCAAAGACACAAATTGGAAAGCAGCCATGGAGGCTGAGTACAGTGCTCTCTTAAGAAACAGAGCCTGGTCACTAGTGCCACTACCGCCTCATAGAACTCCAATAGGGTGTAAGTGAGTTTTTAGAGTAAAAGAAAACCCAGATGGTACAATTCAAAAATATAAAGCCAGGCTGCTTGCAAGAGGGTTCTACCAGCAGTATGGTTTTGATTTCTCAGAAACCTTCTCACCAATAGTAAAACCAACCACTATTCGAGTAATACTGACCTTGGCATTAGCTAAATAGTGGAATGTCCAACAATTGGATGTTAACAATGCCTTTCTCAATGGACATCTCCCTGAGGAAGTGTATATGACCCAACCTCAGCATGATTATGCTCTCTTATAATCCTACACTTCATTCACGACAAAACACATGGAACTAGACTTGTTTTTCGTAAGAGAAAAGGTCATCAAAGGAGAAATGACCATCTGTCACATTCCTTCACTTGAGCAAACTGCTGATGTTCTCACCAAGGCATTGTTCAACACTAAATTTATTCACCTCAGACACAAACTTGGGATTATAGATATAAAAGATACTGAATCTCCATCCTGAGTTTGAGGGGGCATATTAGAGTATATAACTTAGTTAGTTACTGTGTCCAAGCTATTATATTAGTTATCTGCTATAACAAATTTGATTGTAGTACACTTTGCGGTACATATCTCATTGTACAAATACCGTGACATCAATTCTGATCATATCAATGAATTCACACTTTTAGATTCTCTTGAATTTCTCTCTGATACTCTCTTTCTCTTCTTGCTCGCATTCTTCTCGAGTAAGATTTCAATGTTGTCTTTTTTTTTTGGCAAAGATGAGATTCAACGGTACAAATCCCTGAAAGTAAAGGCCACTTATTTTGGAATTATTTGCAAACTTAAGTGTTAATGATGTCAAAATAAAGCTTAGTGCATTACTCTAGAAGTATTGAAAGATAACTTCCATTCCTTCATTTGTCTTCCCAGTTCATCTCGGCTTGTTTCGTTTCATTCTCAATTCTTATAAAAGAAATGAAACAATTATGCTGAATTCACTTTTTTCTAAACCTTTGACACGCTAACAGGGTGTTGGGGAATTATTTTTTTGGGAAAAAACAGCTTTTTTTTAATGAGAAAAGCTTTTTTTTTACTTTTTATAACATATTTGGTATTAATTTATTTAAAATAGATTATAATTTATAATTATTTTAATTACATTGAAAACTGATTATAATTTTAAGCTGAAATTTGAGTATTATAATTATAATCTAACTTTAATTATTTTGATGTTGGGCACAAATTCATCAAGCCACCCAATATAATTTTATTATATTTAATCTAAACAAATCATTTCATATCTTTTTTAATAATTTATTATGTAAAAGTAATTTTTTATATAATTCAAATAAAATATATTATTTTAAAATCATTTTTTAGTTAATATATTTAAATATGAAATTAATTAGTTTTAAAAAATCAATTATACATATAATTAATATCTTTTTTTACAACTAATTCAAAGACACTAATTCAATGGAATGAGTCGAGTTGAGTAACTTGACAGATCTAGTCCTCGCCATTTAACGTAAAACTTTTTCAAAATTAAATATTTTATTGAATAAATTCATTCTAATTGGGTCAAGTTGAGTTTATTTTATTTGAAAGGTCATTCTAATCGGATCGAGTTTAATTCGAAAAAATTCTCGGACCGAGCCGCTGCATGACGGCACCATATCTTTCGGGTCGGTATTTGGATTTGGGTGGTTACGGAAGAAGACCCGATACCTGTCTTGGGCCTCTTGGCTCGTTCTTCAGTTTCAGCGGTGGATAATGGATATTGCGAAAAGCCGGAGCTGCCATAGACGAAGAAGCAAAGAACCTTTGCAAGTTTGCAGCTTTTCACAATTCAACCCATAAGAAGAATCATACTACTTCTTTTCAATGTCTCACAGCTTGCAACTTTCAATCCCTTCATGTGCCTTCATTTCTTCAAGGATGATTAGGAGAACCAGGCGTCACCACCTTCAAATCCTCTGCTCTTCTACTCATTCCAATTTCAAAGATGAAGATGAAGCTGATAATGGGGGGTTTGTTGCTTCCCTGTTTGCTTGTTTAGTTGCCGAGAAAACTGAAGTGTGGACTTATCTGGGAAAAAGATTGAATCTTTTAATTTTTTTTTTCCTCAAGAGATTTTACAAGTTCATTAAGCATTTGGTTACTTGGAGGAAATGTGTTAGATGACGATTCACAGTTGCGAACCTTGAAGTAATCTGAATTTATCTATTTTAGACAGGAAAAAAAAACAATCTGAATTTGGAGGAAATATTAAAAGGGTTAACTTGAAGTAATCAAACCAAGCTTTGACTTTGATTGCATCCAGAAAAGCTTCTGCATGTGTTTCCATTCCCTGATAATTTCCTTTTCATTTTGTTGTGTTGTTTCAGAGGTCAAGGCTTATCGCGGGTGATATTGGTCGAGAGATATAGCAATGGTGCTGCTAAGAGGTTTTGACTCAACTATACCATATTTTGGCTCTTTCCATTTTTCACTTCTATAAGTGCACATTCCTGAAGGTTACTACGTTAGATGCATTGCTAATGGTTGTTGACTTGTTGTGAAGTTGAGATCATGGAATGCTAATATACATTGATTATTAGAAAAGAATCGTGTTATTATGGACTCGGGTCTAAGATGGACCCTAGATTTGGTAAACATGTCTGTTTATTTCAGATAATTCAGAATTATAAATCTATACACGTTTTAAAATCTAGTTTATAGACATGTCACGACTGAGGTTCATGATGGACCCAAGTCCGTGTTAACAAAACTCATTAGGAAAAAGAAACGAAATACAACAAAAATAGTTTTATTGGATACCATCTCTGCCTCAACTGTCAATCGAAATGAAATAGTCATGATCATGTTTGCTTGTAGCTTGGAATTGTCTAGTAACCTCTTGAACTTGTCATGATTGCCATTTGCTCAAATACATAAATTTCACAGCGGCTGCCTTCTACAAACCAGGCTTCAACCATGACTAATGTTTTTTTGTTATTATTCATTTTTCTTTTTCTTATGAGCAGATATGTATTAGATGATGATTCACAGTTGCAAACCTTTCTTGTTGAGGAGGATACGCCTACAACAAACAGGTTCCAGGATTTGCATTTCCCTGATAATCAAAGATTATCCTGGCTTCCAGAGATAATCAAAGATTTTATTCTACCTGCAGGCTTTCCAGGTGACTGACATACATTTCTTTTCATCTTTATCTATAATATGTTAAACACCTTCCTTATTGTTGTTGTTTTTCTTTTTGTCATGGATGCACAGCTGAGAAACCACAAAATCAATTTAAAGTAATGATTTGAGACTGTTTTTAGATACATTATAATTTGAAGCTTTAGAAAGTAGGATAAACAGTGTAATTGCAATATATTCAAATATACTCCCTTCTATAATCTCATTTGTTCATTCTTCTATGGTAGGAATTACTTTGAAATGTGATGCCACAGAAATAGTATCTAAATTCTAACATATGATAAATTTCTAATTATTTGAGACTTACCAAACGTAGACTTGCACACGAGTAGAAGAGTAGAAGCAAACCTTAGTAACTTTAGTAATTATTTCGCAGGGAAACTTCTTGAGCTTTAATTCCAGTGATTAAGTGAAGTTGGATGAAAATTATTTGTTTCCTTACTTTTTCCAGTCATGATGCAGGATCAATGTCAGATGATTACTTGAACTACATGCTGTTACAGTTCCCTACCAATGTGACCGGATGGATCTGTCACACCTTAGTCACTTCAAGTCTCTTAAAGGCATGTCAATCTCACTCAAGTTGCTGATTTTTCCTTGAGGATGTGGTCAGAAGTCATGATACTCTAAAATGTCAGCAGTATTGCCATATAGCCGAGAAACTTCCAAATACTAATTTGTTTCATTGTGAATATTTGGTTATTGTTAAAGTTCCTTTGTGTGCATTTGGCATATTTAGCATCGAGTTTGATGATTAGTGCCCAAGGCTCCCATTGCGCATGTCAGTGAGGTTTAAATTATAAGTATGGAAATAACTTTTTGGCTTTTAAAGCCAAATCTTAAAAATCAATAGATGTAGTTTTATCATCTACTTGCTACATGAATACATTTTCCAATCTTGATTATTGTTGCCTAAAGTAAGTTTACGTATGTGAAGAAGCCATCTTCTTTAATAGTTATCTCTGTTCCTTCAATTTGTTCATGGAAGGTTTTACTTAATGTTTCTAAGTGATTGTGCAACAAAGTGTTGTGCACTACACTCCATAAATATGTCAGCTTATTGTTAAAAATTATTTCTCTACCAAAGGAATGCGATGAATGATGATTGTGCTTCTGTCCTTTGTGTCAAAATTTCTTCTTCACTTGCAGGCTGTTGGTGTTGGCTCTTTCTCTGGAACTACAGCTGCTGCTTCTGCTGCTGCCATCAGGTGACTCAAAAATTTTATAGCTTACATTGTTTTCTTTTTTAATACAAAAACTATATACATATATATATATATATATATATATATATATATATATATATATAATATCTCAATTACTTTTATGTTGCCATTATTTTTTTTATTTGACTTTTATGTGATTGGTTGCATGCTTTATGTTTTCATATTTAGATGGGTGTCAAAGGATGGCATTGGAGCTGTTGGACGCTTATTCATTGGTCTGGCAATCATGAAGAAAGCTAAAGGAAGCAGAATATTATGTGCTCAAGTATTTTTTTTACTGACTTAATGTTGCTACCTTTTCCAGGTGGGCGGTTTGGAAATCTTTTTGACGATGATCCAAAGCAATGGAGAATGTATGCAGACTTCATTGGCAGTGCTGGAAGGTTCGAGTAGTAGGCCTTGTTGTTTCTATATGGAAATGTGCATATAAAATCAAACTTTAGAGAGACCCTTCCCTTACTCTGTTGGTCTCTCATGCAGCATTTTTGATCTGACAACCCAATTATATCCTGCCCATTTCCTTGCTTTGGCATCTCTTGGAAATCTTACTAAGGTACTTTACTATGCAGCTTTAGTCTATCTAAAGGATCAGTATGTTGTTTCTAGAAATTACTGAATATTATTAGTTATATTTCAAAGATATCAAATGACTTAAAGCAACATCTAATAATTATCTTTTTTTTGTTTTGGTGATATAATGGAGCCAAGGCCCAACCAAAAAAGGAAACTGCAAGCTATAAACAAGAGGAGTAAAGATTCCCATTGCATCAGACAGAATAACATTGTATTATGTTAGAAACCAGAAAAACAGGCTGAGTATAGTGATAGAACTGAAAGAAATTCCCTTCTCTTTTAGCCGATATCAAGAAAATACCAGCAGATGAAGGATTTGGTACAAAGTGAAAGGAAAACACTCCAAACCAGAAAAGAAAATAGAGAGACAATGCAAGCACCTCGAGGGGCTTGCTTCCTCCCTTCCCAATGCTCACTTACAACTCGCCTACACCTCACCGCTTCTCTCTTCTCCTTTTATTCTATCCCTACCATGCAGTTCTGCCTTCTGCCCCCACCATCCACGTGACCAGACTGTTACAAAACAACCCCCTATCTTGCTGATCACATATCTTTCCTCACTACTCACATGGCCCCCCAATCCTCTGCTGCTAGCACCTTTCTCCTTGTTGTACAACTTAGTAATAGGTGGTTGCCTAACATAATACTTGCAGGAGGGCATTCCCAGATCTAATAATTATCTTTTGGGAAAAAATGTCTTTTACTGAGTACCCTTGCTTTCCTACTTTTAACTTTGTATGCAAGGAGGAAAATAAAAAATAATAATACAAAGAATTCTTTCAAAAATATAAATGATGCAAAGAAAGACAGAGTGAACGGGGTTGAAAATATATAGAAAACAATCATTATACACATGGATGATAATAATTTAAAAGAAGTAGTAATGCTTTACTTCATGTATACATATGGATGGCTTAATAGCTGGTTTATAAGTGATTGTATAAATTTCTTTTGAGTTTGACATTCAAACAGGCAGTAGCTAGAGGACTAAAAGATCCTTCCTTTCGTGTGATTCAAAACCACTTTGCAATTTCAGGAAATCTAGGAGAGGTAGCAGCAAAGGTATGCTCTCATATCAAAACAGTTGTTTTAGAGCAAAGCTACTCTAATTTCTGGTAATAAATTTTTCTTGTGATCATCTATCTATAAAGCCTCTGGAATTTTTATGAAAACTGCATTGATATTTGTCATTTTCGTGCTTTCTAGCATTAATCTGAGCTCTCTCCTATCCATGAATACATTTTCTCATATGAAGAAAAATCTGTCTGTGTTGCTTCCTTTATCAGGCAGTGCTGGAGGCTAGTTTTAATTTCATTTATACTCATAATGTACCTTTGTTCTTAACTCAAGCCAAAAACTTATTCAAGGAGGTTCTTGTGGAGGGAATTGACCCACTGACCCAACAAGTCTCATATAAGTTATGGGCCTTAGCTGAGGATGTAGAGTCCAACATCTTGGCTTGACTTGACTTTCAGGAATTCTCCCCTTCTTCTTTTAAAACGACAAGCCATATGATATGATAGTTATTCCCTGGCCCCTGGACTTCCTTGGAAATGTTTGTCTTGCTAAGAATTAGACAGAAGACGTATCCAATTTCTCTCCCACCCATCTACCATCTGGCAAAGTCCGAGGTGGTAAATGAACCATATTATTGCTTTTCTGAGTACAATCTCAATGAAGGATCAGTTCATGTATGTCAAGATAACTTCTTTCTCATATAATCGGTTCATCAAATTATGTACCTTTGTTGGAAAATGTAAAGGGTTTTCCTCATAAAATTGGTTCATCAAAATATCTCAGGAAGAAGTTTGGGAAGTGGTTGCTCAGCTGGTTGGCCTTGCTTTGGGCATATTGATTCTGGTAAAATACATCAATTTTCAGGATGGCTTTATTTCTTATTGTGGCAGCACCAAGATACTGTTAGTTAAGCCTGTTATATTCTTTTAGTTTTTGACTGCAGGATACACCTGACCTTGTAAAATCATATCCTGTACTTTCATTGACTTGGTTGAGTATGCGACTTCTGCATCTTTGGCTACGCTATGAATCACTTTCAGTCCTCCAGTTTAACACAGTAAGCATGTGGTGCATGATCTACTATAGAATGTAACACAAATAAATCTGTATGCATGCAAGCTGGTAGAAAGTCAATTCAAATCTTAATTTGAGGACCCTTCTGTGATAGAAGTAAAGATATTGACTTTTAATGTTCTTAATAATGATTATCATGTTTCCTTGCTTTGAGGTTTATGCACATACACAGGGTAGCAAGAGGGGAATATTTATTGGAAAGAAAAAGAATGGATTTGGATCCCTTGTTGTTAGATGAAAACAGCAGGGGTGCTGTTGTGTGTTTTGCCTTCTAAAAAGTAGGTGGGTTCCAAATATTTCTTGTGTGAGGCTCATCTACTTAGAAAGAACAAGACACAAAATTTTATAACGGCACCCCGGCTGATTTTTCTAAACTGTAAGGGATCAAATCCAGAAGAGTAATACATTCTAATGATTGATTTGTTTAGTTATTTTTCTTTTGCATAACTCTTTTTACAGATAAATCTTAAGCGTGCTCGCATACTGGTAAAATCACATGTGTTACACTCTACTGTTCCAGGTTACGTTCAGACAAATTCAGTGCTTTGCATTCTGAGTTATTTCCCTTCACAGCAATGTCCAATTTGCCAGATGGGTTTATTTCAGGATGCATGGATTGCAACAGGGAAGAAAATATATTAGCTTGGCCTCAGTTCATGAAGCCAAAAATAATTTTTGGCTTGCCCTTGGAGAAGATGGAAGGTGTGGAGAGATCTCATTTCATGGTATAGGATCATTATTGTTGCTATTGTCACAATTCTATGAAGGAAACTGAGGTTCATGATTATTTTCTCTGTAGTTCAAATTAAGCCATCTGGCAATCTTATAATTATTAATGTTATAATGAGGCAGGTGAAGACACTTCTAAAATTATATGCAAATGAGAAATATATTCTTATGGTGAACTGGCAGCTAGAAGATTTGAAATTTTATGTTTCTTTCAAGGTATGCATTTAAATTCCTTGTGAGAATTTAGTGGAAAATGCAGTCCTCATTTGACTGGATTTATAATCATGCTGCAGGTTGGAGCTACAAGTGTCTCAGTATTACGAAGCGTGTGGCAAACTTTCTGGCTAAGTGAGAACTGGGATGGCAAAGCTAATGTTTGTGATCAACTTGCTAATAGCCTAATGGAATTGGAAGAGAGGTTTGAGGATTTCATTCAAAAGTTGACAAGGGCTGAATGGGATACCCAGCAATTAAATTTGAAGGTTCCCAAAGAAATCTTAATTGATGATATCGATCCTCTCTAACTCCCAAAATGGTGGAGCTGAGTCATTGATATGGCCATGGGATCCTTCTTGAGAGTTGAAGCCTGAAATGTGATAAGCCAAACTAGACACTCTGTTGGCAGAGTTGCAAGCATTCAGAGCAAGATATATATTTTCAGGGGAAGATATTTTGCAAATGGACACAAAGGATTTATAAGGATTTATGGTCAATTGGTTTATAATCTTAACTTATTGGATACCATATAGTGGCGTTGCCACTGCATTCTTAGGAAGGTTCCTGTTGTAAAGCATCTGTTCTCAATTTGTGATTTTCATTGTTTGAAATTTTTTGGGAGAGAAAGTTCATGCTTGCCATTCAGAACTTCTGTGGGTGTACAATAGTTCATTATTCTTTAAGAGAAAAGTTCCTTGGTTAACCTTGTGTGGGAGCTACTGATACTGAATTCATCTAAATTGATTACCCTGCTAAATGGATGATTTGGAAAATGACGATACATGGTGTTAAAGTCTAGCTTGATGGATTTCTTGTATGGTACTGTTTTACCATCTGTGGTCTGTCCCTAACTTGGTATGTGCTTGTGGAGCTCTCTGTACTGGCAGGTAAAGAACAACAATTTCTATGTTTTCAGTGTTTAAAGTTATTATAATAGTTCAACTATTGCCCTTCATATTAATTTGTTCCTTCCTTTCAAACCCAAATCATTGTGGTTGCCAACATTTCTCTCTTGCCTCCAATAAGCTGTCATGTCTTGGGACGGTACTGTAGTAGCATTGGACAAAATTGATATGCTGTACTCTCTGGACTGATGAAGTATAAAATGCATCTTCATCAGTAGATCAATGCTTTCCATGGAAGGATTCCTAGCTGGCTAGCTATTACACTTGATGCTTACTACCTCTTCCATCAGAAGAGGAAAACAGATGCATCCACTCCCAATGCTTAATTGTAATGTAATGCAATTTAAGTATTCAATTAGGTGTTCATTTTTGCATCCAATAGGCTATCATGTCATGTAAAGGTGATATTTAGCAATAAACCAAATAATACATTTGCTTTTTTGGAGTATTAAATGGACAAAGTAGCTCCCTAACTTTTCTTTGTATAGAAGTAAGCATCAAAGTTAAGGAGCAGCAGAGGGCATAAAAGCAACTGATAAAAAATCGTTGTAGAAGAGAAAGAAGGGAACAGCTGTTTGCACATCTAGGGTAGTAAAAAGAAATGGAGTCTAGTTGAAGTTTCAAGTTAAGTCCAATATGAATTCAATGTTGTCATGTATGCATGTGTAGAAGAAGTGCATAGCTGCTAATCTGCAGAAAGCATAACTTGAAAAAGAATTATGCGAAATATTGCTCTTTTCCTAGAACACACAGTTAATAAGTCTCTAGTAGTCTAGTGCAAGCAAGAGTAAACTTCTGTCACTCTGGAACGCCACCTTATGGTGCACTTCTTCTATCTCATTCCTGATTAATGAGTTGGCATGTCATTATCTCCAAGAACAGCAGTTGTCTAAATCGCCACTTGTTCGATTAATGGTCACTTTACAGCAAAAAAGAAATAAAAGAACAATTGATGGTCACTTCAGCTTTGCGGCAAGGTAGCCAGAGCTGTGGTCAACGAGAGGCTACTTGGCCAAGTGTCATCCAGAAGGAATTGGCAAAATGGTTTATGCTAAATACCATCAAACTGATACATCAAAAGGAGATGGTTTTACTATAACAAATCACTCTCAGATTCAAAATTATGTGAACAATTATGGATGAGTCATACTATTTTACTCTTAACTCGAGAAAATTAAATTTATAGAATAGTTTAAATGGACGAAACCCTATAAAAATATTCCGGATTCATACAAAAAAAAATCAAATGTTTATGGTTAATCATTTTGAAATCTAATGAATTAAGAAGTTGTAGCTTCCTGAACAACTGACCGGCCAAGTTACTTGCAGGTATGGTCCAAAAATCATCTCTTCTTTTGGCAGGGAATCCAAAATTGTTCTCAATAAGAAGAAAATTTGCATTAGGATTAGATTCCATGGTGGCATGAAGATTAATTAACTTAGAAATAAAATTGTATTGAAGAAAGATGATAGAACATAAGATATAGCCTCCTCTCCAACTGCTATAAATAATTTGATTATCCAATAAGTCATTGTCCAATCTCTTGGCTCACTATCAATGTGAAAGAAAATCCTCTAAACATTAATAAATCTCTTTGTCAGCTTCATTACGTAACTTTAGCCAACAAGTTTCTGGTCAGAATAAGAGAGTTGCATCGAAAATCATTACCTGTTATAATTCTTTACCCACCTTGAATATATTCTAATGATAAATGAGGACAGCAATGGGACACCATCAAATCTTTCTCCATTAAAGTATTACCACTTGATTGGTTAATATTCCTATGGGCGCTCAGAGCTCCTGTAATTGATATTGTTTAGAAGAGTTTAGTTTTAATCTACTATAAGTATAAAAAAATTTATATTATTATTTAATTACAAGTTATTAAATTATTAAAAATATTTAATTAAAATAATAATTATCTAATCAGTCAAATATTAAATAATATTTAATTGGAGATGGTTACTAATTCTATTGCTATTACATCACCGTGCTTGGCTTGTAGATTTTACCAACAATCATTGGCTAATGGACAAATGGCATAAAGTAATATGAGATTTGATCCATTTGGATAGATTTCACGTTAAAATATTTCTAATTAGAAAAATTAATTTCTCTAGAGTATTATGTCCATATGGGATGCACTCTTTAAGTAGTTTAATAAGAGATTTAATTTCTATTTACATAAAAGACACCCATTCTATCTCCAAAATAATTAAATAAATGTATCTATGCAACATAATGTCTCTTGATATTAGAAAATAGAGCTTGCCCTTGTTGAAAACTCCACGTTACAACTCCTCAATTCACATTCTCACCTAATTTAATTATGAATAATTATTACTATATTCAAATGGGTTTTATTAATGTGTGTCATTAAGATACAGGTTAAGGAATATTATTTTTATCGACTTTTATCTGTTATACAAGAATTTTTCTTATCTAAAAATATATGTTATTTAAAAATATTAAGGAAGCATTAATTATTTTTTTTTTAACTTTATCCTTATTTTTTGATAAAAAAAGAATTAGTGAAATAAGTAAAATTAGATAAGAGAAAAAATATTAATAAAATAAGAAAAATGATAATTTAGTTATATTAAATTATATTTCTCTACAATTAAGACTATTCAATAACTTTATTAATCGTTATACAAAAACTTTAAACTACATATGAAAGTAGATAGAAAAAATAAGAATAACATTTATTACAATAAATATGTTTTATATTTTTAAAATATTAAATATGTTTACTTTTCAAAATATGTATTAAAGATACATGTTAATAAAACCCTATTCAAATAGAAAGATTAACATTATTATTGAGTATTCCGGTAAGTTTTAACTCCAATAGTTTGATCCCATTTCGAGAGGAAACCTTATTATATTCTTGTAGGACTGTATTACTTACCAATAATTTTGACATTTTTTAGCCTTGCGACCCTACCAAAAATGTTTTAAACTTCATCTTATCCAGAAGAGTCTACACATTAAGGAGTGATGCCATTCACATCGAGAATGCACACAACAGTCCTTTTAAACAATTAAGTTACCTGAGAAATTCTGAAGTATAAATGTTTTCAGACAATTCTCTCGCACGTGTGTCATGTCAGCATCTGGTTTATGAAAAATAATGATAATCATATAATTGACGTGAAATGTAATATAAAAATATTATTTTGTGCTAATATTGCTAATATTTTTAAAAATCTCTAAGTTAGATAATATAAATCATTTAGTCACATCTAATGATCTAGCATTACCACTTAATGCCATGTCACCACGGCTACATATGAGCTACACTGATCTTAATTAGCATAGTTGTAAGAATTAAATTGGCGGTGAGAGGATTAGAAAATCATTAATTTGGTCATTTGACTGATTTGGTTAACAGATTTAAATGTTTTTTGTCAAATTTGGTGGCCCGAGTAAATCCGGATCTACTTGATTGTTTTGAACTTGATAAAAATTAATATTATTAAAATTGAATTGAAGGATAAATTAATAAAAAAATTTATTTAACTTTATCTGTTTAAACTAAATGATTAAATTAGATGATATCATATAAATAATTTATACTCAATAATATGAAATTTATATATAAAAATATTCATAAAATATAAAAAAAATATTTAAAATATTTAAAAAATTAATGATTAATCAATTTAAACGATCCAATTAATCGATTTAAGTTATTTTAATTAGTTTCGTCTAGTTTTTATTAGTTTAAACTAATTTAATTATTAAATCATAATTAACTAAGTGTTCGATTTATAATTGAACCGTTCGATCTAGTTCGATTTTAACAATAATGATAAAAATAAACTTTTATATTTTTTAATAAATTTTTTATCTAATTATTATTAATTTTTAATCAGATCCACCATGGAACCAATGATCCTATAATTACTTTGGGTGGATGTGATAGGGTGCTCTAAGAGTTTAAAATTAACAATCATTATTTGAAGCCAAGCATTAAAATAAGTGGACAAATCAGGTTACGAGCCTCACTCTTTTTTTTTTGACAGAAGGTTGCGAGTCTCATTCTAATCCTTAATGACATGGTGGATAACTGGATATTCAATAGAAACGCTGTAGTCTTGCAGGCGTTCCATTTCCGTCAGTTTTATATCTTTCTGAATTCTTAACTTGTTATTTAATTGGATAATTTTTTTATTGTGATTATGTGAATTACCATGTACAATGGTTATGCTAAAGTGAACAAATAATTATAAAAATTCAAAAACTGGCTTCAACTTATAAGTGTTTTTATTTTATTATTATTTCAGTTTGACATTTGATATAAAGTTATCATTCCTCAAATAGCAAGTTGTGGCACTAAAATCTTTTAGAATTAAAAAAATTATAAATTAACCATGCTCCCATTCTAATGACAGATATTCTTAAATATACTTAAGATAATATTTTTAGATTATATTATTTAACTTATGTCATATGAATAATTAAGAATTAATTTTTCATGTAATTATTATTATAATAAATTATTTTACTATTTATATTTTTTAAGATATTAAGATCTTAATTGATTATTAATAATAATTAATAAATATTTAATAATAAATTAAATAAATCGATACTTTTATAGTTTTTAGAGTATCATAACAATTTTTATAATTAAATAATAAAATAAAAGATTTTATTGAAGATAAATTAAAATTAAATTCGAATAATAAACACATATTATTATAATTATGTAATATTATATAAATATTAATTTTGATTGGACATGCACAATTTGATTCGCTTAAGCGCCAAGTGGCAATTGCCAAACTGCGGAGTAGGGCAACAGACGGGAGTCGCGGATACTAGATTGTACTCCCTCCGCCGGTGACGCAACTACGTCACAGTGAGGTGATGGAAATTAAAAGAGTTAGAAGCAGAAGAGACATTTATTATCGGGAAGCCAAATGAATGAATGCATGGAGCATGAATCTTGAGGCAAGGGGAAGTGGCATTTTAGTAATTTCACACAAACCCAGTGGGTCGGCACTCTTTTTTCCTTTAAATCACTGACATCCTAATTAGTTGATGAATGTTACTATAATATATTTTTTAAAAAATATTAATATTTTAATTAATTATTATACATTTATTGCTTAGTAAATATATTTTATTAATTTTATATATTTATGATGAATAATAATCATTAATAAATAATTGATAATTTATTAAAAGTGTCAATATTTTTTTAAAAAATAAACTGAGATACTTTGGGTTTATTAATTTAAAAAATAATAATTATATATCTTTTTAACACATTTTTTTAATAGTTTCTTAATTATTAAATAATAAATTTTAAATATTATTTTATATTTTTAAAATATTAAATATTTTTTTTTTATTTAATATTTTATTTTATTAAATATTAAAAATTATGAAAAGAAAATTTTAAAATAATATAACAAAACTCTTAAAAAAAACTCAAGTGCTGGAATATCACCCTTAATTATATTTTATAAATTTTAAAAATTTATCGAGAAAAAATAATAATTAATAAATAATTACGGAACTTACAGAGAGAGTAACCATAAATGATTGTACTATAGCAACTCCTTGACTATGAGATATGCAATAAGACCAGTTACGTGTGCTCCAAGCGAAAACCCTGCAAACCCCCCACGCTTTTTTGTTTTCCCTTCTCTCTCTCTTTCACTCCTTGAACTGCAGCACACATGACACGCCCTCTCTCTTCCCATCTCAAACCCCTCAATTTTCTGCCCAAGTTGGTTCCTTGTTGATTTCTCCGAGGAGAATTTGGTCATGGGATTTATGGGTTTTCTGGGTTTAATGCTTTCCTGTCAGAATATGCTCTGTTGTGGGAGCTTTTGAATGGGATTTCGGTCCTTTGGAAGAGGAGAGATGCGCAAGTCTTTCAAGGATTCCCTCAAGGCTCTTGAAGCTGACATCCAGTTTGCCAATACCCTGTAAATCCCCCCACTCCCCACCTTCTCTTCGTCCATTCTTAACCAAAAATTTGATTTTTTTTTTAAGTTTTTTTTGGTATAAGAATGTTAAATTTCGTGATTTTGGATGCTATCCCATTTCAAAAATTTCTGGGAATTTGAGGAAGATGCTAAATTTCTGGTCTTTCTTATTATTATTATTGTTTTGGGATTATGAGGTGGTTTGTAGGATTTTGTTTGCATGTTTTGCAGTGACAAATTTGGGGGTTATAATGGTTGAAACCTTGTGTAGGCGCAATTTAGTATCTGTTTATCCAATTTGCAGGTATCCTTGTCATTTTTAGAGTTTCATGGGTTTGCTTCTTTTTTCTTTTTTCTTTTTTCTTTTTTAATTTTCTCTGAATGCTAAAGCTGATGTTAAAAGATCAGGGAATGGTACACCTGAGATGGGGCCTCAACTCAATGACAAGGAAAAATAGGGATTTAAGTTGAGGGAAAGGAAAGGGGGAGTGGGGGAGGAAGAAATAAGAAAAAGCAATCATGTTCTGGGTGAAGCAAAGGAGCTTGTATAGATGCTTCCTATGGCTTAATAAAGCAGAATCCTTTGGCTGGCTTTATATGCCTTCATTCAACCTCTTTTTTAAGTAAGTTTTTACTTTTGTCATTTTGAAGGAGATTGGGCACTGCAATTCTTTGGTGTTTGCCTGTTTGGCCATGGGGCGCCCCAGTATATGGCAATTTTGCCTCCTCTTTCTGTAAAGAGGACCCAATCAAGATAACTAAAGTGTACCTTTTTACATATTTTTAACTATAGTGGTAAGGTGCTTTTGTGCTAAATTCAAGGGCCCATCACATTTCACTTTATATTTCAGCAAATAAATTCCTGCTTTTTTGTGAATGGGGCATTTTAAAGGCATAGCAGTTAGCAGAGTACTATGCTACCAGACGATATGAGATATGTTTGAAATTTAACTTGGATAAGGAAAAAAAAAAAAAAAGAAAGGAAGACAATAAATTTCCAGTGCCACTTCTAACTTTCAATTATAATTGTATTTTAGTATTGTAACCCTCAATTTTTTGTTTGAACACAACTATATAAGACCTGTATTTGTGGCACATCAACAACAGATAAAGAAGCTCATGTGCCCCCATTTTAAATTTAAGTGCCTATATCTGAAATTTGAGTGCCCATTTTCTTCAATGTTTCAATATTGAAATTTTCTGAGCCAGAAAATGAAAAATTGTTATTCTATTTCATTTTTTAACCCATTCTTTGTGCAATATATGTTTTTATATAGAGCTTCTGATTATCCGAGAGATTGTGATGGCGCCTGCCTCCAAATGAGGTTGTCCTATAGCCCAGCTGCTCAATTTTTCCTTTTTCTGGTTCAGTGGACTGATTGTCATCTTGCTGGAGCCCTGGGATTGCTTAGAATTCTTATATACAAGGTGCATTCCCTACCCCTTTACCCTGTCTATCGACACTTCCTATCTCCTTTACCTTTAAATGGACCATTGTAAAACATACAATCTATTATCAAATATGATAGTGTAGACCAATGTTAATGTTTAGTTGTCAAGCTACTGATAAATATTGGGTTTGTCACAGGCATACGAGGATGGGAAGACAACCATGTCCATTTATGAAAGAAAAGCCAGTCTGAAGGAGTTCTATGGTCAGTAAATAGTCTTGTTGAAATGTAATTTAGTTGCTGCTTGAAACCATTCCACGTGTTACAATGATACGCCTTGATTATTTTCACTTTCCTTTAGAAAAGTGCTTCACAAGCCAAATGTGATTACTTTTACACTCTTTAATAACAGGTGTGGTCTTTCCATCTTTATTGCAACTCCACAGAGGAATCAGTGATGTTGAAGACAGGAAACAGAAAGATATATGTGCTACTAAGTACAAGCCAAAAGATGCAGTAAGCAAAGGAAAGCTCTCTGAAATTGACATAGAGAGAGAAGAAGAATGTGGTATTTGCATGGAGATGAACAGCAAGGTTGTATTGCCCAATTGCAATCATTCAATGTGTATGAAATGCTACCGAGACTGGTGAGCAAAATCTGACAGCATTTTTGTACATAATACTTCTAATGATAAAATGGTAATAAAGCTAAACCAATTGAATGAAACTAACTAACTCATCTGAAATTATAATTTAAATGATTGATGCCAAAACACATGTTCTTTTGGTATTGAAGGATAGAATAGAAGCAAATTAATTATATTTATTTAGGCATAGAATGGAACTGAATATCAAAGAAAGGATCTACCATTGGTTTGATTTCCTACTTATTATGACAGACATGTCAGCAGGGTAGGATATGGGTCATACTCATGTTGCAATCCAATGGGTTAGTAAGTTATTTGTGAAGTTTATGGTTCTAAACCTAACATGTCTAATGTTTACAATATTTGTCAAGACTCAAATGTTTCTATTCATCAGTAAATTTGTTACTATAATATTCACAGGCTGCTCTGAGGTAAATTCGATTACTGTTATAGCATTCAGCATATAGATGTCTGTGTTATGTTTGATGAGTTGTTCATTTCTAAGGATTCTTGTTTTGGTGTTGGTTTAGGCATGCACGATCTCAATCTTGCCCTTTCTGTAGAGACAGTCTTAAAAGAGTAAACTCTGATGACCTTTGGATCTACATGAGTAACAGTGAGATAAAGGACTTGGCTTCAATCAACAAGGAGAATTTGAAGAGGCTATTTATGTACATTGAAAAGTTACCTCTGATTGTGCCAGATCCTATATTCATGTCATATCGTCACCAGTGGTGATTGCCAATTGGAAGCTGATTCAAACTTCCAAATTTCGAATTTGTACATGATTCTCAGTTTGTGCAGGAATTTCCCAAACTGTAAATTCTTTTTTTTTTTTCGTCTTTTAAAGTTGGGATGGAGAAGTTGTCTTATTTTAAGATTAGGACATGTTACAGGTCTCAGCAACGTCAAAAACCTACATGAAACATATAGATTAGCTACCAATGAGGGATCATCGGCAGGAAATGAGCCCAAGACTTTGGCTAGACGAAGATGATATTGTCAATTAAGGCAACTTTCATTGACTGAACTGCAACTATGCAATCATATTGCATAGTTCAATGCTGTGTCGGTCCTATGCCCATTTCATTCGAATTAAATTAAAGAGCTCACTAGTCCAAAAGTCTTGTGATTTAAAGATTTACTAATCCACTAACCCGCTCGTTGTGCAGGCATTTGCATTTTTATTTTGTAGTTGATATTTTTATAAATTAAAATTATAAATTTTAGTCTAAAAGATTTTATGTTATATCTTAATTCCAAGATGTATCTATTATATGTAAAGGAAATTTTAATTAGATTAGGTTTTTGTAACTTTATGTGTATAATGCATAAAAGGGTAAAAGAAAAATAATCTTACTTGCATAACTTTAATAATATAGAGAAAATAAAGAAAGAATATGAAGAAAATATATTCAAATTTAATAAAGTTATCTTTCTTGTAGGGTTTAATGTGTGTTTGAATTATTTTATTTTATAATTAAAATAATTTATAATCAAAATTTTTCTGAGAAAGTTTTTGAAAAAAAAAGTGATTTTTTTCTTAAAAAAAGTTATTTTCAAACATGTTCTTAATTTTTTTTTAATTTTCAGATATAGAAAATTCACTTAAAGTTAACTTGTTTTTAACTTTTTCATTGATGATGAACCTTGTTTATGGTTGAGAGATAGTTATGTAACTCTAGGTACTTCTTGATACTAAGGTAGTTAGTGGTGTTGGCACTTGGCGATAAGCTTAGTGGTCCCTTTGGTGCTTAATTTTGTAAATTTTTTATCTTGGACCTGGTAGGAAGTAACACTTGTGTTATTTTTAATTTTGTATTATTTGTTTTATTTCATTGTTTGATTTTAAAAGAAGAGTTGAGTTCGAACCTTATTATGAAACGTTTCATTCAGAAGTAAATGAAAAGTCAATTATAATAATAACTATAAGAATGCTAGAGTTGAATAGACATAAGCATTAAATGTGACATTTAGAGAAATTGTCCATGTCATCTAATTAGCCATATTAGTCTTATATCATATCCACAATAGATCCACATTATACAATTTTAAAAAAAGCCAAATAAGTAATAGAGATGATGTGGGAGTATAAGACTTGCAAAAGTTTACTTTATATAGTTGTATATAGATTATTATAATATATGTGAATTTTCTTATTGATTGTGTAAACTTTAGATCAAATCCAAATTCTTGTCTGTTAGTGGCATTGTTATAAGTGATGTTATTGTAATATTATAAATAAAATTGAATTCCATTATTTAAGAATACAATTGAAACAACGGAATTAAATTAAATTTTTAATTGATTTGTATTTGTTTGTGCTAAATTGTGAAATAATTAATTATATATAGATTAATATTAAAACGATTTGGTTGTTGATTCAAAGAATTAATTATATAATAATTATTTTTAAAGTGTGTGTGCGTGTTTTTTTTTTTTGGCAATATTATTTTTTGAAGTTTTAAACCCTTGTATATAAAGTTTGGGACTCATTTGATACAATTGATTATAAGCATATTTTTGTGCAAAGTTAAGGAAAATAAGGTTTAGGAGTTAGAAAACAATTTAATTTACAATAAAAGTACTTGAGTATATTAAATATAGTTATATAGATAAACACTTTAATTTCGATCAAGGAAGTTCTTATTATATATTTATTAGATATTTTAAGATTTTTTAAAATGACAAATTAAAAAAATACTTAAAAATTAGTTTTTATTTTATAAGCTTTTCAAAAATAACGGGTTCTAGACTTTTGCACAACCCATTGCCCTTGTGAGGTCAGTAGGGCTGCACGCGGGTTGCGTCACATCGAGTTGTATGTAAAAATAAATTTAAATAAATTTTTTAAGTTAAGGTTAAATTGGATTGGGTTGATAAAAAATTTTCATTGAATTCGAACTGAACTGAATTGATCAAAACTAGGTTAGTTTAGTTCAGGTTATTGGGTTATATATACTTTTTTTTTTCTTTCCATCATGCATAAAAAAAAATTTAAAAATAAAAAAATATAATTTTTATTTATCTATAACAATACTTAAATATACAGTTAAGAATTATTTTTTATCATAAAATAAAACTCCAAAGGATGAGAAACACCCTTTCAATGTTCAAAAGATATATAAAATAATAAAATTAAACAATAAAATTAGTAATCAGGTTGGATAATCAAGTTATAAAGTTACAAAAGACCAGATTCACTACCTGAACTAATTGATATCAAGTTCTTTTAATTTTAGCCTGAACTAATCTGAATACCCTATCCAACCCGAAAACTTATCATTGGTTTGGGTCAAGTTGATCATGTCCACAGGTTGACCTGAACCAATAATCACTCTTAGAGGTTAGTTTGGATAATTCCCCAACTTTGAGAATGAGTTTGGATTTATCATGATTTTTCAGTCTTCTTTTGGCTTCAATTTTTCTTACGACTCAATTTTAAAAGTTATAATTCCATTTTTTGTTTGAGTTTAGCTAAACTAGGTTTGTAAAACCAATTTTGATTGCTTTTTTTTCTCTTTTTATCTAAGATAGGAGAGAGTTATATTATGAGAGAAATAAATATAAATTTTATATTTAAGAGACTTACCATAATTAGTTATATAATTTATAATTTTATTTAAAATTATTTTATATCTTTTTCTTTCATAAAATAACCATCTCTTGTTCTTAAAAAGCAATAGAGAATCCAAATCAATTAAGAAATAGGAGCTCTAATGCCATAGGGGTTAAGATTCAATTTCACCAACTGTCATACAAGTGAGGGTGTAAAAAGAAGGGTGAATTTGATGAAGCAGCCTAAATAGCCTGACAAATGGCTTAGGCTGCGCTAGCAAAGTGTATATTTTATATAATTTTGACTAAGTCCAATATGCTTTTAGAATGGCTCAAGTGAGCTAATCCCAAAAGGATTAGACAACCTCGAAAGTGGTGTCTTTTTTTTCTTGTCATGGTGATATTTTTTATGTGTTAATTAATACTCTAATTTAATAATTTTAATAATAATAAAATTAATTATATATATAAATATATGATAATTAATTTATTATATTATTAATTATTAATTATTATTTTATGACTTTATGTTATTAAATAATTATAACATCAATAATAATATAATTGATTATCTCATAAAAAAAAAATTGGCTAAAAAGTAGATAAAAAATTATAAAATTAATTTCAATAATTTTTTAAAATATTATAAAAAATAAGAGAATCAATTTAAAAAAAAAATTGTATTCGAACTAATAAATCAGCCCAATCAGTTCGTGACATGCTAGAGCTGAGATAGTTAAATACTGGCTGTACCCTGCCCAAAATATAATGGCTTAAAGTGGGCCAGCCCAAACAAATCGGACGACCCGAATCTGCACCTTACACACATAGGATCTGTCAACCCCTTGTCTTTGTTTCCGTTTGCTCAAACAAGCCAATGGTTATTACTTATTGCCCAACTTGTGTTACACTTTTTCCAACTTCATCCTGTGGTTTTGAGCACCCTGGGTCTTGTTTTTTTAATTTGCTGAGTTCATTTTTTTATTTATTTTATAGTAGATTAAAATTAAATTTTAATATTTAAATAAAATATTATGCCTTTTTTATGATTTTTTTTCTTCCATTCTCATTCATAATAGTTTTCAGAAAGAAATGGGTTGTAGTAAAATAAGAATATCTTATTAATTGAGATTAAATTCATCTTCATGTGGTTTTTTTTTTCAGGTGAATTCATTTTCATGTGGTTATTAAATAAGCATTGCTTATCATATTATTTTCATGTAATCTTGTAGTCTTTTTTTGAATGCTTTAAGCTTGATCGTTGACTACAATAAGAATATTAGCAAGGACATTCTAATGATTCAATGAGTATAAGATTTAGGTAAATATTCTAATTAAAGATAGAAATATTAACTCTTTCTTTCTTATCTTTTTCCTTTTATGGGGAGTTACGAGGTGACAATGGCGTTGTTCAACATTTTTTCTCATCATGATTACCTTACTTATTATGTTATTTAATTAGCCTCCTATCTTTATATAACACATGTCCTCTATCGTAACAAAATTATTATAAGAAAAACATGTTCTATGGATCAGTCAAGTCCTTTTTGGGTCCATGAGTGACCTGCTTTATCTTATACTTACATTTAGTGAGCCTGAGTCTTTATTAGTATGATACAGTTTTAAATAAATCTCAACGCTATCGAAGGATTGTTCTATTGTTCTTTTTGACAAACATTATTGTGATACATGCCAAATTAAGTTATAGTCATATAAAATTAATAAAACACTACCCGTTGAGTGTAATTTCAAACAAATAGACCATCAGTTTACTAGTTTTAGAAAAACTAATTCTAAGATGCTCGACTGAAATTTAAAGTTAAGAGTAATAATTTGATCCATTAACCCGACTCATTCAATTCATTAATATTTAAATTTAATTTAATCTATCTAATTATAATTATAAATTTAATATATTAAATTAATTTTAATTAATAAATAATTAATGTATCAATCAAAATATTTATTGAATCTTTAAAAATATCCACAAAATTTGAAGAATATAATGTATTTAGACATACAAAGAGTAAAAATAATTTAGTTGAAGATAGATGTATTATATATCCATCTATTAAAATAAATTAATTGATAAATTACATATTCATTTATTAAGATAAATCATAAATATATTTTATTATTTTATTTTTTTTAATAGACTCCAAATAAATTATTAATTTATTATAATTTATTTATCTATTAATAATTTAATTCAAAATTCATCATATTTAATCATTTTTCATCCTAATTCCAAGTTGACTAATGAATTTTCACCAACTCATTTGGTTATTTTATAAGATTAGGAACTTTTTTTATTAGTATTAGTGAAATAATAAAAAAATATTATGTTAAAAAAATATAAAAAATTTTAAATATATAAAATAAATTATATAATCATTATAATAATTTTTAATATATTATAATTTATATTTATCTTTTTAACATGATAATTATGTCATAAAGGGAGTCGAAATTCTATTTTATATATATTCAACGGGCTCGTCCGAATTCCTATAGGTCAAAGGTGGTAGCAGCCCCTGGCACCGAGCACTTAGAAAGGAGAGGACCAAACGCATTACGTCTCCTTTCGTGGCCTCTAATAAACTGCTTTCTTCTGTTATTCCTATTTCCCTGCATTCAACGGCATGCCTCTCGTTGGCGTCCTCGCATTACAGGGATCTTTCAAAGAACACATCGCCGGCAAGTTCCATTTTTTCTTCACTCTTTCACTCCCTTCACTCGCTCTCATCAAACCCCTTTTTGTTTGAATTTTAATGGCCGCAATTTTTTCTCATCTCCTTGTGTTGCCTGTGTGGCAGCCCTTAGGAGGCTAGGGGTCAGAGGGGTGGAGATTAGGAAGCCGGAGCAGCTTCACAATGTTACTTCCCTCATCATCCCTGGAGGAGAGAGCACCACCATGGCTAAGCTCGCTGAGTACCACAACCTGGTCTCTCCTTCTACCTCTTTCGCCTCTATATATGTTGTTCTGTTTTGCTTTACTGGCTGTGAGTTCTTCTGCGTCTTCTATATACCCTGCAACTCTTCGGTGCAATTTGTTTGCTACCCGACTTGCCATATGTGTATTATAACTATATATACTGTAACATATTGACATAAATTAACGAACTTTTTTCTTGGATGGTTCATTTCAAATGTGGGTTTTGTGGGGTTCGAGCTAGTTAACAGTTGATTTGGCTAAATGAATATTTCTATTGGGGTAGAGAAAAAGCTTATAAGTTGGTAACATAAATTAGTTTTTAATCTGTTTAACTTCTGTGAAAAAAAAAAAAAGGAGTCCCAAATTTTCTTAGCAGGTTCTTTTGTTTTTAATACCCCGTCTAATTCATGTGAACAAGAAGAGAGAGAAGGAGAGAGGAAATAGATGAAAAGGGAATAAGTTTGTAATTTTGTGTGTCTGGTGTTGGTTTTGAAGTATGTCAGTTGCCGTGATGAATTTTGTATGGCTTTGTCCTTCCTGTGGAATTTTATGTTCACACATCATGATTTTATACTCACGGAACCAATTTGTGCTACTGGCATTTCATGGAGGACTGAGGATTGCGTTTGATATTTATGTTGAATGTTTCAATTTATCAGTTTCCTGCCCTGCGAGAGTTTGTAAACATGGGAAAGCCTGTTTGGGGAACATGTGCAGGGCTTATATTCTTGGCAAATAAGGCTGCAGGTGGGTTCTTTCTTTCTTTTCCTTTCTGCCCTGAATATATTTTATTTTAGTCTTAATTTACTTTTCACGTAAAGCATATGAAACTAATTTAAAATTGTAACTTACTAACATTATTCCAGGACAGAAGACTGGTGGACAACAACTGATTGGTGGACTTGATTGTACTGTCCATAGAAATTTCTTTGGCAGCCAGGTAATGTATGCATTATGGATGTTAAGCTATTGGCAATTAAACAAACATAAATAGAAGCCTATGTTAACCACATCTGGGAATAATGGACATGAAAATTTCTACTTAAGCGCATATTTGTTTGTGATACTACCAGTGCATGCCTCTTCTGAATGGCCTAACATAATAACATTTAACAGACGAACTTTCTGGAATGGTGTCAACTGATAAGTAGGGCTCTATAGTCACAAACTCAGAGCCATAAGGGTTAATATTCAAGTTATGAAGCTTTTCAGTACTTTCTTCCTGCTCCTCTTTCTGTTCTGCCTGCCCCTTCTCGATTAAGTTTCTCATTATCTTTAAGCTCCAAGTGTAAAATAATTGGTTTGAGTTCAGGATTTTTACCTAATTTACTTTAGTAACATACTAACTTCTCTTGTTCTAAAACAGGTAGTATTCTTGCCATTATTGCTGATAAGATTCATGAACTTTTTCTATGGATATAAATACATTGTATGTGATGTACGGAACTATTTGTCCAAAAAATTAGAAAAGAAGAGAATAATAAGCATGGATCATGGAACAAAACTTTCGAGACACTTAAATAATTTTGGTAACATTTAACCAAAAAACATGTAAATTCAGATTCAAAGCTTTGAAGCAGAGGTTTTAATACCAGAGCTTGCATCCAAGGAAGGTGGTCCTGAAAACATTTCGTGGAGTTTTTATTCGTGCTCCAGCAATCCTTGAAGTAGGGCCAGAAGTTCAAGTGCTGGCTGATTATCCTGTCCCTTCTGAAAGACTGTTGAGTTCAGATTCCTCTATTGGAGACCAAAAGGTTAGTAATTTACAGATTTTTCTAGGAAAGCTTTCAGCTTTTTGTGTTATGAATGTAAATCAAAGGTTGCCATGTTTCTAATTTTCTGACTTAATTAACTTGATTCTCCTAATCAATTATCTCAAGTTTTATGTTATTTGTCACTAGTTGTAGGTGGTAAGTGGTGACTAGTTCCAGAACTGTTAGAATGTTGATGTCTGATGAATAGAATAAAGAAAACATGTCAGAATGGACAGGATCAGAAAAATCAATTCAGTGAGTTAAAAAATTTGGCTGGTTTAGCATTATAGATTGTAGTAAACATTGGAACGTTCTTTTGAGGATGTTGTTCATGGGCTAATAGACAATATAAAGATTGACCTAGGAATTAGGGACTTTGCTTGTATAATATGTTATGAAACTGGTATTTTGAGGATTGATATCAGAAATTGGGGGGTGGCACATGTAGAAGCCCTCTGCTGTATTGCTTCAAAGTTACTTTTGGTTCAGTGGCATAGCTTGGGACTATGGAGAGTCTCATCTGAGCAGATCGAAGTCTCTGAAAGGAAAATTTAAAGAAGAAAGGAATGGAGGAAAAAAGGAAATTACTTTTGAAAATAAATGATTATGAGGATATGAAATTTCAATCCTTATCTTAGTTTGGGGCCCTATTATTGATAGAACCTTAACTCTCTAGAAATTTCCTTCTTGTTTCCATACTTATTCTCCTCCTTCAAGTTAAAGAGTCCTTTACCTTCCCCCAGTTGAGGTAAACAAATAGTGACTTGGTTGCTGTGTTTGTTTTAATTTGAGGTTGTGAAGACAAAACTGTATTGGAATTTGGACATACTAGTATTATTTCATTTGTTTTGTGAAATGAGAATCAGATAGTGGCCTTTCAATTTATCCTTCTAAATTAGTTTATCTATGTGAAGCTGAAGTTCTTGGATTGTAAACAATTGTGGGAAACGGGAAAAAAGAAACCAAACAGATAAAAACATGATATTTTAAGGTTATTTCAGTTTCTTATGATTCTCAGTCTTGAACTTGTACGATAATGTTTATGAAAGAGAAATAAAGGAAATAATATTTTAACCTTAAAAGGAAAGTATAGATTTACATTTCCTAGCAACCTTTAGAATTTTTTTTAAAAAATTTTAACTGTAATCCTGCATCTGAGATTTCACAAATCATGGTAATATACTTCTAAAGTTGGAACCATCTCAACTTAGTGTGTTTGATTATTGTCATCTCCTCCAAAGTTAAGAGAACCAAGGTGTTTTGAGCTATTATGTTCTCAAAACTCCCAATTCATAATTCAAGGCTAATTTTAGACACCCCTGGAACAGTTTCCTACCATTGACAAAGAAGCCTATAACAATGTTCTCTATAATCAATTTCCAACCAGGTATATTGGCTTCATATGCATAATTAACTACTCACACACTGTATTACCAGGTGTAGATGTGTTTATTAACATGGATTAGCCATAGGAATTGGGGCTGAAGTGACAGTAAAATTTTTTGGAAAGGATAACTAACCTGACCAGTTGGAGTGATGACCTGGTAGGTGTCTCACTTTAGCCTGTGTGGTATACAGTATAACAGTGTGCTGCTGGAGCTGTTATGTTGCCTTCGGCATTTCAATGTTTTCCATGGATATGCTTCTTAGATGTTAATTTTAGTTTCCCTAATGAAGAATCAGCATAATCTGTCCTTCCCAGGTAGGAGCTACACCAGACTTTTACTTGGAGGTGTTACTTAGTAAGACAAACCATGATTACTCAAGATGGTGGCATCCATGCCCCTTAAATCAACTTATTTGCTTGAGGGGGCACTTTGTGTTTGTTGCAGGGTGATTTTGAAAGCGGTGTTATAATAGTATTCCATAAGGTTTCAGAACTGCATAGCTGTTGAAAAACAAATATTCAAATAGTATAATTTTATTGACCTTCAGTGCTATCTTCAGTTTTTAGCACGACGAGATTGATTCTTCTACTTATCCTGTGAATAATATTCCTCACCATAATCCAACAACTCCTAATTCACCAATTAGTGGTTTTGATACAAACACTGCATATGCTGATTGATACTGGAATTGGACCAACTTTACAATAATGTCTTGGTTTTTCGATTACCATTTTTCTTATTAGTTATGGTTGTGACAGGAGAATGTTGAGAAAGAAAGTAGAGTTATAGTTGCTGTGAGACAAGGGAACATACTAGCGACTGCTTTCCATCCTGAATTGACAGCAGATACGCGATGGTAAATATGAATTCATTTTGGTCATAGATTTTCACAATTTTATAAGATATGAACTTATCAAGTTCTAATGGTCAAATTTTGCAGGCATAGTTATTTCTTAAAGATGGCAAATGAAATTGGAGAAGAGGCATCAAGTAGCCTTCCAGTACAAGTCAGTACAAGTTATAACCAAAAACCGCAGAATGACCTTCCTATCTTTCAATAGGACTGGAGAATGACAAAGACTCTTAGTAATCATGGATGAATTTTTTTTTTTTAAATTTTGTAATGTGCAATTTCTTTTGAAAACAATATCTGATCATTGCTCGATATAGAAGGTGTGCAACTGTGCATAGCTAAATAATAGTCTTAGACTTGGGTGTTTTCTATTGTGGCAGTTATCTAGTCTGCTTCATATTGCTTGTGCCTTGAAAGAAATCACAAAATATTCCTTTCAACATTTTCGTTATTTTGTTTTATTGTTGAATCATCTTAACTAGCTATTTACATATGCATGTGAGACAATGCTTCTGTTCACATCTGCAGAATCCAGACTACTAGGTTGTATTCAGCATATAAAATTAAAAGTTTCAACTACACTTTTTTCTTTCTTTTGGCCATTTGATTTCAACTAGATAACTAATATAAATTTGTTATGTATTACAAAATCATAATTCCACTGAAGGAGATGGCAGGTGACTGATTTTGGCTCAGCCAATATCCACTAAGATCTATTTGGGTGATGGCTGTAGAATGCTATGGTGTATTTGGAATCTCAAGAATAAAATAATTCATTTCATTATGAATGACTTATGTTAATTTAAAAAATTTTATTCATTTATAAATAATTTTGTGTTCAATCTGAGGATTTGAAAATCTTATCACTTTTTATATGATTTAAAAATCGATTTATTTCGAATGAACTCTTCCCAATTCTATAATTGAAGTGTTCCAAACCAGGGGGGGAACTGGTTTGAAATTGCCCTCTATTATGCTTGAAAATGAGAAAATAGAAAACGTCAACAACCTGCATGATACGTTAAAATACCTTTAATAAATATTTGTTAGGTAAAACATCTTTATTGTGCTTAAAATAAGCACAACTAGCTTGAGAAACATCACCTATCTACTTGTAAAGCATCTAATTGAAACTGGTAGCATTTTCTTATATCAACTTGTTATCATTTTATTACAATGGCTGACAAGGATATGTCTACTTTCCTAATATATTCACTGACAGCATTTGTGGTCCAAAAGAGAAGAACGTTTCTTCCTTTCTGGGTAACAATTACTGTTAGATGCTATTGTTTGTCAATGTTATGCAATTCAAAAATAGTTAAATCCAAAGCACTAAAAACTAGAATTATTACCAGCTCAAAAATGATCATTAAAATATGAGGAATCCAAAAGTCAAATATTACACCTAGAGCAGTTATGATCATTCTGGTTCTGATTATTCCATTATTTTAATGCAATTGGACTTAGAAGTAGTTGAGATCCATAGACGTAAGCATTGGACCAACTAGCTAAAGGAGGGTGATGTAGGTATCCTGGAAGGTCTTTCATTAAAATCTTGCACCGTCTCAGAAAGCCTATGACTCATAACATGACTAAAACGAGAAATACATAACCATGACTCTAAAGCAACATCAACATTATTACAACAAAAAAAGAAGTCATTCCAACTTCAGAATCACGTTTGCTCCAAGCACTTCCCTGGACAGATCAAAATGGTAAGGTCATTCATACTAGGTATACACCATAGGTAGATGACTTGGCTACATATAATTATGGCAATGCATTGATCAAAAAGAAATTTATATTACTTAAGCAAACACATTCAAGGCTACAATGCACAGAGGAGAATCTAAGTACAATGACTAACAACTGAGGGAAGCTCAAGCAGCAGCTGGCAAAATATCATGCCAGCAGCAGAAGACAGATTTTCTACTAGCACAAACATCCAGAAGTAGCCTAGTATGCACAGACAAAATATATAATAGCCTCCCCCACCAATTGAACATCAAAACCCAAGTTCCAGACACCCATCTCAGTCATCATCTTCCTCCTCCTCTTCCTCCCCCTCCTCATCATCTTCCTCGTCTTGGTGGCCCTCCTGTACAAAGAGGAAAAACGATAAAGAAAGAAAAAAGAAAGGTAGGATTTACGTGCTTATCATCAAAACAAGAATAAACCCACAATTTTTCTTTTCTTGTCTTTAAAAAACAACAACAACAACAACAACAACAGCTTTTACCCCCTTTCAAGTTTCGGAACTCAGAATCTCAATTTATTGGGAAGCTAAACCATTATAGAGGCCATAGTAGAACATGAACCAAAAGTACAACCGCCCAAAATTCATTTTACAAACTTCTGTTGATATTTAGTTAACCAAATTTATATGATATACAATATATATGAAGAGGAATGTTTATAAAGAAGAATCAAAAGGTTTAATACAAAACCCATCAGGCAAGAAACAAGGCTAATCATCAAATATCATTTACTCCATTATAGGAAAAAAAAATTTCTTCTCATTTTTCCCCTTGATAGTTAGATGTAGAACCCAAAGAAAACAAAGCGACTCCATGTGTAGCAATTGTCGATAATATTCCAAGCCCTTTCTTATCATTCTCAAAATTCATGATAGTACAGAGACTACATGCTAAATAACATAATGAAAATATAAGATAAAGAGGAAAGAAGAAAGACTACCTCTCCACTGGCTTCATCATCTTCATCATGCACTTCCGATTTGGACTTGTCTGATTCCTCATCTCCATCATCTGCCGAACTTGCCTGGCAACATCATAGAAAGTGGAGCATATAAACAAGACAATCTAAGCACCACAAACAGCAGAATAACCAGCACAGGGTGCTCACCTGCTTTTTATTATAAGCATTCATAAGTTTTTCATACTCAGCTTTCCTTTTTGCAGCCTTGGCTTCATATGGAGCTTTCTCCTTTCCATTTCAAATAGAGGAGTTAGAATAAATAACAGAATAAATCCCTTCTTCAATATACTGAGGTCATTAGGTACAGATATATTGTTACAGTGGAATTCAATATAAGCAGCATTAGTTTACAGCTTATAAACTTACTTCTACTTAAAAATTTGCTCTTTAAAAATATCTTTGAAAGCATTTAAAGATATAATGAAGAGTAAACTAATTAAACAGATTGAAAGTTTGCCATTATGTATCCAAGATTGCAGTGCTTACAGCTTCACTCAGTGATTTCCATTTCTCTCCTCCAGCTTTCCCGACCTTCAATCAAAGTACACGGTGATCAACTTAGATGCTTATACAAAAATGATACATTAGCATGCAAGATAAATCAATTTAACATGTAACTTACAGCTGATACAGCCTTCACACCAGGATTTTCTGCCTTAAATGTCTTTCTAAACTCCTCACTATCACAGAGTAGGAGATAAGTCAGATAAATTTCTACAGGAGCTATTAGAGAAAGGAACAAAGATTGAGATACAAACAGGAACACAAAAAAAGCACTGGGCGGCCTTTTTGGTTTGTTGGGATCTTTCTTGGCCTTCTTGGGCTTTCGTGCACTGCTCTTGTCAGGCTTAATAGCAGCCTTTCGCTTTCCAACCTTTCTGAAAACAATAGAGATATATGTTCCGTCACTACACTATTCCTGTAACAGTTGTTTCCACCATCAAATATGTAGAATCAGATACTAATAGAATTTTAGATATAAGCAAATCACCAGAAAACCAACACCGCTATGGACAAGGACATACAAAGTTATATGAAAAATCAAAATGCCCCATATTAATTCATGTTAAGTGTGATGATACAGGAACTAACCGATCATCAACAGGTTTCAATACTTCCTTTGAGTTCCTAACTGCTCCCTTGCCCTTTCCGGCCTTCATCTTCTAAATCCCTGTACCAAGACGGTCTACAGTTGAAAAAACAAAAGAAATAGGATATTCCCAATAAAAAGGAGAACAGATAGATAACACTGGAAGAAGTTGAATAGCAAGATTAGCTCAAACCATAAAACAAGACCCCAACAAAATTTGGGTGAGAGCACCCCATAGGATTAACTGATGCTCCAAAGTGTCACATATCCACCTAGCTACCCACCTATATAAATTTCATATGTTTTAAGTGTTTGTAGACACAGCATAATTCATACACAAACAGTCACACAATTTCATGTGAATTTTCCATCAAAATTCAGATATCAGATATTGAGGTAATCATCAAAAGAGGTATGCTAATCCACACCAACATGCACAGACATCAAATAATTCTCAATTCAGGAATCTGAGCAACAAAAATAATCCCTTCCCTTGACATCCTATATATATATATATATATATATATATATATATGAAAGATGAAAAGCCTGGTAAAAGAATATAGCTAAGTTTAAGTTCTTTTTCTCCTCCAAACTCACTATATCCTTTGGCCAATTCCTCAAAAACATAACCAACAAAAAAAACAGCCAACAAAGAATTTATCTTTGGATTTTCTCAGCCGCCAAACAGATATTGAAGCCAAGAAAAATAGAAGAAAAGGGTTACCTTCCAAGGAATGGAGGAAGCACCAGAGGACCTTACACGCGAAGCAGGACCAAACAGAAAACAGAGAATCAAAGCGAGAAAGGCTAGGAACAAAAGCAAAGGGTACAACCGAGTAGGACCGGGCCAGCCGGTAAGTTGCGGAGAGAGTTTAACGCGACACGAGTCAACCCAAGAAATGGCTTTTACCTGCCACAGCCGGTTGCCATTGGAAAAAAGGATATTACCATTATTATTACTATTAATTATTAGTATTCCTCCTTTTCAATAATGAATTGAATAATTTTGTAAGATATGACCAGAACGGAACCAGATAGTTATATATAACACGGTCAAAACGACAGAGCCATGCCTTTGTGGCACGTCCCCATCAGCTGGCACGTGTGTAATTTGCTCAATTTTTTTTTTGTTAAAATAAAATGTCTAGAGAGAAAATCTAGTAACATGTCCTTGAAATTAAATTGTTTAATTGTACCGAAAAAATAAATAAACTGTTTATTCACACACTGAAAATATTATTCGTTTTTGTTCTCATATAAATTAATTATTTGAGCTGTTAAATTATTTTAATAATGTCATTATACATTATTAGATAATAATATGTATTAAAACTAAACTCATTATTCATACACATATCTGTTTGATATTTGTACTGATGACGAATGTCCAAATTTCTATGGAAATTTAGGTGAAATTGGCTATGAACATCATTCACACATACATTTGTTTACAATTCACATAACATAACATGATTAACATCTAATAAATCTAATCTAAACATAAGTAAAAGCCTAGCAGTGCATATTAAAAAAAACAATAGACCAACTTTGGATGATGAAAATAGGTTAAGTTAAGTTAGACTTTTTTTAAATAAGACTGACTTATGTTGTAAAATATTAGGCCTCAGCCTGATTTATTATTTGACAAAGATTTTTATCTGAGTTTAACTTGATTTTTTTTATAAAAATACAAAGCCTGACCTGACTTATAGTTTATTTAAAAGCTTACGTTACATAAAAAACTTTAAATTTAATTAACAAGACTATATTTTAAAAATCTCAAATAATCCGTATCTTTAATTAAAATTATTAAATTATGTTTAAAATTAATAAATTATACAAATATATAATTATAAATTATATAAATATTATAATTTTTTAATTTTATATATATATATATATATATATATATATAGGTTAGTCTATTAAACTAAAACTAAATATTTTTAATAATCTAAATCTGACTTATTTAACTAAATAGACTTTTATAAAAGTCAAAAACTGACTTGTATAACAAATAGGCCCAGGATTAGTAAGGCCAAATATAGACTAAGTTATAGGCTCTTGATAAACTATCTAACCTATTCACACCTTTACTTTTGAAGTGATTAATGGTTAGTGTTTAATGAATAATGTATCTATTTTATTATGTGTCATTTAATGATAATTATATCAATTTTATAGGTCATTATTGTATTTAAAAAACTTTAATTTAAATAAATAATAATAACTCATAAAACTTATTTGATTACAATTAAATAACACAAAATTTCTTATTCCTTTATGACTTAAAAATTTTTCTTAGTGGCTGCGATTCATGATGCATGGCACTGTGATAGATGACATGGCAACAATGAAGTCTTCCATAAGCCCATTGCTGAGAACCTGTGGACTCGACGACACGGCAACAAAGTGGCCCATCAAGTGTACAAACAGGCTTTTCTAAACATTCTGTTCAATATAGGCTTTCCTAAATCCTCCTGCAAGCTTAACCTTGATGGTTTGAAGACCAAAAAACAAAAGAAGAACCTTGATGGTTTCTTTTGATTACAGATGCAATTGCAAGGTTGAGATGCCCAAGCTTATCTTTAGCTTTCGTTTTAGTGGGGGCCGTAAAACAATTATGATTGCTTTCGTTTTAGTACACGTTCATATTAACTCATTTTGTATTTAAAAAATTTATAATCAACATAATACACAAAAAAATTAGCTATATTTTTATTTTTGTATAAAAATAAAAAAATGCTATTCAATACTGGAAGATTAATCACACAAACAAATGTGGATAGATTCTTCCAAATCTGCATTGTAAAAGTATCCAACCAAGACCACAAGCTGTCCAGAGAACAGAACAGAACCAGCACTTTCATTTCGTGGACCATTGTGGGGTCCACCAGGGGCCCACATTGGCACTACCAGATAAGCCTTAGGATAAGGCCCATAACTTCTGCACCGTCAGATGGATACGCTCCTACATCCAAGGGCCACAGATCTCCAATCGTAGATAAAGCACTTCACTCTACCCCCATCGTGTTATAAATCTCCGATTCTCTCTCTCTCCCTTCCCTGCACCTTTCCACACTCCGTTCACAACCGGCGCACGTTAGCACACACCACCATGGCCGCCGCCACAGCCACCGCATCCTCCTTCATCGGAACACGCATCCCAGAGGCGCGCCCCAACTCGGGTCGGGTCCAGGCCAGATTCGGATTCGGCGCCAAGAAGAGGCCGCCCAAGAAGGCAGTGAAGCCGAGCTCGGATCGCCCACTTTGGTACCCGGGAGCGAAGGCGCCGGAGTGGCTCGACGGGAGCCTCGTCGGCGACTACGGGTTCGACCCGTTCGGGCTGGGGAAGCCAGCGGAGTACCTGCAGTTCTCGCTGGACTCGCTGGACCAGAACCTTTCCAAGAACCCGGCCGGCGGCGTGATCGGGACCCGAACCGAGGTGTCGGACGTCAAGTCGACGCCGTTTCAGCCGTACAGCGAGGTGTTCGGGCTGCAGAGGTTCCGCGAGTGCGAGCTTATCCATGGGAGGTGGGCCATGCTGGCCACGCTCGGCGCCCTTACCGTCGAGTGGCTCACCGGAGTTACCTGGCAGGACGCCGGAAAGGTACGCTCTTGAAGAAGGGGTGTGTGCCGAATGCGTTTAGACGTGGCTTCATGTCGTTTTATGCTTATTTGAGATTTTTTTTCACAATTTTTTTAAAAAAATTTCATCTGATTTTTTTAAAAAATAACTGTTTGATTTTAATATTTTTTTTTCTAATTTTGAATGAAAAATAAGTAAAAAATAATGGGCTTCGAGTTGTAGATGTCTTTGTTAAATGATTTTATTTTGACAAAAAAGCAAATAAATAAATAAAAGCACAAAGATTCACAATGTAGTCAAAGAATATTAGTGTTCTGAACTTCTAATGTGTCTTAGAATTGTAATTCTAGTAAATTCAATTTTGAAACTGAGTTGTGCCAAATACGAACGATGTTTTCATGTGCTGAGCTGAACTTGTTTTGCGTAAATAATCTTAAAATTAATTTCACACAGGAAAGAAAAAAGAAGTAAAATTAGCAACAACATCTTGGGATCAAATTAAAACTAGTTTTTTTTCCCAAAAAGTTTGTGTATCCTTCATTTGCATATAAAAATTTTGTATAAAACTTTTTTCATTCTCGTCTAATAATGAGATATCATATAATTAAAAAAAAGGTTTTATTATAATAATAAGCATAAAAGTCAAACTCTTTTATTAATATAAAAACATAAGATTTTGAGCGCAGTAGAAATAGATTCTGACTTTAAACGAATCTTATATACAGAGTCAGGATTTCAAATTCTGATTAAAATAATAGAGCAATAAACTCAAGTGTTCCTTTTTCAGGCTGAAGCAACGTAGCAAATCATTTTTCTTTTTTGGGTAATACGTAGCAAATCAATTTTGGATATTGTTGTTTATGTTGCAGGTAGAGCTAGTTGAAGGGTCATCCTACCTTGGGCAACCACTTCCATTCTCAATTTCCACATTGATATGGATCGAAGTTCTGGTGATTGGGTACATTGAGTTCCAGAGGAACGCAGAGCTTGACCCAGAGAAGAGGCTGTACCCTGGGGGCAAGTTCTTCGACCCCCTTGGCCTGGCTGCAGACCCCGAGAAGAAGGCCACCCTGCAGCTGGCTGAAATCAAGCACGCGCGCCTCGCCATGGTTGCCTTCCTCGGCTTCGCAGTCCAAGCTGCTGCCACTGGCAAAGGCCCTCTCAACAACTGGGCCACCCATCTCAGTGACCCTCTCCACACAACCATCATTGACACTTTCTTATCCTCCTCTTGAGCCTTGTACTAGATCATGTCAATGTCAATGTCAGTGTGTGTTGTAAAAAAAAGTCCTGAGTTGTAAGCATTTTACTTGGCTGAATCAGTACTCGTGAATTGCAGAGGCTGAGAAGAATGTTTCTGCTTCATGTTGGTGTTCTCTGATGAGTGTTTGTTAAGGATCAGAATTCATTAAATCAAGGATGGAGGGAGCAAAAGGATTGATCAGATTGAGCTCACACTATAAATAAGGGGTTCAATCTTCAAGACAATCACATTAATTTTAACTTTTCCATTATATGCAAAATCTATTTTGTGATAATAATACTAAGAGAAGTGCTGATGTTAAATGTAGTTATTGAAATATTTTAAGCACACATCATTTCATTGATATGATTTTTTTCTTTAGTGATCTTTTTACTTTTGAATTTGAAATGCTATTACATGGCGACGAGTATGAGGGGAGATCTTGGAATTGCGTACTTATCTCATGGAGTTAGGATGTAATAAGATAGGGAAGGTAATGATAGTTAGGCCAACAATCATGATTGAATTGTATTGATTTAGAAGTTGTGGTTTTGATTCTTGCTATTAATCCTTTGTTAATAGGTAACATAAGCTCTTCTTGAGATTTGTAGCATAATCTTTTATTTGTAAGCAATATGAAAGTACTAGTATAAATTTCTAGTTAAAACTTGTGATATGTATGGACTTTGATAGAATCAATGTCACTTGTTTCTTTAATCACACATAAATGTAATTAATTAAATAATGGTGTGCCTTAACTTGTTGAAAATAAATGCTTGATTCAATTGATATTCACAAAACAATGTCAATAGATTTCAATAGCTATTGAAATTAACTATTTATTAATTAAACTAACCACTTCTATTCCATATTATCCATTTACATTAAGGGGTGAAAATATACTAAATTTTTTCGTTATTTATATATAAATTTAGATAAAATAGAAGATTGCATGCATACAATCTCCCAATATAAATTGAAGATTGCTCCTGTTTGATTTTTTTGTTTTTTTAGTACAGAGGAACACAACAAAACAAAACTACACCCTAACAACAGAAGTTCCCGAGGAATAGGAGAGGAGCAATAAACTTAAACTAGTGGGAAGAGACCTCTAAATTTGTGGAAGCGTCATCTCCTTGAACACCAAGCTTTGCAAGAAAATTCGCACAAAAGTTTCCTTCGCGAAAAATATAGGTCAAAGAAACATCTCATTGGAGATCAATCCGACTTCTTATTTCCTTGAGCATCCACCTTTGTTTGGTTTTGTTTTATTTTGGTTTAATTATAGTTTTAGTTTCTTTTATTTTAATAAAATAAATAATTTGATCCTCTTATTTTAAAAATAAACAATTTGGTACTTCTATTTTCATCAAATGAACATTTTTTATCTTTTTATTAGTATGCCGTTAAAAATTTAAAGGAAGATGTTGACATAGCATCAAAAAAATAAAATTAATTACATTTTTGATCTTCTTATCATAATAAAATGAAGGATTTGGAATCAAATTATCCGTTTTAATAAAATAGAAGATGAAAACTGCAAAAGTTAATTTTTTAACGCCATGTCAGCATATTTTATTAAATCTTTTTTTTTTTTCAATACATAGGAGGATTCAAAAGAGTCCTAAGCAACTGCACTTCTAAAGGAGACTCCCCCGAGATCCTGAAGCACAATCCGTTGGTCGTCTTTCAAGAAAGTGCACCCCCATATTCAAGCCATGACCAAAATTTGCTAGCCAATCTGCTACGCCATTTCCTTCCCTATAACTATGGGATACCTTAACATTCCAGGTTCTCTCCATCAAACTAGGGATAGATGAGATTAAAACAAAACAAGGATGAGTGGATGCACACCCTTTTAAAACTAGCTCCAATGCCACCAGTGAGTCTGCTTCTAACCAAACTCTCTTGAGCTTCTTCTCCCAAGCAACTTCCAGAGCTATCAAAATTCTCCAAAGTTCCGCCACCAGGACATTCGACGGCATACTTAACAAAGAATTAATTTTGTAAAAATAGAGCGGTTAAATTGTTTCACTTTCAAAATAATGAGACCAAATTATTTGTTTTGCTAAAATAGAAAGATTAAAATTACAACTAAATTTTTTATTTTTATAAAAAATCATCCTTTTAGTCAAAAGTTTTTTTTTTTTTGCATCATTTTAATTATAATTTTTTAGTACAAAATAAATTACTTCAAATTGAATGTTTATGTTCACTTATTTAGTATTCAACAAATTTATAATCACCAACGGGTCTTGATTCAAGTAGGAGTTGTTCAAATTTATTTAAAGATTGATTTAAGTGACAAAAGTTTCATTCTGCATGGAACAAACATTTTTAGAAAGAGTTCTCACTAAAGTACTTAACAGTACTTTAAAAGATTAATCTTTTATCTAGTGAGTAAAGATATTTTTGAAAACTAAAAAAAATTATAATCAAAATATCATAATTTAAAAATAATATTTGACTGAAAAAGTTATTTTAACACAAACATTAACCCAAAAATAAACACATTTTGATTTCAACAAGAAAATAAACCCTAGTCTGACAAAATCTTCATGCTCCTTTCAGGGCAACCTTCATGGCTAGGGATGGCCAAAAATCTCCAATTTCAAGGATTCCTGAGGAAATTGTCCCATTCGGGAACTTAAATTTGGGGATTTTTTTTTCCCATAGGGTGAAATTTGATGGTGCCCATTTTAGTTTAAAATAAAAAAGGACAAAAATAAAAATTATACTCTTAAAATTTATTTAAATATCAAATTAATTCTTTAAAATTTTTTGATTTCACTAAATTATTAGAATTTAATTTGATTTAAAAATATTAATTTTATTTTTAAATGAAACAAAGGTCATCATGCATATTATGTGACTATTCAGTTAAAAAATTTTATGAGATAAAAGATAATATATATCTATAAAATTTACTTTTGTATCAAATTATCTTCAAATTTTTTTTTAACTTATTAAATTTTTTTAAAATTTAATCTAATTTAAAATTAAAGGTTAATCTCTATGTCATTTAATAAAAAAATTAATCTTTTTAAATTAAATCAAAATTTAATAAGATAAAAAAAATTTATAAAATAAATTAATATTAATATAAATTTTAAGAAGGTAAATTATTGGTTAATCAGTGAAAAAACTGAAAAGTTCATCGGGTTACTGCTCGTTACCCGCTTACCTTGCTTCATCCGGTTTCAATTTCATCTCCCCACTCTTCATACTGCCGTTGCTTCTTCTTCTTCCTAGAGTCACTGCCGTCGTCCGTTCGTGCCACCTGCCACTGTCGCAGCAGCACCCTGCCGCTCCAGACCAGCGCCTCGCCAAGGTGCCGCCAACGCCCCGATCCGACAAAAACCCATCTGAGTCCACAATTTCTCTGTTTTGCTAGCTTCCATTACCGTGCCAGCTTCCATTTGCTGCAATTTTTTTTTACCTCTCCTTCGTCATCTGGTAATCTCTCCCTTCTCTTCTTTGCTCCTAGTTTCATGCTTTTTCTTAGCTTTATCTTTCTAGCTATGATCACTCTTTCTCTAGAATCATTATTCCTCCTGTCTCTGATCGGAACCGTACCCAAATTTTTTTTTAGGACAAATATTTGGACCAGGAGTGAGTTCTTTACCTAATTTGAATCAAAGTTCGGATTTTGACACCTACCCTTTTGTCTCTGTGGTGTTCGATTGAATGCCTGAATCAATTATTCTTCTGTGAGATAGTGATAGAATGTAGAAAAAATGGGTAATCATAGTCTCTGATTTTTCTACAAAAGTTTGGAACTTTCTCTGGCCTTTCAATATGAGCCTTGTAATTTGGCAATTTCACTATTTCAGAATCATGGTTTAAAATTACAGTTGCAGATGCGATTACATTACGATAATAGAAATTGCGGACAATTGTAGAACAAAATGCAATTGATACAGCTGCTATTGCCGTCGCATTGCAGTTGTGAAGGCTTTCACAGTAGCAATATTGCAGTTGCAATTGCGGTTATAGACCGCAATTTAAAACTATGTTCAGAATGACCAGTTGAAGAATATGTTCTTTTTTCTTCCAACTCTGCAGGGCCACTAGTGAGCAGCAATAGATTGCATGATTAACTATCATGCAAGTTATTCATGAGTAGAAGCATGGAGATGTGATCCTCTATTGGAACTTTGCTAAATTGACTTTAGCAAACTGATAACTATTCTAATATTCTGATAGAAGTTGAACTTAGGTTGTCTTTTTGTGTAAACTGGTGGCTTGCATGCTATTTCTGTGTTAATTTCTTGTAAATGTTGATTGTCCTTTGAGAATTGAAACTAACAGAACTTTCAAATAATGTGCCACAATTTTTGCAGCCAGTCATGTGTTTTTTATGTTTGTTCATCTTTCAGTTGCCCTGTTCTCATTGCTGGGTCTTGGAAAGCTGGGTGCAGATGGTTTATGTTTGACATAGACATGCACCTAAACACATGGGACCAAGGAGCTTTGTATGGAATTTTACAAAAAAGTTCATCACATTTGGGCTCATTACTGTGACCGTGTCTGATCGTTATGTGACTGTAGTTCCAGTTCGAGGTGGCTCTATGTCTCCCACATTTAATCCTAAAACCAGTTCTGTAATGGGAAATATTTCTGGTACATTTCTTGCTAAAGGAGTTCTTTCCAAGAAAGGTTTTTTACATTGCAGATTTTGTTTTTTGACCGCTAATTATGCTGCAGATGACTATGTCTTGGTTGAGAAATTTTGCCTTCATAAGTACAAGTTTTCACATGGTGATGTGGTGGTCTTCCGGTAAATTTGTCCTTCCTTTTGCATGTATTATACTCCTTAAAATTATGTTTGCAGTTATATGCCATAATTTCCTTTGTTATATGTTATCTGGAAGTTAATTTAGCAGGTAATTATAGAGCTAGATGAACTAACCACCATGAACCTTGAAATTGTTTGACAGTCAGGAAGGTTTAGGTAGTTATGTAATGTTTCTTTGGGATGCATTTGTTTGCATTGAAAATTATTTATCTTGAGGACAAGAAATGAAGATTTGCAAAAATACAAAGCTAGAATCCTCAGCTGCCATCTCAAATAAAAGGGCTCAAAATGTATTAAGATCTAGATAGACTCTGCCAACAATTTATGAGTACTTGACTTTAAGGAAGGGTTCATATTTAAATTTACAGATGTTTTCTTGAAGATAAAATTGTATTGAAGAGCATTTCTTTAGATATTTTTTAAAAAAATATATAAACATTTAATGTTTCATAATATGCTATTTTGAAAACCACCTATTATCCATTATTTAACTTATAATCTGAGTTTTATCCCGTTGTATTTTTTAATAAAAGAAGAAATTCTATTAGACGAAGAGAAGAAAATTACAGGGAATTTGGAGCATAAGGGATCCTCCATAACAAAATAATATGGAAAAGTAAGACAGCAAAGAAAAGAGAATGTCTGTTATTTGTTTATGATGATGTTTCCTCCTCTCCAAATAGAGTTTTAGGGAATGTCTGAAATGTTATTAGATGTTCCTCAATTTATGCTTTTTAGAGATTTAGATTTTGTAAATGACCAAAACATTAATGCACTAGGCTCAGCCTAAAGTCTTGTATTGATATGAAATAACTAATACCACTTGCAATATTGGAAAAGCTAATAGGAGAAGAACTTTTGTTTATGTACTCAATTTTCAAATTTGCAACAAATGCTACATGATCTGTGTAGGGGTTTGAAAATGAATAATGAAATACTTTTACATGATTTAACATGATGAGTTGGACCCAGTGAGGAGATTGTTCTCTTTGTTAAGTGTTAACAGAAGGATGACTGGTTTGATAGATGAAACCGAGCAGGCAGAAATGTTTAGTTTTTAACTTATTTTATGTTAATTGAAATTGGCCACTTGACCAGACTTGGTTAGCAATGCCTATGAACCACAGTTCGTATAATAATTGGATTGAAGTTGAACAATATAATTGCTTCCATTGTACTGGGTTAGCCTGTAATAGGAAAAGAACATAATTTATAATGTTATTGATAATAGGACATAATTGAATCTGCTTGAATTTTGTTATATGGGAATTTCTGCATGATCTTTTACTTATTGTCTAGGATTAAAGATGAGGCTTTGGTGAAGATTTGAACTTTGCTTCTTTCACCGTTGATGAGCAGCTTGCACTCCACATGCATAAGTATACTAACTTTGCCTTGTTCATTACTGCTTGGTAGTGCAAGCGAAAATGGAAAGGAAATGAAAACTAAATGGGCTAGAATGGTTATGGTTTTCTCCTATAGGTAGTTAATAGGCAAGGTGTGAAATGTGAATTATTAAAATTTGATTTATCCCCATTATTTAGCAAAATTGAAAACAAAGAAATGGAAAAAAAAGTTTTGTAATATAATTTTTTTCTTACATACATCATTATAAAACCATAGAAGGGTAAACTAGTGAACTATGTATCCATTTTGTTGGCTATTGACACTATATTTTTCACTTTCATTTTAGCCTTATTTTCATGTCATAAATTAGATGGTAAAGTTTGTTAAGGATGGAGTGAAATGGTTCCTTTCATACATTTCTGTACCCGTTAAATCTTCACATCTCTTAATTTCACCTCTACTATGCTTGTCTTTGGACTAATCTTGCATTTATGTAGAAGTTATTGGTAGTGAATCGTTATCTGGCCTCTTTTTCTTAATTTATAATTTTATATGCATTGGTTGGCTCTTGTTCACAATAATGCTAATTTATGATATTGAACTATACTACTAAGATAATTCATGTTTTATCAGAATATACAACTGAGACCTAAGTTGCTATTTTGAAATTTTTTAATTGGTAATTCAAAAACTTCTGTAGCTCCCCATTGAATCACAAGGAAACACACATAAAGAGAATAGTTGCATTACCTGGTGAATGGTTTGGCACTCATCATAGCCATGATGTGCTGAAGATACCAGAAGGACATTGTTGGGTCGAGGGAGACAACACAGCTTCTAGCATGGATTCAAAGTCATTTGGACCTGTAAGTTGCATTTATCACTCTGAGTTTCTGGCATGATACGCTTATGATATGCAAAATGAAGCAAGAAAACAAGTCTCATTTGAAGGAGCAAGGCTTGAAATGAAAGTTTGGTGGAAATTTATCTTTACATTACTAAAATTTTAGCACCCTGGTTGGTCGACAATATAGAATTGAAGTCTGTTACAAGAAGTTCAAACTTACTTTAGTATTACATTGTGAAAGTTTGTGAGATTTCTAATGCACATAAGCAAAAGTAATCATAGTTCATAAAAATTATTGTGCAAATTTTGACCAGTTAGGCTTCTATTGCTACAAGAGGAATTTTAATCATTTGTGATCTGTCAATAGCAACTTTTTTGGCTTATTTCAAAATAATAGAGGCTAGGAGCTTCTTTGTTTAATGACCTGAATCCAGCATCCTGAGATTGCATTTCTTAATGTATTTAAGAAAAGTGCTGTTCACTATAGTTTTACCACCGAAGCTACTTACTAATTTACATTCCAAAGTTTTCATGCCACATATTTCACACTTGCCTACTCTACCCATATTTTCTGGTGCATCTAGGCAAACCTTGACACTGGCTTATTAATTTATCAGTCATTACCAAACATTTTTTTTAGTAAACTTATTTTCATGTGCAGCATCACTTTTTATGCAAGTAGTTAATAATACCACATTGCTACCCTTGACAGAAAATATTTACTGTTTGTTATGGACCTTGTCTATGCTGTTGTGTGGCAATGGCTGAGGGTTTTAAACCTATCTTAACATTTTGGTAATCTGAAAATCATGTTTGCAGATTCCTTTGGGTCTAGTTCGAGGAAGGGTGACCCACGTTTTGTGGCCTCCTCAAAGAATTGGTGCCGTCAAGAGCACTCCACCAGGAGGATTATAGTTAAATCCTTATGCTGTTTTGTGGCCTCTTCAAATAGGTGCCTTGAAGAGAACTCCACCAGAAGGATTATCTTTGGATCTCTAATTCTGTTCCCTTAGGTGGGAAAAACCATTCTTTACTCAAATTGTGTCTTTGTGGAGTTACTGAGCTATTTGTTAATTGGATTAGTATATACTGTATTTTTCATATCACAAACTTGAATCCTTCAAATTTTGATTACATTCTAAACAAGGTAACTCCGAAAGTTACAAATGAGATGAATGATATCTTAATTGCTCCTTTTTAATCAGGAAAAGGTCAAGGCAACAAAGTTTCCAATGGGTGCTACTAAGTCCTGGTCCAAATGTGTTTACTGCTCTCCTTTGTCAGAGATATTGGCACAAGTGTGTTCTGTGGTACTTACTGCTACCTGGATTTTTTTAACTCATTTTTCTCAATGAAATTACTTAATACTTGTGATGTCATGATACAAGAGATACAGAATCCAGAGCAGTTGAATCAGTTTCTTCCAATCAGCATCTGTAATGTCACCTAAAATAATCATGGCAAAAGCTTTAGTTAACAGACTGAAAGCTTTTCTTCCACAAAACATTTCAGAGAACCAGGAAGTAATGTTCTTATTGGGGTGGGTCGTGGGTGAGTATTATAATGAATTGAAGTGCATTGCTACTGTTTCACAAACAATCATTCCAATTGGAGTTCAACATGGTCTCTTTCTTCCAGAGAGGGAACTCAGATTGGGGGATCATTTACCCCCCATCTCTTCCTTTTGTCTGTTGAGGGGATGAGTGCTTTGATACACCACACAACAGATTCTCAACTGATTAATGGAGCAAGTGTGAGTTGAAATGCACCACCACCTTGATTTTGACAGACGATAGTCTTATTTTCACATAAACTTGTGTGTGTGATTGTTTTGGAAATAAGAATTCTGAATGTGCATGAAGCATGTTCTGGGCAGAAAATAAATTTTGAAAAATCAGCCATCCACTTAAGTCAAAATTGCTAGGAGGAAGTTAGGGAAGAAATAAAAATAAAAAATTGTTGGGAGTTCACACAGTTGTCTTTAATGAAAAACACTTGGGGACCAACTATGATTGGCAAACGCTAGAATCAATCTTTTAAAGGATCGAGTGAGGAAGAGAATACAGGGACTGTAAGAGCTTCTACTCTAGAAGGCTGGGAAATATATATCCTAATAAAAGCTGCGGCACATGCTGTTCCTACTTACACAATGACTTGTTTAGGCTGCCAATTTTTCTCTGCAGGGAATTGAATTAGCTTATGGCACGATTATGGTGGGGAGAAAATACAAATGAATCAAAGATACATTGGTTAAGGTCAAAAATGGCAATTTCTTTAAAAAAAAAAAAGAATGATTGGGGTGATGCGAGAGTTGGATTTTTATATTAGTAACTTGTATAAATGTAAATGTTTTTTTCCTTTTTTGTTTAATTTGTGAGTTAAATGAGTTAGCCATTTAACACTAGCCAACCCATATAAATGAAAATTTGAAGAAATATTTATGGATGATTGTCTTGTACATTGGACAATGTGATTTTTATATTTTATTATATGTGAATTATGTAAGTTTGGACGATTCGATTTCATTTGAATGGTTAATACATCATTATATTATATATGAATTTGGAAATTTTTAATTTACAAGTAAAAAAAGTATAATCTCTATTTAAAAAATTTATCAATAAACAGGCATACCCATTTAAGTCCATGCGCATATGCAAGATAAGTTGAATTAATTTTTGAATAAAACTTACTTTTACTCCCTGAAAGATATATTATTTATCAATTTCGTCCCTTAAAAATTAATTTTATTAATTTAGTTCATCAAGTTTTAAATCACTTATAAATTTTATTCTTTTATTTTTTTTAATTTTATTAATTTAATTCCTCAAAAGGACCAAATTATTGTGAATTTAAAATTTGAAATATTAAATCGATAAAATTAATCTCTAAGAGATGAAATTGATAAATGATATATCTTTGAAAGAGTAGAACTATATTTTACTTTTAATTTTTTACAATCGTAATTAATATGAATATTTTTGACTCAACTCGTTTGATTGTCCTAACAAATATAAATAAATTTAATAATAAGAATTTTTTTAAAAAATTATGTATATATATATATATATATATATATATATATATATATATTCTCCAAAAATCATTTTTAAAAATGTGTTTTTTTTGTCATTGGGAAGAGTGAGGATTAACGATGTAAACTAATAACAATTGTTATAGTGTAGAGCAATATTTTAAAAATCAATTCACCCGTACTATAGTTCGTTGATTGGATCCTATATTTATCTGGTTCAAACCTTAAACAAACACCCAAACACAGAGAACCGTATAAGTTTTGAAAAATCAGTTGATTCTTTGCAAGATTAAAATTTGAGCTTAATTAAGTAAAAAATGGATTGAGTTATCAACTTTTTATCTTAATTTCAAATTAAATAGCCAAAGATTTTACAAAACTCTACGAAAAAGATAAAGAAAATGAACCTCTTATTCTCATTCCGATTACTCAGACACACTAATATATTGGGAAACACCTTACCAGCTATAGGCCATGCCTATAAATAGGCACCTCCACCTACTAAGTGAACAATTTAGACTCTCTCTAAATTCTCTTCTACATATGCTCAAGAGCTTAATTAAGTAACACCAACTTCTTTTCACAGTGTGTTTAGAATTATTAAAATTAAAATTTAATTGAATTGAGTTAAGTTGAATTAAATTAAGTTAAATTGAAAGTTAATTTTTATATTTAGAATACATTAAAAAGAAATTAAATTTATTTTATTTTAAAAAATTTATATTTTTATCTTTATAATAATATAATTATTATATATCTATTAAAGGTAGAATAATAAATTTATTCAAAATCTACTAAAGTCTACCTAAATTTTCTTATTTCTAAGATGATTTCTAAACTAACTTAATTAAAATTCATTATATTTTCATAGATTTTCAAATTATATTAATTTTTATTTTATAATTTTTAAAAATTAAATTATAAAATTTATCATTCCAAATATATTTTAAATACTATTTCGATCTTAACTTCTATTTACTTACTTGAATATTGATTAAAGACCCTAACGCTCGATCCAACCTCTCATTTTTTTAAGACATCCAATCTCGCAAATACTTAATAGTATATTTAAATTATCTTTTAAAACCTCAAAACTATAAAAAAAAATAAAATAACAAGAGATATATTTTTACTCAAATCTTACTTTGAAAGCTTTCAAAAGTTAAACCAAATATGTTAAAAGTTCTTTAACGTCATAGCTCCGACATAATTACTCAAACCACGTCAGCATCCTTCAACCAATTTATTGGTCACCTCAAAACGCTACAATATGTATCAATTTAATTAATTAAACGGTATACCATCATACTCTTCGATTCTCATGCTAAGCCATGTTTTATATTTTTATATAAGAGCGAGAATTAAAAAATAATATTTATTACCTTATATTAAACAAACGTAATTATTTAAAAAAATATTAAATATATTTTAAAATTTTAAAATATTAAATATTTTTATTTTTATTTAATAATTTTTATTTTTAATTTCTTAACATGCACGTAACGGACATGCTAACAAAACCTAGATCACGTATATTTCAACTAATGACCCAATGCAAAGTGTCACAATTACCCAAGTGGCGGTGGCTTGGAAATCAAATCATTTTTTTCTGTGGAAATTAAAAATATTTTTATAAAATTTTATTTATTTAAATCGTTGCTACACTTAATTTTTCAAGACTAAAATTAATAATGTCATTACCCTCCTTAAAACGCGTGCAGCAAACCATTTTAAAACAATAGTACGGAGTCCACGTGGACATACGTGCAAACAAAGGAAGGGTCACAAGGGTGAAACGAGCGTCATCATTTCCTGGGACAAAGTGTACCCCTCGAACTCAACTAACAAAAACTCCGAATTTTCAGTGACCGATTCCACACCGCCACTGTCTGCTGAATGATAGGATTCGATACCTTCTATGCTTTCTCCGGGTAACGATTCGATGAAACCCATCTTTTCTTTTCCTTTCTGATTCACATTTTAATCTGCATTTTCACGTCGCCATTTATATACGGTTTTTTGTTCGTTTTTGCTTGTTGGTTCGGCTACGTACTTTGAATTTCGTTTTCTCCGTTGGGAGATTGATTTTCTGGGCTTGATGCTTTCTGGGTTCTCTTTTGGTTTTATCTTCTTTCTCTTGTGTGTCTCATATTCCTTTCTGCGTTTGCTGATTTGCTTTTTGCTTCTCACCTTTTTTTCTTGATGGGTCGTTTTCTGAAAGGAAAAGAAAGAAGGGAATTTCGGTTTAACTGTTTCTGGGTGGTCTCAAGCTGATAGATTGGTATAAGGGGAGACATGGGAAGGCTATTCTTGATCCACCTTGCAGGAAACGTCTATAGCTGCAAGCACTGCCATACACATTTTGCCCTTGCTGATGATATCATTTCTAAGGTTCCGTTTCTCTTCTCTAAACTATAAATCTGATTTCTTTGTTCCTGAATGTACATTTTTTTTTAAAGTATAATTCTGGGTTTTTGCTGGAGAATGAGATGTAAGGCTCTTGGGATGTCCCGTTACTGGTTGATCATGATAAGAGGGATGCATTGATTCACCCCAAATGGCAGGGACAATAGAAGATAGGAACAACTCAAGTGAAGGAGAAAACCAGACAGGATCACACCCACGCCTGCACGCACAAACACACATAGACTGACACCTCTAGACAGTGTGGTTAGTAATAAAAAGTATTACATTTTAAGAATTGACACTCTTTAGATCCTTTTCAAGCATATTTAAACTCATAACAAACAAATTTAGATATACTTTCATATACTTGATGTTTTACTTATAGCTATCTACAGTATACTTATTCATTCATTTATGTTTGTCATTCCGTGTTCTTATATTTGGAATTTTACTATGCTGTTGTTTCAGTGAAATGTTGGGTTGATATCTTGTTCTTTGTCTCATGCAATTCTCCAGTTATAGAAGGATCTGCTGTTTGAACTAATTATGAATGTGTTGAAGAGCAATAAACTCTCACTTTTTTAAATTCTTTCTCGCATGGCAGCCGTATTTATTCAAACTTGCAATTGCATTGTGATTGCATTAATTTTGTTCAGATCAAATGCTGTTGTTTCTAAACGTAAAAATTTTCTTGCATAGATTATTCACTTAATTCAATGATGGTATTATTTTACTTCTTTTGGAGGAAGATTGTAATTGGTGCAGTCATTTAAAGTAGTTGTGCAAATAGGCACATAGAGGCATGGCAATAAATAAATGAATCAGAAACCAAAATGGACACATTTGAAGACAAAGTGTTTGAAAGACTTTTTCAAATGGACCATATATCTAAAATGCTGACCTTCTGGTCTAGTTTCCTAATTTGAATTGTCATCCGTATTTGAAAATGGCCCTGCTCCAGGTAACTTGACAAAATCCTTTTGCCATTCAACATGCCTATCAGAACTTGTTTAAAACTATGGATTCTGTCTCTATCAATATATTCAAATATAGTCAATCATGAATTTGTAGGAATACAATCTTTTAATTGGTTACTGCATACAATTGGTATTGTATGTTCTCATGTGAAACTTCTTGAGCACTAAAGTTGACATGTTCTCTGCCCCGATATATGTTACCTGATTGAGGCCTGCTGTGCTATTTTTCAAAGTGTTTTCCCTCAGTGATATGTTGTTAAACATGTAGAGAAGTTTGGGTTACATAGTCTCTTCCCCTGGTGATTTGTTGGTAAGTAAGTAGAGAAGTTTTGGGAAAGATTATAATAGTTGCTGGTCCGCCTTCTCGATATTGCGTATATGCATTTGAATCCTTAATGGTACCACGCATTTGACAAACTACATGCATGAGCAAAATTTGGAACCTGCAGACAATCTAACCCTGCTTTTTCTCTTAGTCTTTCCATTGCAGTCATGGGAAGGCTTATCTTTTTGATAAAGTGTAAGTGTTATGTGACGTTCTCATTACCAAATTAACATAAGCATTGGTTTGTTGCCACAGTAGAATTTGGTTATTCCTGCGTCAAAAATTTAGCTTTAAACATCAGAATAAAAAAATCAATACGTAGCCATGTTACTTGTTATGCTTGACAATTACTTGTGCTTGCAATTTTAATTTATTATTTAATCCTCCACCTAGATGTACTTTCCCTCTTTTACTGCTAATAAAATTTCTTTTTCTATCCAAAAAAACAAAAACGGAAAAAGTTAACTTCCTTCGAAAGTTGCATTATCTTTTGGAAGACCTTAGATTTAAATTCTTGCTATATCGTGAATGCACCAATAGTGTAATTGCTACCAGATGGAAATTCACAATCACTACAAGACTTTTGTGTGAGTGCTTCAAATAACATCTTTTTTATTCATGTTATGACAATGTGAATGTCACCGTTGGAGACAAAGAAGAGCGGATGATGATCACAGGAATGCACACTGTTGTTGACATATTCTGTGTTGCGTGTGGGTCCATGAAATATGTAAGGACCAGTTTTTAAAGCTCATGGTTTGTGATTTATTTGTTTACTTATCTATATGTCATTGGCATTTGGAAAATTTTGTTTCTAATATATTTTATTTTAATTCATTTTAGGAGGCTGCACATGAGAAAACTCAGAAGTACAAAGAAGGAAAATTTATCCTTGAAAGGTAACCAGTTAGTTAATCTTTCTTTAGGCATACTCTATAGCTTTTGTTTTTATCTTTTTTATTGTTTTTATTTTTGAAATTGGGTTAGGGAAGGAAGCATTCTTCATTAGTCTGGATTCTGATGACATGTGCTTTATTATTGAGTAGGTTTAAGGTATTGGGACCTGATGGCAGCAACTACTTAGCTGCTCAAGAAGCTCATATTGCTGGAAGGGATGGTGATGATGTTTGATTTGCTCATTTCAGGATCATTTCATTTTGAATTGTACATCCTTTATGCTACTTCTTGTTGTTCAAATCTGCTATCTCAGCTATTAGAATTGGTATATTGCAATTTAGACTTTACCCCTCAAGGAACTGTTAAAAGTTATAAAACAATTCCTTATTTGGATTCTGAATCAAAAGTTGTTTTTGCATCTTTCTTATCTCCGTGTCTGTTAAACTATCCAATCATCCTCCGCCCCCAAGCCCTTATATCGTGTCCTTCTCTTCAGTATTTTTTTGGTGCCAGCCTTTCTCTTTAGGGTATGTTTGGTATTTTGTACACAAATCTCATCTATGAAAATTTACCTCTTATTTTTATCCTCATACCAAACATATGCTTAGTTGTGTAGACAAGGTCAAGAAATTTACAATGGGAGAATGACCGAGCTAGAAAACCAAGCCACCATGTTGGACTTGGAGGAAACTAGTGAATCGGTTATATGACTTGATTAAGAAGCTGCTATTTACATGTTCCCTCTAATTCCAATATGTTGGCTTGGCTTGACTTTTTGGATATTCTCCCATTAACAATAATATTGCTATACAGTCCACTGCAGTGCACATGGCATGCTGAGTGTAGAAGACTGAATAATAAATGGTGGAATCCGCAAGAAATAAGGAGCAGCAATAGTGTGTTGGTTTGCTTAGTCAGGAAGAGGTATTGGGAGCATTAGCATTTCTCCATTAACAAGCAGCTATACTGGGTTCAGCTGTTTTTCTTCAAGCAATTGTTTGAAGCATTTTCATGGCCAGCACTATGCCATATTATTTTCCATCTAAATACTGATACTCAAGGAGATAAAAGATTTTTTTTGTTTTTCTCACAAGGGACATTTATGTCATTTATATAAATTTTGATTTTATTTTACATTGATTTTATGTATCAAATAATACAGTAGTTTGAAAAGTCATTTTATTCCCAAAACTATCAAATTATGGATTGAAAATAGTGATTCATTCCAAACTATTTCATTCTAATTTTATGAAATTATCATTATGTAAGTTTTTTATGAAGAAAACATGGAGAGTACTTCCTTAAGGTAGCTATAGGGTCAATGCCTTGGTTACTTGTTATCAATTCTTTTTTGTTTTTGTACGAAAAGTTTAGATTGAAGGAAAGGTTCACCTCAATATGCTCTCAGGAAAATTTAAAAATTAAATTTGAGTCATAGCAAAGCATGAGTAGAAAACTGATCAGGTAAGTCAACTCTTATTGATTACTTGTTATCAATTTTGAAACTCAAGTAAATGGGAAAGCGTTGTGCAACAATTTTGTGACCACAAATTGACACGAGTGTTGTTTTGTGCTATCAGCAGATTGTCTTCACATATCAATTGCATGAAAGGAAAGTTATGGCATGCATGAGCACTACTTTTGGTTAATTGTTTCCAAGTTCAAACAAATTCTGTGTTCAAGTGATCCATCTCTTGTGATATGAGGTGATCGTGTCAGCTTTGCAAACACGGCACCAGCCACATTGAAAGCCATTAGAGAGGAAAAGAGGGGAAAAGGTGATGAAGTTTGTCTGGTGACAAAACAAAAGACAATTGATGGGGATAAAAATAGAAGAAAAAAATTCATAAATGAGTTTTATATATAATTTTGTATATAAAATTTATGCATAAAAATTTATTTTTCATTTTTATTCCCATACCAAATTGATCTTCAGTAGGAAAAAGCCTCCTTTAGCAGCCAAATAGCCATTGAAGTCTTGTGAGGAAATAAGAAGTCATGCTTTTAAGTTTTAACGCATTGCTCAATATGATCTCATCTGTTTATTGTCATTTACAATTAGTTTGGTAGACCCTTAAAAATGAGGATAAAAAATTAAAAAAAAAAATTTTGTTAAAAATTATATTAAAAATCAATCCTTTAATTTTCCACTCTCATTTTTAAAGGTATACCAAATTCACTTTTAACGTATGATTGGTAATAGCAAAACTGGAAAGGTAGAAAAAATTAATGAAATATTTGGGTATATGTAAGTCTATATAGCTTGTCAATTTTGATTCATTTAGGTCGCTTTTGGTTCGGGAAATAATTTTTCATTCCTAGGAATGTGATTTTTTTTGTTTTGGCCATTGAAATGTGATTTTTGAGAATGTAGCCTAAAGTGTTTGGTTTGTCGAGAATATTTTACGAATTTTTTTTAAAAAGTTATATTCATGTGTTTGGTTTGAGTACAATATTCTTGAGAATCTTAAAATATATATTTTTTTAAAATGCCTCTAGTCAACTTAGATTTTTTTAAACAATCTTGAACACTTAAGTTAAGGTGAGGTGATGGCAACGATAGCGATGATAAGAATGGATGATGAGTGGGTAATAATATATTTTTATATTAAGTAAAGTTACACTGTAAAAAAAATTAAGATTTAATTTTAATTTATTATTAAAGCAAAATTTTTTTATACTATCATCTAATCACATGTCTTCAAATTAGTTTAACTTTTTAGGTAATTATTATATTAATCAAATTCTTTTAATGATTTGACAAAATGTGATTAGATAATAGTGTAAAACTTTTTATATTAATAATTAAAGCAAATCTTGATATTAACCATGAATCAAAATTAAACTCAAAAAAATTAATCAGAAGTTTTTACAAAATTTAATAAGAATTAAAGGTAGTTATTAGATGAAATAAAGTGGTGGAAACCACTTACTTATCTAAGAATCAATAACATATTAAATCACTCTGTCAAAATTTTTTTAAAAAATTATGATTATATAACATTTTTCTTTTATATTATATTTTGCTCTCATTCCAACGTTTTAATTTATAGCTTTTTCACATTATTATTATTATTATTATTATTATTATTATTATTATTTTAAGTTAGGAGAGGGGGAGGGGGAAGCCAAAGGTGATATTGGGGGAGAAGAAAGATGAAAAATTCTTATATATTATGAGAATAATACTTTCAATAAGATCTCAAAAGTTAAAATTTAATCATAATTTTATTATTTAAAATTTTATATTCAATTCAACAGTTGAATAGTTATTAAAAACTACTTACATATTTATTGAGTAAGTGTATTGCTATGAGAATGTACAAAAATTTCTGGAAGCAGAGAAAAATCGAATCTGAGTGTGGTGGATATTAAAGTAACTAACGTTCGATTCAACTCATGCTTGAAATGAAACCACTATCCTTCACTTTCAAATCCTACCAAACACACCTTCCAACTACCATGGAACTAAACCTTTTTTTTTGTTTGTTTTTCTGGTCTTCATATGAAAACTTTCAAGAATAAACTGAAACCTGATGGTCTTTCAAGGCCTGAGTCCTGCCATTTAAGCCCAGTTGCCTATTTTTGAACTTTTGACGAATCAGAGTCGTGCGGCTTCGTGACCCCAAAAAAAAAAAAAAGTCATGAGTCTTCGAGAAGGGTTTTTTGTGTTGGCCCTTGAAATAACTATCCTCAAACTTGATCCTGAATATTATAATATTCCGATTTGCATTTTGTATTCAAGAGGATTAAACCCCGACCAAAGAAAAAAAGATTAAACTAGAGTAATGGTCTTTTCTTTTATTTTCCCATTGACATGCCAGTTTTCATCTCATCAAAGGTCATAAATTAAAGAATTTAATTTTAATTTATTATTAGTATAAAATTTTTATATCACATATTATTAAGTATTTAATTTTTTAAATAATTTTTAATTTAATTTTTTTTAATAATTTAATAATTTATAATTAAATGATAGTATAAAATTTTTTATAATAATAATAAATTAGTAATTAAATTCTAAATTAAAATGTAATTATTAAATTTTAAAAAAATGCAATTATCAAACATCAAAATGTTGAAAATGACAAAAAAAAAAAAATCTTATCTAAGATTTCTATTGCGGAAACTTTCCTTCTTATGCCAAAACATTGACCGGTAGATCGAAGACAAGAGCCTCTTCCTAGAATGTTCATTGTAAGATTCTATTGGAAAGGTGATGTCTTTAACATGACCCATGTGCAAATACGGTTCTTTTTTTTTTTTTTCTTTTGAGATATTTTTATACCTTTTGTGTGTTTGACTAATTTTTATTGCAAGTAAAAGTGTTCAAAGACAGGGTTAGATTAAGTTTGATTTGGTCTAATCCCAATTTGATATTTTGACCGAACTAAATTTTTTTAACTTGAACCTAACCTTAAATTCGAATAAATCTAATTATATTCGAGTCTGTATACGACCTGAACACTAGAGATTGAGTTGACCCGAAGTTTGAACATAATTTAAATTTTAATATGTCTAACTAATAAATTAAGTTATAAAACTTTAGTCTTTAGAAGTAAAAAATTTAGAAATTAATTTTTTTTCAATGTTTAAATGATAATATGATAATATTTGCATGAATCTCAAGAATAAATAAGAAATAATATTTTTAAAAAATAAATATAATATAATATCAAGTTAAGTTGAACTAATTCAAAAAATGGTCCAGGCCTCAACTTAAAAATATACTGAGTCTAATTTTTCAAACTCGATCCTAACTTGATTTTACTTAACTTTTCATTCAAATCAGGTCTTATCCGACTCATATAACTTGGGCTTGAGTTTGACCATTGGGTTGGATTGAACTCCTAATTGAGAGTACTAAAATTAAAACTATCCCTTTTCCCATATGTAATTGAATGGACGGAAGATATATATAGTCAAAGATAAAGCAGAAAAGAGAAGAAAATGATCAGAGTTTGCGGAGGGTCCATGGGAATTAAGGTCATATCATATAGAAGTGGTGCTCAACAATTGTGCAGTCTCACCCAAAATTTATTATGAAAATTTGAGATGAGAAAATTAACTTATCAAACAATTTACATATAAAGTATGAAGAATTATTTCGCGTAAAATTGAAGGTGAAAAGTTTGAGAACTAGGTTTTCATATAATATTTTATATAGAACTCATTCTGAAATTTTTTTATACTCACATTTTTAAGGGAACATCAAACTAACTAATCATTAACATTTATAAGCTTAATAGCTATATTAAATGATTATTAGTTCTTGTACATAGATCATTCTACAATATTTTATATTTTATACATATCATAAGTTATTGACATAATATATTAATTAAAATTATACACTTTGAGATAATTGACCAAAGATAATGAAGACAACTAAAAAAAAAAAAAAAAGCAAGGAGGAGATTCTTTTTTGGTCTTAAACAAATTTAGGTTGAAAGGAAAACCCGTCTTAATTTAGGATGAAGGCATGTCTTTAAGTTCATTGAGCACTTACAAAAATACTTATAAATGACCCATCAATAGGAGAATTTAAGAATCGAAATTAAGTCATAATGAAATATGAGCAAAAAGTCAACTAAGTGAGTTAACTCTCATTTATAGATTGCTAATAAAATGGATAACATGTCATGAAAGTGAAAGAAATAAAATGGTTAACTTGTCAAGTTTATGATTTGATTTGTGTCACTTTGCTCCTTTGCATAAATTAAGTTATTTTGTTGTTATTTTACTTTTTTCTTATTATTTTTTCATTTTTTTTATCGATGTAATTATTAATTAATGAAATTTAAGAATCTTCTTATCATAATATTAAAAAAATTAATTATTATTTCATTAAAAACACAACTCATGAATGGTTCCACGATAAATAAAATATAACACATTAGGACAAAATTATCAAAATCAAACTGACTGAAGTAAAATTATATAATTGACCATATCAACACAAAGAAAAAAAGAAACATTAAATTATTTGCTATTTTGTAGGTAACTTGTCCAAAATTGACCTTATTGTCTGCTCCTAGCAAGAGATGATTGTTTGATTAGGATTGTTAATTGCACTAAGAAAAATGCTAATTAACACGAAGAATAATGCTATAATTTCTAGCAAGAGTAATGTTAATCAACACAAATAACGTGCATGAATAAACACTACGAAAGTTTCTCAACTAACAAAATATTTTTTTTGTGTGTTAATTAATAATATTTCTACAGTATTCAATTCATTTAAACTATGCCATGAGATTAATTTCTTTAGACTAAAAGTGATAAACAGTATAATTTTTCCCATAAAATGCTACTCCCAAAAATCAAAATACAACTCTTTAACCTAGAAATATAACTCCTTAGTGTTATACCAAAACGTTGTAGGTCCAACAAAATACATTTAAACTTACATTATTTCACTTTTTTTTTCTCTAGTCATATTGTTTGCTTGCACGTGAAATATTTGTAAAATTCCTTTCGTGTAAAATAACATTCCTCTTGGACTATAATCAGAAAAAATTCTTTAACACATTTGGGTTAAATTAGTAATTTTATAACCCGTTTGTTTCAGATCCATTTCAATGCCAATAGATACTTGCGCATAGTATTTAAAGGAAGTTTAAAATTCTTCCTTTTTGAGTTTTTCTAAATGCTCGTTGGCATTTGAAGAAAGCTGAAACAAATGAATCAATAATTAGTAAAATTAATGAACGAATCAAATAATTAATGATGATATAAATATATTTGAAATAAAATAAAAAGAGTATTCTAAAGTCTTGAGTTGAACTAGTAAGATTAATAAAAAGAAAGTATGAAAATAATAAGTACACAAAACAAAAAAAATAGAAAATTAAAATAAAAGGAAAAATATTGTTAAATATAAAGGAAATAAAAGAACATGAAGAAGAAAGAATTGTAAAAGACCAATTAAAAAGCCTGCCTGTAGACTTTTTCTCTTTGAAAATTTAAACTATGATCTATCAATTACCTAAGATAATAAATACATAACAACATTTAACGTAACATTTGATATATAAAATAATAATTTTATAATATAAGAATGAAATAAAATTAAAATGAAATAAGTTAGAATAGAATATTCATTCTCAGTCTTTAGTTGATAGCATTCAAATTGATACATGAAGTCAATATGAGATAAAATTAAATTTTATCTAAATGACATAAATGCCCCTCATAAGCAAAACAAAAAAAATTTAAATTTTTTTATATATATCTTATATATATAATATAAATATATATTCTTGACAGTAATGTTCAAATTTAATATTTTTTATAACTTAATAATAATAATAATAATAATAATAATAATAATGCATATTGTTACTCAAGGAAAAAATTAAATATTGTTTTATTTGTGAAAAAGGGTTGAAGTGTGTACATTACTATTTGAAATAAATATATAATATAATCATTAAATTTTAATCATCTTGTCTCTAACTTAAAATTTTTAGTTATGCCACCATCTATTGTCCATGATATTTAAGTGCATTAAATTTAACAAGAATAATAACTATTATTTTATAAAATTAATAAGGATATATTGGAAAAAGAGTAATTGAATCTTATTTCAGAGAACTTGGAATCTCAATCCTACCTCTATTCGAGATAATGAATTCTATACTTTATTCCTAATTTTATAAAATAGAACATAAAATGAATATTCATTTTATACTTATTTTTGCTAATAAATATAAAAATCATTCATTTCATGGAATAGACATCAAATGTAATAATCATTCTCACATATCAAACATTACATAAGATCAATATTAATATTTATCACATAACTATTATCTATTAGAGTCAAATATTAATTTTTTTAGATAGTAAAGTCAAATTCTAAATATCAAATTTAAATCACACAACTTTTTTTAAATATTATAATAGATAATAAAATTTTTTTAAAATTTTTTAAAAATAAATAATTTATAAATATTATTATAAATTCTCGATACTTATGGCATTTTCTTTTGATGAAATAGACTCTTCGTTCCTAAGGTCTTTATAATTTTTTTTTAAAAAAAATAATTTGGGGAAGCATGTAACGTGGGGTGTGTGGGGCAGTGATCAGGTGATAGATCAGCAGTTCAAGACCAATCATAAGAGTGTGGGACCCGCACAATCAGTGAAAAGAGAGAGGAGCGTATTCCTCCAATCCAAATTTTAAACCGCACGATTCACGAGGCCCCATCCTCTCTCAGATCAATTTCAACTGTCCGATTAGCCCTTCCTTTCCTACATCCCGAGGAATCCAACAGCCCACGTTTCAAGTTTGACCTTCATCATTTTTGAAATATGCCAATCATCCCCAGCTTTGAATTTCCTCAATTTTTATCCCATGCGACCACTCCCACCTTGGGTCTTTCACCTTTTTTTTTAATATATATATATATATATATATATAGATAATATTAGTTTACATTATTAATTTTTTAAATTTATCAAATAAAATTTAATTTTAGTTTATTATTTACATAAAAAATTTATATAATTAAAATTTTTAAAATATTTAACTTTTTAAATAATAATAAGTGTCATTAATGTATTAATAATATAATAATATTAATTAAATAACAGTATAAACATTAAAAACGAATTAAAATTAAACTCAGTTGATATCACTTTTTATTAAATTAGTTTCGTACAATTAAGCATGGTTGATACAATATTTATTTATTTAGGGTCATATAGGTGGTGCTGCATGTGCTGGTGTGCAGGGAAGAGAATGTCTTGGCCCATTTAAAATATAATGTCTTATAAATAGGGCTGTTTTATCACACAATTACATGATTGCCCTTTTTTTTTAAATACTATCAGCATGGTAGTGTAGGAGTGCCTACCCCATTAAACTTTATTGGTACATTGGCAAAGCCCAGCACACCAAAAAGGCACCAAACTGTTAAATTCAAATGAGAAAAGCTAATAGGGACAAAAAGAACTGTGAATGAGACTTCTTATGCCATTACCAAGAGGACAACACTACTATTTTATTATATTGTTTCATTTGCAACATTCACTTGTATTTTTCAGGTATATAATTGTTTTTATTCACTATGCCAACCCAAATCTGATCTTGGAGGATAATACCATAGTTTTTCAAATAAAAAGTTCAACAGTTAACAATCGTTGATTTTGGCAAGTTCTGTCAATATGGAAGTATCCATTGTGTGTTGTGAGGACATGTTATGTCCTTCCATAATTCAAACTCATAAAAATATTAGATGTCTCTAGATATATTTGATTATGTTTTATGAATTAACAATATTATCTCTTCATTATTTTTTTTATAAAACATATGTGTAGTTATCAATTTTATTCTCTCGTTAATTTATAAATTACTAATAATATTTTTTATTTATTACAATATAAAAATATCATTAATTTGTAATTATTGATATGCTATTGTTATCAAATAAATATATAATATTTATTATTATTTATGTTATTAAAAATTTATAAATTTGTTTGGTATAATAGTGACACGAAAATTTCAATTTATGAGTTTATAACTTTTTACAAATTACTCAAATCCTTCACTATTAACTCATTTATAATAGCTTTAAAAGTTTCATAAAGTTTATGACATAATGAAATGATATAAATGCAATTATTTATATAAAATTAATAAATGGTATTTATGTACATTCAAAATTAAGTGTCTAAAATTGCTAAATGTAAATAAACAAAGATATCACACATGTCCGGATATCTAAAATATCATATTGTAATAAAAAAATGTCATATCAAACATAGAAATCCTTAACACCTTATATGCCTAGACATATAAAATGTATGTCTACAATGTACTAAACGGTAAAAGCCTCCTAAATTCGGGCCTTTTGCACAACAAATAAGGCATGTGTAAAGATCACAATAAATACATAGAAACTAATTTTTTCTCTTATAAATCTGAACTAAATTGAAGAGATTCTTTCGGCACCTTTTCTATTAAATAGGTACCAATACTCCTGTTGATATGGTATGACATTATTTGTAAGAAATGAATATATATATATATATATATAGATATATATATATATATAATTTATTAAATAAACAAATAAATCTATTATAATTAAAAAATTAAATTATAAACAAATTTATTATTTTATGACACATAAAAAAAATCACTATCCTTATAAAAAGAAAAGATACCAAAAAAAACAAAAACAAAAGCAGTCATGCTCAATTAATTTGAAAGTAGTTATTACAGGATCAAGGATATGCTATAACTTTATTTTTTTAATTACTTTTGAGAATTACATATATAAAGTATTAAGGGATTGCTATCATCGCCGTCACATGTTAGGATATTAAGTCCAATAAGGCAATAATCTTGAAAATGAGAATTTTCATCCAATAATCGTGGGTTACTAACTTACTATATGTCAATATTGGTATTTATTCTTTAATATGCTGGTGCCTTATACTATTGACTTAATATAAATATGGGCCCTTTCTCGTGGAATGAAATTTTCCATCATTCAAAATTATTTACGTCAGAATGGCAATATCGTCATTAAGCACATAACCTATGGGCGAACCTAAGTTCCAAATTTTGTAGGATGATTAAAGAAAATATTAAAAAAATTCATTAATTAATCGTGTCAGCGAAATAAATAAATCGCATTAATTGAATTCAGTTCAAATCTTCTGTTTGTTATTTTTGTTTGTGCCTTCCGTTTTCAAACTTCTGAATGCCAACCAGACAAAGGTGCACTGCAACTGCATCTTCCAACCTTCCCAAAGCAACTCATCGATCAAATATAGTATCAAACAAAACAAGGTTCCCCTCTTGTGACACAACAAAACCAATCTACCATATCTATGTTTCAGCTCTCTATCAAACTGTAGCTGAGTTCTTAGCTTATTGGAGGCAATTTGTGTTGACCCATTATTTATTTCGTTGCATTGTTACCCAGAAACGGTAATTAGATCCTTGTCGACTGCTTTTGAACCTACCCTTTTGACCCATCTTGCTTCATGTCCATTTCAATGATTCAAATCCTCATGTTTTGATTGAAAGACTGAGACTTTGGTACGCGGTGCTTCGTTTTTGCTTGAAGCAATAATCAAAGTGTAATCTTTTTTTCTGCATCAGAGGCAGCCAGAGAGAAGCTGAGGGAGATGGTGATGAAGGAGAGAGATGAGGAGCTCGCTCTCTTCCTCGAGATGAGGAGGAGGGAGAAAGAGAATGAGAAAAACAACCTTCTCCTTCTTCAAAACTCTGAGGAGCTTGATTTGTCCAATTTGGGTATGATTTTGTTCTCATGATGATTCTTTTCTGTTCCAACCGTTTAATGTTCTGAGTAACTCTTGTAATGTTCTAATAAAAGATGCCGTGGTTTCTTATGTTGTGTACTGCAGAATCAAATCGTGGGAGCTTTCCGATTTCCAAGATCGTATCTTCAGTGCCTCCACGGAAGACAGGGGCTGAAGAATTCTTGAATTCAGAGAATGAGAAGTCTGATTATGATTGGTAATTTTTTTGAACTGCAACTTTGGATCGCTGATGCTAATGGGTGTGTGTGATTTGGCCATATGAGTTATATAGATCTTGTAAATCAATTGGATTCGAAAGAGAATTCTAATTAAATTCAAAATTTGTTCGAGTCTAATTTTATATATAGTCTGACTTGAGAGAAATTCTTCTAGTCTAGTTGAAAGCAGTTACAATAATGAAGTGAAATGTCGATTCAACTTGCAAAATGATTCAGAAATCGTCTTTTAGAATGATACAAAGTTTATGCTTGTTTGTTTTTGAGTAGTCCCCACTTAGATTTCTCCTTAAGCTGAAAAGTTTCTGTTCCAACCTTTAAGTTCCTGTTCTTATCATTATTTATGATAAATGATTGATAATTAATTTGTTTCTCAACTATTTTATCTGTCTTAATCATACTTTCCTTGCAATCAATGGACCTTGGTAATTTCCCGTGTCAATCTCGAAGTTGATTCTGATGCCGAGTGTTTTCTCCAAAGGAAACACGTTAACATCAGGCTTTACTTTTCATGCATCTTCTTCTGAAATTGATGTCATATTGTTGGAAAAGATAATCTGTAAACACCTCCTTAATAGTCATCGCGGCTGATTTCAAATGCAAACCTTAAATGGAGGAATGAATTCCCTTTCTATTTGCAGAATATTGTTGGTCGTTTTGTAAATTTGGACTTCTCTGCTAGTCTGCCATGTTATCCTATTGCAGATAAACCCTTCATACTGAAAAGTTGAAATTGACCAAATTGCACAATACATACATTGAGATTTGAAGCATACCACATGTATTTTTTGCCTCATTCCTGTCTATGCATCCGAATTGCATAACGAATTTTTTCTATCAGAAATACATCCTTTGGACTGACAAGAAGTTACTTTTCTGTTATCAGGCTTCTTTCGCCGCCTGATACTCCTCTTTTTCCTACATTAGAGAAAGAGTCACAGATATCAGTAAAGAGTGAAAGGGAGTTACCTAATGCTCGTCCAACAGCTTTAAAACCCAGGGTAAGAACCATTCAATATGATTTTTGCATGCTGTTGACCCATATCAATTGGTTGGATGAACATGGAATTACAGCGTAACACTTTGCCTCTGTGATTCCTCTTCCTTGACCAAAACCTTGAATTCCCTTGACATAGGTTTTCCCATGTCTGTTCTTTTGATGTCCAATTAGTAGTAATGGATTCTTTTTATCCACTTGGTTTAATACAACATGTGCAACTTTTTTGTTATGCTGTATCATGGGTTGCAGGTAGCTAATATCCAAGCAGAACCCACTTCAAGGGGCAATGTAGCCTCTAAGCATCAAGCAGCAATGCGAGGACTTGGTTCTTCAACTACTGGTAATAGGAGACCCTCATCATCTGGGGGTCCAACCTCAGCCACTTCCAGATCTGCAACACCATCTGGAAGGCCAACATTTCCTTCAACAACCAAATCTTCTAGGTCCTCTACACCGACTTCTCGAGCCATGTTAACTTCTGCAAAACCAATAGCTCCACCAGTGAGATCATCCACTCCTACTAGATCCACTGCCCGGGCCTCAACACCAACTACCAGGCCTTCCTTAGCAGCTCCTAAGACAACTCAAAGGTCAGCAACACCAACCCTTCGATCATCAACCCCATCTAGGGCATCTGGAGCATCTGCTCCTCCTACTCGACCTTCATCAGCATCAAAAGCACGCCCCACAGTTGCAAAAAATCCAGTGCAATCACGTGGCAGCTCTCCAACAGTAAAATCTAGACCTTGGGAGCCTTCACAAATGCCTGGTTTTTCTCTTGATGCTCCTGCAAATTTGAAGACATCATTGCCAGAAAGACCAGCTTCAACCACTAGGAGTAGGCCTGCAGCACCAAAATCTAGATCATCTTCTGTTGAGGCCAGTAGCAATGGAAAATCTAAAAGGCAGTCATCCACACCTTCCAAAGGACGGGCTTCAACTGGGTTTGCCCACAGTAATCAGAGCTCCACTCATGCTTTGAGTAGATCTCGTTTCATTGATGGTGATAATGAAAGCCCAGTTGTAATTGGGACAAAAATGGTTGAAAGAGTAGTAAACATGAGAAAATTGGCTCCACCAAAGCAAGAAGACCATAATTCTGCCCATAACAATTCTAATGGAAAGTCTTCATTGTCTGGTAGCTCTGGATTTGGAAGAACACTTTCAAAGAAGTCCTTAGATATGGCAATGAGGCATATGGTATGTCTATATTACTTGAATGTTGTTCTCTGAAATACAGGAATGATTATGCAGCTTTAATCTTGGTATACTGCCTTGAAGTAAAGACTAATAAAGAGTTGTTCCTGTTCTCTATATGGCAATAGCATATGCCATGTCTATATATTCCTTTGTGTTCTCTAAAATACTAGAAAGATAGAGGATATAGTTAATGAAAGGAATCAATAACCTAATTACTCGGTGCTATATTCACGTCCCTTTAAGATTATGGTTAACAGTTTGGATACTTTAATCCAAAGCTTTTATTCATGCACTACATCAAGTAACAGAATTAATGGAAAGAGTCATATTTCACTGATTCAGTAGATATATTAACATACAATACATTTGAGATATATTGGAAGTGTGGTACAACAGAATATTGACAAAGACAAGAATTGCTGTGTTTCTGAACTAGATTTTAGTTTTAAACTAAAGCTAAAGTGTATTTGTATCCAAATTAGTAACTGTACCAATACTTTTTATGCTGCAATTAATGATGTATACACTGCTTTGAAGTAAACAAAGATTACTTTATTTTTGTTTCATATTAGGCAAGTTACAAGTTGTCATTGGTTTCTCTTCCGCAGGACATAAGGAGAAGCGTCCAGGGTAACCTGCGCCCACTTGTGACAAGCATTCCAGCCTCGTCTATGTACAGTGTGAGATCGGCTGGTTCGTCAAAGAGCAGGACAGTCAGTGTTTCTGATTCTCCGCTTGCCACAAGCAGCACTGCTAGCTCTGAACCAAGTGTAACTAATAACAACATCTGTTACGATGGAAGTGAAATTGAAGAAAATGATTTTGTAAGTGAGAGGGGAAATTCTTCCCCCATCAGTCATCAAAGTAGGTGACCGATGGAATCATCACTGCTCCCACTTTATTTGTATGTGGTAGTACAGCTAGCACATATATTTAAGTGATATACTGTTCCAAGTAAATGAGCTAATGGAAGAAAGTCTGTAGCATAGCAGTATATTATATCTGTTCTTCTAGTGTTTTTCTAGTATTCTTGTACACTGGAAGGCTGCCTCAAGACATTTTGTGTTTTATTGTAGGAAACCATATATAAGCATGTTTGTGGCATGAGTATTGTTTGTACTGAAAATTGGCCATTATAAATTGAGCTGGTTCAATTGTTACACACTAAATCTGCTGGAAAGGTTCAGAGTTTACTGGGGAATTGGCATCTAAAATATGTGGTTTAGACTTAAGCTTCCATGTACTAGTGCTCTTGAATTTCAGTTTCTTATGGGGCTTATAAAACTGAAGAGCATTGGTTTCCTAGTTTCAGGAGTTTCTTTAACCTATGGCATAATCTTGCCTCTCATCTGCTTATCTTTGCTAATAATCTCTTCACATGATATGTCGACTTTATCTATACTTGATTTCGGAGTGTGAAAGATGAGATGAATGAATGTTGATAGAGTTCATTTTTATTGATACGTGAGGAGGCTACAACTCAGTTGATCATTGACCAAGTGAGAATTATTTTTTATTACATTAATACCTGGTGTAGGAAGAGGGAGAGTAACATAAAGTTCAAGCAAAATGGTTTGAGTGAAACTCGAGCATAACAAGAATGGACAAAGGTTTCCGCATTCCATGTATACTAAAGGGTGAAAAAGAAAAAAAGACCGAACCAATGGACAGGAATTAATTATTATAATGATAGCTGAGGACTGCATAACCAGTCTGCGCAATAGTGAGAACAAGTATCACTGTAGCAGCAAATTTGTAATTGAGTTTCAAAAATTTGTACAGCCATTCTAGAATCCTTCTGCAATAATGCCACACTATTGTGGGAATTTGTATGGCGCAATTTACTGTCGAATATGTGTTCAAGTCATCGCACATTTTAATATAACTGAAATCGGCTATGCCATGCTCAACTCCCACTGTGATTGTACGGAAAAAAGTCAGCAGATCTTTTTTGCTGATCTTCAAATGAGTCTACTACTATAACTTTCCTGTCTTCAAGTAGTTGAACATCTGTTGCACAACAGATCAAACCATTGAAAAGCATGGCAGAGGAAGTGAATTTGGAGCTCAGACCAGTTGTGCTGCCCTGGTCCCTAGCAATGGAAGAACTCTTCCACTTCTTTTTGTAATGCTCCCAAGCAATGAAATTCTGCCACTTGGCTTTTGTTGTTACTGTAATAGAAATGTTATTTGTACACCAAAACTATACACCTCTTACTTAGCAAAATTATAGTCACAATTTAGCCCTTCTCCTCTCTCTTCTCTTAATTTGCCATGTAAGAGGTGTAAAGAAAAATTATAACCTTTTAGACTTTTAAAATACAAATAACATTTCTGTTACTGTTATATGCAGCAGTGAAATTTCTAAGTTTCCCCCTGAAATTTATATATATATATATATATATATATATATATATATATAAACACACATATATATGAGGTATTGATAACATTCTCTCATTGTTTTTTACAATAGCGAATGTTACTAAGTTTCATCTTTTATTTTAAACAATAACATCTTATTTTTTATTTTTAAAAATAAAAAATTTAAGAGTATTTAAGATATTTTATTAATCTCTTTTTCTTTTTTTTTTGTCAATCTTTATCTTTGTCTTTTTTTTATTATTTTGTATTTTTTTTTCATGTCACTTTCTCTCATCTTTTTTTTTTCTCTCAACAATAATGTAAACTTTTTAACACTAAAAGCGAATCAAAGTCAAATTGTTGTTTAATTCTTATCATATTTACTTTTTCTTTCTTTTCTCTCAAGTATATAAAGTTTCGTATTAATTTAAACAAGGGAAAAATATACATTACCCCCCTCTAGTTTTAGTAGATTTTACTTTTCGTACACAAAATTTGTTTTGTGACATATGACTCCTCTAACCTTTGGTTGAAGTTGAAAAAGTTAAAAAATCTGTTATGGGTAACGGAAGCGGATGCACGTGTGCCTCACGTGAGCGTTTAAGCCCCATTTCCCCAACCCTCGTCTCCTTTGTATCAGATACAGCGACGTTGGTGGAGGAATGCAATCTCCGAATTAGGATTAGGGTTCATGGTAAGTTGTTGTCGCGGAGCAAACTCACCCAATTAAGATCAGGTGACCAATTACGATTAGGTTGTGTTGGCTGAGGGAGAGTATTGTATCAGACACAATTCTTGGAAGCCCCATTTTCCCAGCACTTCGTTTCTGAATTAGGATTACTACAAAGGGAATAGAAGATGTCTATGGGTTCACAATCATTTTCCTGCTCTAATCCTGGGTGTACTCCGATGGAAGGTAGATTTTGCCATTGTGGAAGAATAGCAACATTAAGGACGTCATGGTCAGAAAAGAATCCTAGAAAAAGGTTTTATCAGTGCCGTAAAGGGAGTGTTGTAAGTGTTCAATCATTTCCTCTATGCAATCTCTTCCCATTATCATCTCATTATTTCTCATTTTGTTGTTATATTTGTTCGGTAGGGCTGCAATTACTTTAATTGGGTTGACCCCCTGTTGGTGAACGTGAGACTCCATTAATGAAGAGCGAATTGGTCAGGAAAAATGATGATATAGAGATAAAAGAGTTGCAGGCTGAATTGATTAGGAAAGAGAAAGAAATGGCAAAGATGCAAGAACAATTGGCTGAAACCAAAAAGAGAGAACAAATGTATTGGAATTTGCTTGTAGGAACTTGGATTTTAATAGCCTTTGTTTGTGTACAGATGGTGTTGAGAATGTAAATCCCTTGTGTGATTTTTCTGTTTGATGTTGCTACAATGAGCAAGAAATGTAATGCTTGGTGAATTTGCTTGTAGGAACTTCGTGTAATTGTTATTAATGTTAAATGTAAGGCTTTTGGATCCTATTTGCAATTTTGTGCAGTTTTGATGCATATACCATTAAGAGTTACAACAACTAAGAATCAAAAAGTTAGCTTACGGCAAATAATGAAACCATGAAACCATAAATAGACTCTCTTAAGTTCATACCAGTGCCTTAAATTCCAATATCATGGTGCAAAATTGTGACCCCAAGATCGTATAACCTATGACATACTTAATTAGATAACCACAATACCAACACATAACACTAACAGTATATAGTCCTAAGCAACCACAACTGCAAAATGCAGATCCAGTTATGCAGAATCTCTAACCAAGAATGAACCATACTGATGAACTGATAACCACAACATATGCAATCTCTAACCATATATGCAGATGCATAACCACAATAAAAGATACGCATATAATGTCATAAGTAAAGTACAGATGCAGAATCAGATGCAGTCTGTAGATGCAGAATGCAGATGTTGCTACAGAATGGTTAGCAGATGCAAATGAAGAATGGTTATGCAGATGCATATGCAAATGCAGCATCAGCTGCAGAATCAGAATGCAGAATGCATATGCAAATGCAAGATGCAGCATCAGATGCACAATGAAGCCGTAGAATGCAGAATGGTCATCAAATGCAAGATGCAGATGCATCATCAGAACCATACGCCAAATGCAGACTGCAAAACGCCCAAGTTGCAGAATGCAGAATGCAGAATGGTCATCAAATGCAAGATGCAGATGCAGAATGCAGCATCAGAACCACACACCAAATGCAGAATGCAAAACACCAAAGTTGCAGAATGCAGAATGCAGAATGCATGATCACTAAAGCTGCGAATGTAGCAGCATTAGAACACCAAGTGCTTTACAACACCAGTAATATCACCAAATGCAGAATGCAGAATGCAAAATGGTCATCAGATGCAGAATGCAAGATGCAGATGCTGATGCAGCATCAGAACCACAATGCAGCTGTAGACTGCATAATGCAGCTGCAACTGCAGAACACTAAAGCTGTAGAATGCAGCAGCATTAGAACAACAAATGCTTTGAAACACCAAAACAGAACACCAAATGCAGAATGCATGATACCTGCCCAGAATATTGATAAAGCACCTAACCAACACTCATAAAGAAGGATCGTAATTGGATAATCATTTGCAATATATTATGAAGGGATAATAACCATATTGTCTTATAAAAAGGAATGATAAACCATAATTACATAAGTGAGGTTTCATTCCATACAGACCCCTTCAGTACCCTACATAACAGTAATCATTCCCAAAATACAATACATTCTCAAAATACATTAACCAATTACAACCCGTTCCCCCTTGACTTCAAAGCTGTCGATTTCTCCTTCCTCATAGAATCAGTTGCATATTTTCTTTTCAGCTTCTTGTCTTGTATTGGTGTGGACTTCTTCTGAGAGGTGTGTGGTGGCTGACTAGACTGAGATGGTGTGCATTGGGGGTGCCCCTTGGGTGTTTTCTTGTGTCCCTTGGGCAGTTGGCCTAACAATAGGCAACTTGGCTCTCACTTGCAATGCATTAGCAGATTTCCTACACTGGTTTTCTTCTGCTTGTGGCTTGGTCTTCTTCTGTGAATACTAGTCCTCTGCAGCTTCTCCTGTTATGTCCTTGCTTGTGACACTTAATACAAGTTATATATCCACCATTCTTCTGTATTCTGTTTGTTTGTTTAAGCTCCTCTGGTTGCTTTCTCCTTTGCTTCTTTGGCCTGCCAGGTTGGGCCTTGAACTTAGGTGGCACAATCTCAGTAGAGTTGGTCACCTCCCAATCTTGTTGTCCGGGCAGAGGGGAAATTGAATGTTCATACACCTTCAGGCATACTTCCTTACTGTAATAAGGGTGCACATACATCTCTGGTTCATCCCCAAACTCTGTGATGGCTGCTATGGCATGTTTACAAGGGATCCCAGTAAGATCCACTACCTACAATTGCAGGTATGCTTCTCCAAATCCAAAATTCTTGTTGTGTCATAGAAATCAATCTCAAACTTCTTTGCTCCTGCATGGGTTGAAAAACAGTTTCTTGATGCAAATTTATTCTGCTCCAATGTCTTTTGTGCACTTGGTGTGATGTCTCCTCCATGCCTCTCCATGTCTTGCCTTTTAATTTGAATTCTGGCCATCAGCTTCCTCCCAATCCACTCAAACATTAGGAGAATAGGCTATCTCGAGCCTCCAAAATGTATGCATTCCATGATTCATTGACATTGTTCAACAAGCTGTCACACTTCACATCTGGGTTGAAATGTGACTTAGACCATAATTTGGGGCTGATCTCATTCAAGTAAGCATATGTAGTGGGGTCCAATGTCTGAATCATCTTCATATGATGTTGGAACTCTCTTACTATCCCTGCATATGAACATACAGCTTGTGTCACTATAAGTATGCATGATAAACACCTAAAAACAGTACAATAAAAATCTTAGGTTCATCATACCAGCATGTGCAGCTGCCCGCATAGTATCCTTCAGCTCCTTCCCTTTGAACTTAGCACAAAAATTGTTGTACATGTGCTTCACACAAAACCTATGGTCTGCATTAGGCAAAAAGTACTGAAATACATCAGCAAGTCCCTACAATAGGCAAATGGTAAGTATTAATAACACAGCATAATAAGGTATGAGATATAGAACAAACAAAAGGACTAGTGTCATCTATCTTTTGTCTATCCGACATGAAGCACCACCCAGGCTACTCCACTGCACCAAAATCATCAACAAACAACTGCATAAACCAGTGCTAACTGTCTTTATTCTCTATTCCCACCACTGCCCAGGCCAAAGGGTAGATGTTGTTACTCCCATCAATCCCAATTGCACTAAGCAATAGCCCACCATAAACTCCCTTCAAAAAGCAACCATCTAACCCAATTATCTTCCTGCATCCAGACAAGAAACCCTTCCTAACTGCTTCAAATCTCACATACATATTCTCTTGAAGTGGGGTAATCCACTCCCAATTGGAGTAACCATAAGCTTGGCAGTGCTCCCTGGATTATGCTTCCTAATAGTCACACATTAATCTCTTAACTTTGCATACTGGCCAGCCAAATCTCCTTCATTCGTGGTTGCACCTTCCTTTTTGCCCTATATAGTTTCATAGGGTGTGCATCAACTTTTAACTTGCTTCTCACAGTTTTTCTCATTGCCTTTAACTCCCACTTAGGTGTGTCAGATAACATGTCCTTGTACTTTTCTGCAAGATATGTTGATGTTACTAATGAGTTTTGAAACTTTTTAGGACATGTATGTTTAGGTTGGAATGACTTGATCTGTATTGCACTTTTTCCTTGCATTCTAGATGCATGGATTCTCCATGGACAGCCTCTCCTACAAACAGCTGTCATCCTACTATGTTCATTCCTAACCCACTTAATGTCACACCACCTCCGCACATTCCACTCAACCACAGTAGCCCTAAAGACTTTGGCATTAACCAACTTCATTCCAAGGGTCAATTCTGGTTTGGCCATGTCAGTTTCCTCATTAAATTCCATCCATTTAGTCTTAGGTTCATCATCTGAACCGGGGTCACTTAACATCCCATATTCATCTTCTTGTTCACTAAAAACTTCTGAATCAATGTCTATTACTTTCTCCTTCCCCTTATCCTTCTTTTTCTTCTTTTCCTGGCTGATTTCCTTTCCTTCACCTGTATGTTTTTCCTTCTCCTTATCACCAGCCTCCTTATCCTTCACAACAAATATATCATCATCACTAGGCCCTTCCAATCTTTCAGGTATCCAGGGCTCTATCAAACATAAGGCAGGGACTTTGCGTCATTCCCTGCTTCAGGCCTTGATACACTTACTTCCTCACAATCACCCTCTGAATCTACCTGTATAATATCATCATCTTCACCAAATGCATCACCCTCATTATTAATAGCATGATTCCCTCCACCACTACCTCCTCCCTCATTCTCATCATTTCCATTTCCCCTATTTTCACTTGGGGGAAATGTCAGAAACACAAGACCTATTCCAGTCACAGTATACATAACCCAAATAGTTTGTCCACGACTAGAATACACATTGATCATTTCCATTACTTGTCTGTCATCTATGATGCGCACTAACCCTTCATCTAATGTAAGTGCAGGCACTTGATAATACAATTCACTGGTATCAGGGTAACCCATATCAACCACAATGTAAAGTAAATCCCAAAATGAGGTGTAGTACGGGTCAATTGGATGAATAAGTTCAACAGTACCCCCAGAATATACCCTACGAGGACTTTGACTAAAAAACCCCATGATGCAACTGAATGGTACACATCCGGGACATCCTATGATAGCAAAAACAACCCACGTTAAGTTACAACCACAGAAAGACAGTTAGAAAGTAATATCACGTAAAAGAGACATAAGGGACCATTTCAGAAACTAATATTAAGTAAATGGAGACATGTGGGACCACCTTTTATGCATTTGGGACCATTTCAGAAACTCATATCAACTAAATAGAGACATGAGGGACCGCCTATTATGCATTTTAACCATAAAGGGAGCAGGAAAACACAAATCAATGTACAGCTCATTTTCTATTGAGATAGGGACCACAAGTTTACGCATATTATATTCCATTAGGGACCACAGACAAATGCATGAAAATTACTCATCGAATTGTAAATGAGTTATGAAAATTTGGCTACAATAACTCCATAAACATCTTCTGTTCCCTTCGTACCTAGCGCCTTGGGTGAGTTTGCTAGCGACGAGAACTTGCCATGAACCCTAATCTTAATTCGAAGATTGCATTCCTCCACCAATGTCACTGTATCTAATACAATGGAGACGAGGGCTGGGAAAATGGGGCTTAACGACTCACGTGAGGCGCACATGCATCCACTTCCGTTAACCATAACGATTTTTAACTTTTTCAACTTCAACCAAAGGTTAGTGGGGTCATATGTCACAAAACAAACTTTGTGTATGAAAAGTGAAATCTACTGAAACTAGATGGGGTAATGTGTATTTTAACTATTTTTCCCTTTAGACAAATATGATATAATAAACATAAACTATTATAATTATTTTGTCTCAATCCATTGACAACTAAAATCGTCTTTTCACTTTGTTTTTATTTTGTTTGGTTTTCTGGTTTTATTTCTTTTTTATTTAAAAAAATTTCTTAATACTTTTTTTAATCCAAAACATTTTTTCATAATGTTTGGAGGAAGTTTGGTGGTTCACTTTCTTAGTAGAGGAGAGGGAAAGAGATAAAATACCTTGGGGCTTGTGGGTCAAAACATGCGATCTAGGTGTCAATTTGAGGATGTGACAACATCCCTTGCTGGTTGGATCTAAATTTGCTTCTCCTATCCTTTTTGTTGGGTCAACCGGACCCTACGCGACAAAAGTTTAAAAACTCAAAAGGGCCAACTCAAATTGGCCCGGCCTGCTTTTCTATGTGTTTGGTCAGGTTTCGTAGACTAGCTTTCGGCCTGCTAATTCTTTTGGGTCGCGGGAGCAAATCTCTACGTCATTCTTTTGACATAAGGATACCCAAGGAAACCAACCCGTTTGATCCATCTAGATCTTAGGCTTAAACAAAGTAATGGGTATAAACACAAGGATACCGACCCAAAAAAGGAAAGGATACCAATAATTGGACACTATTATATAACCAACATAAAATAGAATATCATTTCAAAATTAAAGGCGTTATTTGTATTGGCAAAAAAAAAGAAAAAGAAAAATAAAAAATAAAACATTATAGATGTGCATATTAATCGTGTTCATATGAAATCAGTAAATAAATATTTGATCTTTTAGATAATTAAAAATCAGACATTAATATTGAGGACAATTGTTTTTAAATTAAGAATGACAAGAGTGTTGTTGATAAGGCAAAAGATGAACAAATAAATAATCTGTGAATTTTGAAATTCAATGCATAATAAATTATGAAGTTCAAACTTAAATCAGAAAGTGTCATGTTAGGGATTCAGAGGAACGTACAAAAGGTTCTGCTGGCTTGATGCCGGTATGGTGTCATGTTGCAGCGAAAGATAAATTAATTAATTAAAGAAGAATAAAGGATGAAGATGGAAGAGGAATCACTAATTTCATAAACTTCTGATGATACTAAAGACTTGCACTAAATTCATGACACATAGGTTTGAGAGACTTAAACAATTCTCACTTCACTTATATAACTGAAACAACTCTGGGTGCTATTCATAGATATCTTCAGTACATTAACATAAAAATGATACAATATCATAAAATCATGGCATAAAGAAATCAGAAACCTGATAAATTCTTAAGTAAGTATGAGCCTACATAAGTATTCAAATTAACATAGACATCTGTAATTAATTTTTTAGAGAGAGGTACATTTATAAAGCACTGCCTATAAAATTTTATAGGTGTCTAATGTTGAGTTGAGTGCCTATATAGGCAAGTGGCTGCCTGAAAATTTCTCCTTTCTCAATTGCCAGCTTTTCTTCAACTTTCTGATCTGCTCTTCAGCTGCACATGACATGGTGCATGTCGCTGGCTGGCTTGAGTATTTATTCCATCAGCATTCCATGCATACAGAAGGATAGAGCCCCCCAAAAAAAAGAAAGAAAAAAAGAACGAACCCACGTACAAGATTTTATTTCTGATAATGATAGCTGAGGACTGCATAACAAGTCTGGACAAGAGTGAGAACGGCTAACAGTGCAGCAGCAAAGTTGTAATCGCGCTTCAAAAAATTGTAAAGGAAGTGAAGCCATGGAGTCTGACTGCAATAGTGCCATGCAACTGTGGGTATTTGTGTGGCGCAATTTGCTTTTGAATATGTGTTCAGGCCATGAAACATTTCACGATAACTGGAATCAACAATGCCATGGTCAACTCCCCTCGTGATTGAATGGAAAAAAGCCAGCAGATCTTTGTTGCTCTTACCCAAATAATCCACTATAACATTCCTGTCTTTAAGCAATTGAACATCAGCTGCACAGCAGATCAAACCATTGAAAAGCAAGGCAGACGAAGTGCATTTGCAGCTGAAACCATGAGTTGTGCCCTGGCCCCTAGCAATGGAAGAACTCTTACCCTTCCAGTTCTGCTTATGATGCTCCCAAGCAATGAGGTTCCGCCACTTGGCTTCTGTTGTTCCTCTAATATGCAGCGGTGGAATTTCTAGTATCCCGTTCTCGCGGTTGAATTTTATGTCAAAGTCAAATCTGGGAACTGCAGCTTCAGGATTATTCCCTGCACACCTGCAATGTGGGCGTTGCGATTTGATTGTAACCCCAGCGGCTCGAAGTCTGGTAGCACAGCGATTCAGTTCTACACGATCCTGCTCAGCTTGTTCACTTCGGTTTCCATGACTCTGCTCGGCAAGCTCTTCACTCTTGACATTAATGGACGAATGCTGGCTTTCTTGAATCTCCCCGATAATGGCCAAGTGGACAAGTTCAAGAAAGTGAGAGGCATTGGAAGTAGAGTTAAGGCTCGAACCCGGAGAGTAGCCTAAGAGAGACAGCGCCAGAGAATTAATGGAGGCAACAACTTCTTCAAAACTTGAGGGAAAAAGCGTTGAAGACAACGTGTGGAGAACAACAACGGGTATCTGGTTCTCAAACACTGTCAGATCAGACAAGACATCTTCCATTTTTCCGACTATAGCTACGGGTCCAGGAGGTTTCCACGTGCTTTCTGGTATATTTTTTAGGTAATTGCTTTCTCGCATGTCCGCGCCTGACTTTGATCTACTGATGAGAAGCTCTAGCAGAAAACAGCCATCAAATGACATGATTCTGGCGAGATCGTACCTGTCGAGTTTGATGTCATCCGCGTAGCTTGCGCGAACTACTGCGTCCAATTTCAAAAGGGCATTAAAGCATTTCTTCAAGCTTTCTACTGCATTTTCAGTTCGGTGAAGAAGAGACACCATGCAGCGGTATTTTGTCTCTTCCATGTATTGCAGGTTCTTTCTAGTTCCCCTGTATAAAGGTCCGATGGAGACAATCTGGGGCATGTAAGCATCCTCGTTTGATTTTTTAAGTTGATCTGGGACAATACAAATGCTACATGGTCGAACAGATGGTTCATCTACCATAGCTAACAATAATCCCAAAGATTGTAGGTATCTCTCCGACGTGATGTCCTCGTTAACTTTTCGGTCGTTAGCCATGGCCTGCAACTAGACCTTGAAAGAACGAGAGTAGCTAGGGTATGTAATTATTGAAAGAAGGTATATATGATGAACCCCTTCAAACAAGAAGGAAGCTAGGAAGAAAAGAAAGCAACGAACACAGTTAAACAGATGAAGATATAATCACTCAAAGCACTCACACTTGAAAATTTTAGCTTTCAGCACTAGCCTTTATGTGCCCGAGTGACTACTATACTCCTTTATAAAGAGGAGAGACGACCCCGGCCTTTGAAAGAGCTGTCAGAGGCCCATGTGCCTTCCTTACGTGAAGATGAGCATCTTGTGAACGCAAGTTGTATTAGGGGTATTTACTTTTTGAATTAGTTCATTTTGAAAAAAAAAATCATTTAAATTAAATTAATCAGTTTATTTACATTGAAAACTGATCAGTTTTATTCTGTACGGAGAATTAAAAACACGTATTAGTTGTTGAACAAATGCATCTTTATAAATAATTCGTATCAAACTTTTTTTTTCTTTTCATGATCTAATAACATAAAAATCTTTATATATCAAGTAAGAACAGTTTTATTACGAGAGGTGAGAAGAATATATTTTATTTATTAAATTATATATAAATATTTATGATTAAATTTTACTTAAATATCACATAATTATTTAAAAAAGTCACATAATTTTTTATTTTAATCTTAACCAATCATACAAAATCTAATAGTTAAGATTTATTCTTCTTAATTACTCAACCACTATCCTCTATATGTTTTATGATATTATTTACCATAATTAATCACATAATAGAATCTGGTGAGTTTGGAAGCCAGTACATCTTCCTTTTGAGCATTGTTTTTTCTTTTAGCACAATAACTGTACGAAAAATTGAATTTATAGTATCCAAGCTATGGTTTTGAAGGGATGATGTCAAGATGATGGCCACGTTATAATAATTTTAGAATATAACACATGATAAGCTGATTATAAAAAATGTGCTAATAATGCGATCATGGCCCAAACAAAGTCAAGTCAATTTGATTCCTACCAGTTGTCATTTTCAAAAATAAAAGAGTAAAATAAAAAATTATTTATTAATTTACATTATAAAAAATTACAAGAAGTCTAATAATTTTTAAATTTGAGAGAATATATTTTTTAATATTTTGTTAGTGATTATTCTTTTAAATTATAATATTTTAAATACATAATTTATTTTAAAAGCTTCAAACTTTATTTCCAAACGAAATTAATTAGAGTATGTAATGTTATATTTTCAATTCTTAATATTAGAAAAATTTTATCATAATTTTTCTCTTTAATTTTCTTTAGATAACTTTTGATTATTATACTTTTTTACTGATTTGAAAATCTTCAAAGATATAAAACTAACATTTATTATAGAAATTTACCACAAAGTAAATGTTTTGAAGGTGAAGATAGAGTAATGATAGATATAAATGACATAAAAGCACAACGGTTTACATCATTGTAGTTGACACAATCTGAGGTTAGGTGGACAAAATTTTTGGGGTGATCAATTACACTGGAATATTGCCAATTCTGCTAATGTGAATGAGACTTTGTGAAAATCTGTATATAATAATGCTAATGTGAATCGAATTTTATATATTTTATATATAACTTATCAATAATTTTGAAATAATTGCATGTTTGGAAATAGTTTTTATTTAAATAAAAAATTAATTTTTTTAAAAACTCTTTCATTAAGATTATAATATGAATTGTTTTAATTATAAAAAAAGTTAATCTAAATACATATTAATATGTACAAATTTTTCTAATCAATTTTATAATGCAGTGTGAAAATCTTACACACCCAAACTTGCTATTCCAAGCCAATATTTCTGAATCCATTTAAAAACCATGAATCTCGCATGCGATGTGGCTTAGACTTTTCCTTTCGATTGACTTCGAGTGACCTATTAATTTATAGTATAGTGCATAAAAATTAACTTACAGGTAAGGTTCTTCCCCACCCATCCCCGGGCAAATTTGAATTGCATCTTTCGTGGGAGAATTTTGTTTTTTTTTACAGCAAGAATATTTTTTAGTTGACATTTACGGCAACTAAAATTAAAATTTTATTAAGACGATTCTAAGGGCGAGTTTGCCACGTCAATCTGGTATATTTGTACAATAAATTCTAACGTCAACACAATGTATTTTCACTTATTATATTCAACCAATAACAATAAATAATTACCTTTTTTGATACACAAATCAATAATCATTTTTTAGTAAATATTAATTAATTTGATAGTGCTATATGATAGATCCACAAATTTAAAACATTTAAATTAATCATAAATTCGGATCGATATAAGATATTATATATCATGCGTTTATAACAACTTTTTAGCCTGGTCTTTGGCAAAAATTTGCATAGAAGTCATAGCATCAAGACTAAAAAAATATACAGTGTTTTGTTAATTGTTGCGATAAAGGTGCATTGTTCCATATGATAGTCTTAGCTAGTTAAAAAAAATTAACAGTTAGAGACTTTTCATTGGATTGAATTCAACTGACCTACCGTTTTTATAATAATAGCATGAAAAGGTTAGAGAGCTAAGGCAATTCACAAAATGCTTGAGGAGAACCTCTAAATTGTTGACAGCTGTATTTGAAATTATTCTATCACAATAATTGTAGTCCATTTAACTTTACTTTGATTTCATTTGCTTGGAAAACTGAAGACAAACCGATGTGAGAAATGAATGATATAGTCAGAAATAAATGAATTATATGAATTGTTCTATTTTGATATTTATATATATATATATATGAAGGACTTCAAGTGGGTATAGACCCACAGTCATATAAAGCCATTATTAATAAGGTGGTATAGACTTTTCATTGGATTAAATTCGACTGACCTACCGTTTTTTTATAATAATAGCATGAAAAGGTTTGAGAGCTAAGGTACTTCATAAAATGCTTGAGGAGGACCTTAAAATTGTTGAGAGCTGTATTTGTAATTTTCCGATCACAATAATTGTAGTCCATTTAACTTCACTTTGATTTCATTTGTTTGAAAAACTGAAGACAAACCCATGTGAGAAATGAATGATGTAGTCAGAGAAATAAATGAATGATATGAATTGTTCTATTTTGATATATATATATATATATATACACACACACACGCATACATAAGTTAGCATCTTATACTCTTTTATTTTGATAAAAATATTTTTTTATAAATTAACCATAAATTATGATCGATATAAGATATTATATATCATGCGTATATAACAACTTTTTAGGTTGGTGTTTGGCAAAAATTCGCATAGAAGCCATAGCATCAAGACTAAAAAAAATATACAATCTTTTGTTAGTTGTTGCGATAGAGGTGCATGGCTCCATATGATAGTCTTAGCTAATTAAAAAAAAATAACGATTAAAATTATGATAAAATATATATACATATATAATATATTATGAGATTGTTAAAATACATATTATTAACTTTTAATGTCCCACTCATCTCATGATACATTTAGGTAAGGTAATTTTCAAAAAGAAAAAAGACATATTTAATATCTACATCAAATTCTTACAACTTTTTCGTTCAAAAGGCAGCACGCTTTCAAATACTTATACACACTTTCTAACACTGTGTCTCTCTCTCTTTTTTCCCAATAAAAAAAAGGTGTAAGAAGTTTGAAATAAAAGTCAAATGTTGAAATAACAAAACTCTTTCTGACAACCTACTTCATTAACTATTATGCCAAATTACAAAATATCTAAATCTATTGAAATGGTCATTTAATCTAATTCTTTTCCTCCTCGGTCCACACCACTCCCCAAAGCTAGCATAAATACCTGCAAATCCCAGTCTCTCATGGGAAATTAAGGGTTAGTAACTAAGGATGGCGCTTGTTGATAATGGCAATCAAGAGGAATCAGTTGAAAATAATATGAAGGAATTCAAGTGGGCATAGACCCACAGTCATTTAAACCCATTATTAATAAGGTAGTATAAACTTTTCATTGAATTGAATTCAACTGATCTATCATTTTTATAATAATAACATGAAAAGGTTAGAGAGCTAAGGTACTTCATAAAATACTTGAGGAGAACCTCTAAATTGTTGACAGCTGTATTTGTAATTTTTCGGTCACAATAATTGTAGTCCATTTAACTTCACTTTGATTTCAGTTGTTTGGAAAACTGAAGACAAACCCATGTAAGAAATGAATAACATATTTAGAGAAATAAATGAATGATATGAATTGTTCTATATAAATATATATATATAGGGATACGCTATCCTATGTATAGGTTAGCATCTTATACTCTTTTATTTTGACAAAAATATCTATTTGTCTTTTTGTAATTAACTTAAATGAATAAATTAATTTTAATCATTGCCAATCTCATAATTTATTTATGAAGTTGATATTTATTATAAGAGAGAAATTATCAAGATGATAATTATTAAAAGAAATATTTATTCATTCATGAACTCAATTATAAGGTTGATAATGAATAAAATAAATATTATTATTTAAGTTGATTAAAAAGATAAAAGATATTTTTGTCATAAAAAAAGTGTAAGATACAAAGCTACACTTTAATAAGTGTAGGTTAGCATTCCTTTGTATATGTATGATAAATTTTCTCACATCATAAATCAAGGCCAAAATGTACAAATTAGTGATAAAATATTCAAATAATTTATAATATATAGATTTAGTGCATGTTTATTAATAGATTAATTTTTTAAAAAAAATCACTTTTTTTAAGTAAATTATTCTAATTTCTTCTCCATTTATTAATTTTTTACAAAAATCATTCTATTTTTAAAACTTACACAAATCTTCATTCTCTAGAGAGTATGTGTAATATGTTTTTAAAATATAAAGTAGGTTTGTATAAGTATTAAAGGGTTATATGTGTAAATTTTTAAAAATGTTTAAGGAAATATGTGTAGCTTTTAAAAATAAAAAAAAATTTATAAAAAAAATGTAAATTACTTCTTTTTAAAAAAAAAATTTAATAAAAATTTAATTATAAATTATTTTTATCATAAAATAAATTAATATAAACATACCTCAAAACCTTGTACTTGTCAATGACTCAAGCACTAACCTTTATATGTTTTATGATATTATTTACCATAATTAATCATATAATAACTATACAAGTATCGTTGACACATTGGATACCACTCATATACTTGAATCTGGTGAGTTTGGAGCCTAATTAGCTAGTACATCTTCGTTTTGAGCTAACGGTACGAATAATTGAATTTACAGCAGCCAAGCCACGGTTTTAGGAGAACAAGAGATGATGTCATGATGATGACCTCATTATGATAAATGGGGGTAATAATGCAATGATGGCCCATACAAAGTCAGGTCAATTTGATTCCTACCAGTTGTCATTTTCAAAAACAAAAGTGTAAAATAAAAAATTATTTATTAATTTAAATTATAAAAAATTACAAGAAATCTAATAATTTTTAAATTTGAGAGAATATATTATTTAATATTTTGTTAGTGATTATTCTTTTAAATTATAATATTTTAAACACAAACTTTATTTTAAAAGCTTCAAACTTTATTAATAAACAAAATTAATTAGAGTATGTAATGTTATTTTTTCAATTCTAAATATTTGAAAAACTTTATCATAATTTTTCTCTTTAATTTTCTTTAGATAACTTTTGATTCTTTTTTACTGATTTGAAAATCTTCAAAGATATAAAACTAGCATTTATTATAGAAATTATCTCAAAAAATTTTTTTTACAGAAATTTACCACAAATTAAATGACATAAAAGCACAACGGTTTACATCATTGTAGTGGACACAATATGAGGTTAGGTGGACAAAATTTTTGGGGGGATCAATTACACTGGAATATATATTGCCAATTCTGCTAATGTGAATGAGATTTTATGAAAATCTGCACATAATAATGCTAATGTAAATCGGATTTTATGTATTCTATATAAAATTTATCATTAATAGATTTAGTGCATGTCTATTAATAGATTAATTTTTTTAAAAAAATTACTTTTTTTTGAGTAAATTATTTTAATGTCTTCTCCATTTATTAATTTTTCACAAAAATCATTCTATTTTTAAAACCTACACTAATATTTGTATATCTTATTCTTGTGTCAAGTAACCCAACCCAACAAAAGGATAATGCTCATACAGGCCAATCCATTTGATAGGGTGTAGTTCTTCAACTTAAATGAAAAACCAGAATGCCCAATTTTTTTTTTGTTTTTCTGGAGGGTGAAGGGAATTTGTCTCATCATCAGGGATCGAACTCTCATGCAATAGTTTCAAGACTACTGCCTTGACCATTGTATCAGGCCTGAATCGTACCCAAATTAGTTTGAGCCAGTCTACCTTTTCCATATATTGTCGCCTGATTTAGTGGATAAATCCATTGACGGACTCGGTCAATATTCTAAGCCAATATGTGTATTTGTTGTTTTCTTTTGTCAAGCTAACCCAACTCAACAAAAGGATACAACTCTTATGGCCCAATCTGTTTGGTAGGTTTAGTTCTTCAACTTAAATGAAATAAAAAAAAATAAAATAATTGCAGAGCTGGCCAGTGGTAAAATGACAATCTAATTGTCATATAATATCTACACTTGTGTTCGAATCCCCCTCTCCTTCCCCAAAAATCTCTCTTTGGACAAAAAAAAAACTTAAATGAAATAATTGAGAAAAAAGGATGCCAATAATTGAACATTGGTAATATAGTAACCAAAATAAAATTGAATATCAATTCAAAAGGCACAATATTTGAATAAACAAAAGAAAAAAAGGTTTTAAAAACTCGGAAATGGAACATTAATGTAGTTTGTAGATATGCATATCAATCATGCTCAATTGAAATTGGTAATAAAGATCTCATCTTTTAGAAAAATAAAAATAGGACATTAGTATTTGATGACAATTGTTTTTAAATGCAGAATGAAAAGATTATGGTTGATAAGGTAAAATATAAATAAATAAATTGTGAATTTCGAAAAAGGGTCCAAAGATATCCATTTGCTTAGTAGATAAAGTGCATAATATTCTTCATGCTTTGTCTCACGTGTGGTTTACCCTGAGTTTTTTAAAGATGATCAAAACACATGTTTTTTCTTTATTAAAAATGCACAACAAAAATGTATGGTCAACAAACATTCATTTGATTAATAAAAATTGTCATGAACAATCTTAACACTGTTAGACGTGAAGATGATTTACAAATCATATAAGTTAACTTCTAACATGTTTTATTTGTGAAATTCTATAAATTTTATCTAAACAGTATATGTTTACTTTTGTGTTATGTAAGTTGGCTTCTCTAGTATAAATTGAGTTATAAGTAGTTTTTTCTGTTGCTGCTGCAAATTCCATTGATGACATGGTTTCGTATTTTTTCTGAATGCTTATATATATCTTATGGCTGTGATTCTATGAAGCAGTTTCTAGTGAAGGAGACGGTGCAGTAAAGCCCTTGATTATTAATTGGACAGAGTCAAATATTGGCGATCTCATGACGATCCAGGTTGGCCTTGAGATGAACAATGGAGAGTATCTTCTGAAGCTCAGAAATGTTGCAACTTCGACCGAGGTCGAAAAGGCAGAGCAAATGGCTCAGAGTGGAGCCATGTTGTTTCTTCAAGGAGAGATGCTTCGCAGCATGGGGGAGCAACTGCTTTCCCAGTTCCGTGCATCGTTTCAATCTATGCTTAAAAAGTCTGCACCTGCAACTCTGACTGAGGCAGAGTAATATACTCCCCTCTTTGTGGCACCAATGGATAAAATGCTTCAGAACCAAATAGGCTGTATATTTTCTCTTTTATTTCCCCTCACTTATGTATTTTGAAGTTTTTTATTCTGTTTCCATGAATGTTTGGTAAGAAGTATCTTGCTTCTACACATCTGAAGCCTCTAGGACGGTTTCTCCATTATCTAGGTGGAGACAATAAATTTAGTTAATGTTGCTTCCTCCTACTTTCTGACTGAATTTGTGTGGATGCTTTAAGGTCAATCGAAAGAATCAGTGCAACAAGATGATGTAAGAATAATGGCGGGAGTACATCTAAGGTATTAGATAGTAAAAAGTAAACATACTTAGAGGTGTACCCTTTTATGGTTTATATAGCGGATGTCATTAATGTGATGACATGATTTTGGGACGCTAAGAAGGTTATAATCTCGAGCGGAGATCGTGCTGTGGTGATATCTCATGCGTGTATCATGGTGTTTAGAGAATATTTTTAATTTTGCTCATTATTAATTCTAACACGTTTTTCATGTGATGAACTCAGCTCATGATATTTAAAAGTGGACTCAGTCAAGTTAAGTTATTGTAATAAGTTCCTTCTCTATGGTTACTATATCTAAGTGCTTGTGCCTTTAGTTGGATTGTCTCTAGTTCAATTCTGCAGTCAAAAACAAATTTCGGTTGACCTAAAAATGAGAGAGGAAATCTCCAAATCCAAATCTTAATATTAATACGAGAAACCAAGTATCAAGGTATATTAACTGAAAAGAGAGGTACTTGTATCTACATGGCTGCTTAACTCTTAACCCTGAAACGAAAAAAAGAAGGAAGAATGAAAGAGAAACAAAAGAAAGCAACCAATAGATACAGAAAGAAAAAGAATCACCGAAATTGGCAGTCACACTAGAAACTTTTGGCTTCAGCACTGGCTTATATGTGCCTCAGTGTGTGACTAATGTAATATGGACATATTAATGATTTCTTCTCAGTTTTTTTTTTAATTTTATTAATAAAACACATCATCAAATTATAATTATTATTTGTGGAAGATGAATTAATATTTGGTTAATTAAGGACTTCGTGAGTGCGATTTAAATACATAAAGCGTTGGAATTGTTTTCAAAATTTGAGCAATTACTGAATACATGTGAAGTTAAAAATTTTACAAAAATGTTACTCTTCCAACACTTCCTCCATATACTTACCTTGAATGGTAATAAGAAAGAGAGAAATTAAATTTTTATCTCTTCTTTTTTTCTCTCTATGTGGTAAGTGTATGAGAGGAGATGTATGATTAAAGTCTAGAAATAGCATTGTTAAAAATTTTAATAACACAATGATGGCTTCCTCCAGTGACAAGTTAATTATAGTCATGGTACAAACACTAATATCATCAGGAAAAAAAAAAGAGTCAAGTTAAGTGGGGTTTGGGTAGAATGCAGCAAGTTATAAGTTCAAACCTTCATGTCACTATTATATCAGAAAAAAAAAGTCAAGTCAATTTAATTTTTTTATAGGTTAAGGGAATAGAAAGGAAAAGAATTTAAAACAAATGAAAGGAAAAGAAATAAAAAAAAATGAAAGACTAATTAATAAATTATTCTTTCTTTATTTGAATATTTTAAATCCTTTAAAATATTTTAAATTAAAAAAATTTTAAAATATTTATAAAAATTAGAAAAAGAAAGTTTTGAAACATTACTTAAAAATTTTTATTTTCTTTCCCTTCTTTATAAAACTTTCAAATTAGAAAGAAACTTATGATAAATATCTCTATATTTTTAGAGGGGACAAACCAAGTGTGTTTACAGATAAAAAAAGATTGTATCTAGCAGGCTACTTAAATTCTTAAATTATTTTAGAATTTCATATGACTTTATCATCTTAATCATATATGAATGACAGGATGATAAAATTCACCTTTGATATTTATCAAATTAGAGAGACACTTATGATAAATCTCTCTATTCTCTTTTTTTTTTTTTCTTAATCTCTCATCCAAATATAACATCAATTTCTATCACCAGTTGCATCAATTCTAATGTAAAAAATGGAGCACTAATTATTTATGAATTTAATTTTTAAAAAATTACAAGAAATTTAATAATAATTTAAATTTGAGAGAATATATTTTTTATTTATTTTATTATTGATTATTCATTTATATTTAACTATTTTAAATGTATAATTTATTATAAAAGTTCCAAATTTTGTCAATAAAATATAAAACTTTAATTCGAGTATGTATTGTCATTTTCTTGTTCAAATAACTTTTAACTATTAGGGTAAGTTTGGTGCAAAAATAAAATAGGAAATAAATTTTTATAAAATAATTTTTTTATACAAAATTATATAAAATAACTCATTCATAAAATTTATTTTTTATTTTATTTTCATATCAAACATACATTATGCTTTTTTAAGAAGTTAAAAGAAGTTAAAATAACCATTATAATTGCCCAAGAGTTATACACTACAAGAAAGTGTCTTATTTTCGCAGATAAATCTTCCGAAAATGAGAATTTTCTTCAGAAATCATATATTTTCGATGGATCTGAATTCGTCGGTGTGAACCAAAAAGGTCCTCCCCAGTACATGTATAATGATCAAGACCCTCTTACTCCATAGAGTGGAGCCATGCTGTCGCTTCAAGAAAAGATGCGCAAGGTCTGCATCATCTTTTCAATCTATGTACATAGAAAGACTGCTAAAACTTTATATCCCCCAAAAAAAATAATAAAATAAAACTGCTTCTGCAAGTCCTAGTGGGTAAGTTTCGCGCCTTGTGGTAACAATGGATAAAATACTTCAGAATCAAATAGGTTATTTTCTCGTTTTGTTTCCCTCTCTTATTTTGAGGTTTTTGCTATTCTGTTTCGATAAATATTTTCCAAGAAAGTATATATATTTTTATCACTATAAATAACTTTTAAAAATAAAGAATTTACCTAAAAATGAGAGAAAAAAATCCAAATCCATTTTTTTTGGGGGAGGAGAAACCAAGTGTGTTTACAGATAAAGAGAGATTGTATCCAAAACGCTACTTAAAATCTTAAATTATTTTAGAATTTCATATAACTTTATCATCTTAATCATATATGAATGACAGAATGATAAGATTCACCCTTGGTATTTATCAAATATCATTAACATTCTCATCACATTTATACAGTAAGAGTTTTTATATATTTTAAGAAGAATATTCACACCTTGCCGACATCGCACAAGACAGTTGATTCGTACATCATAATTTAAAGAATATATATATATATATATATATATATCTATATCTCAATTTGGACTAGCCCCACATCTTTTTCTGGTTCGGCTCAAATTTGGTCGTTCTATCCTTTTTTAAATGGGCTAGCCCGACATCTTTTGTTGTTAGGCCCACCCCTGTTTGTCCCATTTTTGCCAGGTCAACCCAACCTGACAAAAAATCGGAATGCACAAGCTAACTTGAGCCTGTCCGCTTTTTCTATGTGTATTAGTAGATAAATCCTTTGACTCGTCAATTTTCCAAGCTAATATTTATATATTTCACTCTTTTGTCAAGCTAGCCCAACCCAACAAAAGGATAAAGCTCATACGAGCTGATTCGTTTGATAGGTTTACTTTAATCTACTGTTTTTTCATGTGTTTCGGCTTGATTTAGTGGATAAATCCTTTGACCTGTTAATTTTCTGAGCTAACATTTGTATATCTTATTCTTGTGTCAAGTAACCCAACCCAACAAAAGAATAATGCTCATACAGGCCAATCCATTTGATAGGGTGCAGTTCTTCAACTTAAATGAAAAACCAGAATGCCCAATTTTTTGTTTTTGTTTTCCTGGAGGGTGAAGGGAATTTGTCTCATCATCAGGGATCGAACTCTCATGCAATAGTTTCAAGACTACTGCCTTGACCATTGTATCAGGCCTGAATCGTACCCAAATTAGTTTGAGCCAGTCGACCTTTTCCATATATTTTCGCCCGATTTAGTGGATAAATCTATTGACGGACTCGGTCAATATTCTAAGCCGATATGTGTATTTGTTGTTTTCTTTGTCAAGCTAACCCAACTCAACAAAAGGATAAAACTCTTATGGCCCAATCTGTTTGATAGGTTTAGGTTTAGTTCTTCAACTTAAATGAAATAAAAAAAAATAAAATAATTGCAGATCTGGCCAGTGGTAAAATGACAATCTAATTGTCATATAATATCGACACTTGTGTTCGACTCCCCCTCTCCTTCCCCAAAAAATCTCTCTCTGGACAAAAAAAAAAAAATTAAATGAAATAATTGAGAAAAAAGGATGCCAATAATTGAACATTGGTAATATAGTAACCAAAATAAAATTGAATATCAATTCAAAAGGCACAATATTTGAATAAACAAAAGAAAAAAAGGTTTTAAAAACTCAGAAATGAAACATTAATGTAGTTTGTAGATATGCATATCAATCATGCTCAATTGAAATTGGTAATAAAGATCTCATCTTTTAGAAAAATAAAAATAGGACATTAGTATTTGATGACAATTGTTTTTAAATGAAGAATGAAAAGATTATGGTTGATAAGGTAAAATATAAATAAATAAATTGTGAATTTCGGAAAAGGGTCCAAAGATATCCATTTGCTTAGTAGATAAAGTGCAAAATATTCTTCATGCTTTGTCTCACGTGTGATTTACCCTGAGTTTTTAAAGATGATCAAAACACATGTTTTTTTCTTTATTAAAAATGCACAACAAAAATGTATGGTCAACAAACATTCATTTGATTAATAAAAATTGTCATGAACAATCTTAACACTGTTAGACGTGAAGATGATTTACAAATCATATAAGTTAACTTCTAACATGTTTTATTTGTGAAATACTATAAATTTTATCTAAACAGTATATGTTTACTTTTGTGTTATGTAAGTTGGCTTCTCTCTGGTATAAATTGAGTTATAAGTAGTATAAGTTGACTTTTCGAAAATGTAAATTCATTTCTACTCTATGAAAGTAGATGGTCTACTCATTTAAGATACAAGTAAACTTTTGAACTTCAACAATATTAAGATTATTTTCCATAAGCACATGACATATTATAACAAGATGAATTTAGTATTTTTTTGCATATTTAGTAAAGAATGAAATTTAACAGGCAAAATATTTTGAAGAGCTCTCTATAAATAAAAGTTTCTTTATAGGATAGTGGATTCATACTCCACACTTTCATTTTAAATTATTTGTTATCAACTTATGTTGTCTGATCCGGCTTCTAAAAAAATTTTTCAATTAAAAAGGTGAAGAAAAGTAAAAAGGAAAAGGAAAAAATACATATTAATAAAACCTGATTTTTATAAGTAATTTGATGAGAAAATAGCCAAAAAAAATTAAGTAAATTAATCATTTTTTAGTAAATATTAAGTAATTTGATAGTGCAATATGATAGATCCACAAATTTAAAACATTTAAATTAATCATAAATTTGGATCGATATAAGATATTATATATCATGAGTTTATAACAACTTTTTAGCCTGGTCTTTGGCAAAAATTCGCATAGAAGTCAAAGCATCAAGATTAAAAAAAATATACAGTCTTTTGTTAGTTGTTGCGATAGAGGTGCATTGTTTCGTATGATAGTCTTAGCTAGTTAAAAAAAATTAACACTTAAAATTATAATAAAATATATATATATATGTATATCATAATATGATATTGTTAAAATACACATCCTAAACTTTTAATGTCGCACTCATCTTATGATACATTTAGGTAAAGTAATTTTCAACAAGGAAAAAGATATATTTAATATCTACGTCAAATTCTTACAACTTTTTCATTCAAAAGGGCGCACGCTTTTAAATACTTAAACACACTTTCTAACACTGTGTCTCTCTCTCTTTTTTCCCAACAAAAAAAAGTTGAAAGAAGTTTGAAATAAAAATCAAATGTTGAAATAACAAAACTCTTTCTGACAACCTACTTCATTGACTATTATACCAAATTACAAAATATCTAAATCTATTGAAAAGGTCATTTAATCTAATTCTTTTCCTCCTCAGTCCACACCACTCCCCAAAGCTAGCATAAATACCTGCACATCCCAGTCTCTCATGGGAAATTAAGGTTAGTAACTAAGGATGGCGCCTGTTGATACTGGCAATCAAGAGGAATCAGTTGAAAATAATACGAAGGAATTCAAGTGGGCATAGACCCACAGTCATTTAAACCCATTATTAATAAGGTAGTATAAACTTTTCATTGAATTGAATTCAACAGATCTATCACTTTTATAATAATAGCATGAAAAGGTTAGAGAGCTAAGGTACTTCATAAAACACTTGGGGAGAACCTCTAAATTTTTCACAGCTGTATTTGTAATTTTTCTACCACAATAATTGTAGTCCATTTAACTTCACTTTGATTTCATTTGTTTGGAAAACTGAAGACAAACCCATGTGAGAAATGAATGATATAGTTAGAGAAATAAATGATGATATGAATTGTTCTATTTTGATATATATATATATATATGAAGGACTTCAAGTGGGTATAGACCCACAGTCATATAAAGCCATTATTAATAAGGTGGTGTAGACTTTTCATTGGATTAAATTCGACTGACCTACCGTTTTTTTATAATAATAGCATGGAAAGGTTTGAGAGCTAAGGTACTTCATAAAATGCTTGAGGAGGACCTTTCAATTGTTGATAGCTGCATTTGTAATTTTCCGATCACAATAATTGTAGTCCATTTAACTTCACTTTGACTTCATTTGTTTGAAAAACTGAAGACAAACCCATGTGAGAAATAAATGATGTAGTTAGAGAAATAAATGAATGATATGAATTGTTCTATTTTGATATATATATATAGAGAGACACACACAGAAACACATAAGTTAGCATTTTATACTATTTTATTTTGATAAAAATATCTTTTTATAAATTAACCATAAATTATGATCGATATAAGATATTATATATGATGCGAATATAACAACTTGTTAGGCTGGTGTTTGGCAAAAATTCGCATAGAAGTCATAGCATCAAGACTAAAAAAATATATATAATCTTTTGTTAGTTATTGCGATAGAGGTACATGGCTTCATATATATATATATATATATATATAGACACACACGAACACACAAGTTAGCATCTTATATTCTTTTATTTTGATAAAAATATCTTTTTATAAATTAACCATAAATTATGATCAATATAAGATATTATATATGATGCATATATAACAACTTTTTAGGCTGGTATTTGGCAAAAATTCGCATAGAAGTCATAGCATCAAGACTTAAAAAAATATACAATCTTTTGTTAGTTGTTGCGATAGAGGTGCATGGCTCCATATGATAGTCTTATCTAGTTAAAAATAATTAAACTTTAAAATTGTGATAAAATGTATGTGTTTGTATAACATCTTATGAGATTGTTAAAATACACGTTCTTGACTTTTAATGTCCCACTCATCTTATGATACATTTAGGTAAAGTAATTTTCAAAAAGGAAAAAGATATATTTAATATCTACATCAAATTCTTACAACTTTTTCATTCAAAAGGGAGCACGCTTTCAAATACTTAAACACACTTTCTAACACTGTCTCTCTCTCTTTTTTCCCAATAAAAAAAAGGTTGAAAGAAGTTTGAAATAAAAATCAAATGTTGAAATAACAAAACTCTTTCTGACAACCTACTTCATTAACTATTATGCCAAATTACAAAATATCTAAATCTATTGAAATGGTCATTTAATGGAATTCTTTTCCTCCTCAGTCCACACCACTCCCCAAGGCTAGCATAAATACCTGCAAATCCCAGTCTCTCATGGGAAATTAAGGGTTAGTAACTAAGGATGGCGCTTGTTGATAATGGTAATCAAGAGGAATCAGTTGAAAATAATATGAAGGAATTCAAGTGGCAAAGACCCACAGTCATTTAAACCCATTATTAATAAGTTAGTATATAAACTTTTCATTGAATTGAATTCAACTGATCTATCATTTTTATAATAATAGCATGAAAAGGTTAGAGAGCTAAGGTACTTCATAAAATACTTGAGGAGTACCTCTAAATTGTTGACAGCTGTATTTGTAATTTTTTGGTCACAATAATTGTAGTCCATTTGACTTCACTTTGATTTCATTTGTTTGGAAAACTGAAGACTAACCCATGTGAGAAATGAATGATATAGTTAGAGAAATAAATGAATGATATGAATTGTTCTATATATATATATATATATAGGGATATGCTATCCTATGTATAGGTTAGCATCTTATACTCTTTTATTTGGACAAAAATATCTATTTATCTTTTTGTAATTAACTTAAATGACTAAATTAATTTTAGTCATTGTCAATCTCATAATTTATTTATGAAGTTGATATTTATTATAAGAGAGAAATTATCAAGATGATAATTATTAAGAAAGAAATATTTATTCATTCATGAACTCAATTATAAGGTTGATAATGAATAAAATAAATATTGTTATTTAAGTTGATTAAAAAAGATAAAAGATATTTTTATCATAAAAAAAAGTGTAAGATACAAAGCTACACTTTAATAAGTGTAGGTTAGCATTCCTTTGTATATGTATGATAAATTTTCTCACATCATAAATCAAGGCCAAAATGTACAAATTAGTGATAAAATATTCAAATAATTTATAATATATAGATTTAGTGCATGTTTATTAATAGATTAATTTTTTTAAAAAAATTACTTTTTTTGAGTAAATTATTTTAATGTCTTCTCCATTTATTAATTTTTCACAAAAATCATTCTATTTTTAAAATCTACACAAATATTCATTCTCTAGAGAGTATGTGTAATATGTTTTTAAAATATAAGATAGGTTTGTATAAATATTAAAGGATTATATGTGTAAACTTTTAAAAATGTTTAAGGAAATATGTGTAACTTTTAAAAATAAAAAAAATTTGTAAAAAAAATGTAAACTGCTTATTTTTTCAAAAAAAATTTAATAAAAATTTAATTATAAATTATTTTTATCATAAAATAAATTAATCTAAACATACGTCTAAACCTTGTACTTGTCAATGACTCAAGCACTAACCTTTATATGTTTTATGATATTATTTACCATAATTAATCATATAATAACTATACAAGTATCGTTGACACATTGGATACCACTCATATACTGGAATCTGGTGAGTTTGGAGCCTAATTAGCTAGTACACCTTCGTTTGGAGCTAACGGTACGAATAGTTGAATTTAGAGCATCCAACCCACGGTTTTAAGAGAACAAGAGATGATGTCATGATGATGACCTCATTATGATAAATGGGGGTAATAATGCAATGATGGCCCATACAAAAGTCAGGTCAATTTGATTCCTGCCAGTTGTCATTTTCAAAAACAAAAGTGTAAAATAAAAATTATTTATTAATTTAAATTATAAAAAATTACAAGAAATCTAATAATTTTTTAAATTTGAGAGAATATATTATTTAATATTTTGTTAGTGATTATTCTTTTAAATTATAATATTTTAAATACATACTTTATTTTAAAAGCTTCAAACTTTATTAATAAACAAAATTAATTAGAGTATGTAATGTTATTTTTTCAATTCTAAATATTTGAAAAACTTTATCATAAATTTTCTCTTTAATTTTCTTTAGATAACTTTTGATTCTTTTTACTGATTTGAAAATCTTCAAAGATATAAAACTAGCATTTAGTATAGAAATTATCTCAAAAAAAAATTATTACAGAAATTTACCACAAATTAAATGTTTTGTGGTGAAGATCGAGCAATGATAGATCTAAATAACATAAAAGCACAACGGTTTACATCATTGTAGTGGACACAATCTGAGGTTAGGTGGACAAAATTTTTGGGGGGGATCAATTACACTGGAATATATATTGCCAATTCTGCTAATGTGAATGAGATTTTATGAAAATCTGCACATAATAATGCTAATGTAAATCAGATTTTATGTATTCTATATATAATTTATCATTAATATTGTATTAACTGCATGTTTGGAAATAACTTTTAGTTTAAGAAAAAAATTATTTTTTTAAAAGCTATCTTATTAATATTTTTATTATAAGAGATTTTAATTATAAAATAAACTAATTCAAATACACATTAATAAGTACAAATTTTTATAATTAATTTTATAATGAAGTGTGAAAATCTTACACACCCAAACTTCTTATTCCTAACCAACATTTTTGAATTCATTTAGCACATAATTGATTTAACTTAATTTTTAGAAAAAAATCATTTTTTTAATACTCTTTTAGTAAGATTTTGATTATAAATTATTTTAAATACAAAATAAATTGATTCAAACATGCATTTAAAATCATGACTCTCGTATTTAATTTTTTTGAAAGAAAATCATAATACAACCTTTTTCGTTTCTATTTTCAAATTACCGTACTTTAAGTTATTTATCAAAAATGTATTTTTATTGGACCATGATGAGAAGGCGTTGATGATGGTGACTTTCAGCCATAACTTTTTTAGAAAAAGAGTATACAAATTTTTTAAATTTTAATTTATTTATAAATAATTTTTAAAATTATTTTAATTAATATATAAATTTTTGAAAAAAAAATATACAAATTTCTTAAATTTTGACTAATTTATAAATAATTCTTTGAACTTTAAAATTATTTTAATTAATATATAAAATATAATAATTACAAAAATCAACCTTTTATTCAACTTTTCATTCATTTTAAATTATTTTTTATTCAATTTAAAATAAATAAAAGGTTTATACAATAATTGATTTGTGTAATTGTTATAATCTAAGTATTAATTAGGATGATTTTAAAGTTTAAGGGTTATTTATAAATAATCTTAAGTTTAGGGATCTCTATACTCTTTTCCATAATTTTTTTAGATCGGGCTCTTTAAAGATTCTCAACAGTTATAATTATTGATAAAAAAATTAACAATTAAAATTATAATAAAATATATGCATGTATATGACAAGTTATGAGATTATTAAAACTCTGTTTCTTAATTTTTAAGGCATACCCCACTCATCTTGTGGGACAATTAGGTGAAGTAATTTTCAAAAAGGGAAAAGATATATATATGCCAAAATTTAATTTTTACACAAAATCCTTACACCTTCGTGTTGAAAAGAGATCACACTTTTTAATGCTTAAGTACAATTTCCAATATTTATTCTCTTTCTTTTTTCTCAGTAAAAAAAAAGTGTAAGAAGTTTGGTATAGAAATTATGTGTAGAAATAACAAATTTTTTTTCAAAAAACATACTTCATTAACGAAATTATAGAATATTTAAATCCATTGAAATGGTCATTTAATCTAATTTTCTTATCCACACCACACCCCAAAGCTAGCATAAATACTTGCAAATCCCAGTCACTTTTGGAATCCTGAGGGCAAGTGTAACATGGCGCCCGGTGATAGTGGTAATCCGAAGGAATCAGGTGGAAAGAGAAAGGCTGATGGAACCGGGGAAGAGAGGGGAAGTGCTGCAAAAAGACCAATTACCGGTAACCAATTCCGCAAACTCTTGCGAAAGATGGATGACAAATCCCCTACCCCATCAACTCCTCGTTCCCCGCATAATGTGCCCGTAAATGGTGATCAAGATTCTCATACTCCGTCCACTCCCACTCAGCCGACGAAGCACCCTGAACAATCGCCAGGGTCGTCCTCCACTCATAGCAAGTCATCCATTGTCTCAGCACGTGAGTTGTATATCTAAGCTTTTTTATCTTTACAGTACTGCTGCATGTTTCTGCAATTTGCCATAACTGCAATAAAGTAAGCAATTCTTATCCAAAGCCTTAATTGGTTATTTGCTGTGACATTTAAGAATTTCCTGTTGCTGCTGCAAATTCCATTGATGACATGGTTTCGTTTTTTTTCTGAATGCTTATATATATCTTATGGCTGTGATTCTATGAAGCAGTTTCTAGTGAAGGAGACGGTGCAGTCAAGCCCTTGATTTTTAATTGGACAGAGTCAAATATTGGCGATCTCATGACGATCCAGGTTGGCCTTGAGATGAACAATGGAGAGTATCTTCTGAAGCTCAGAAATGTTGCAACTTCGACCGAGGTCGAAAAGGCAGAGCAAATGGCTCAGAGTGGAGCCATGTTTGTTTCTTCAAGGAGAGATGCTTCGCAGCATGGGGGAGCAACTGCTTTCCCAGTTCCGTGCATCGTTTCAATCTATGCTTAAAAAGTCTGCACCTGCAACTCTGACTGAGGCAGAGTAATATACTCCCCTCTTTGTGGGCACCAATGGATAAAATGCTTCAGAACCAAATAGGCTGTATATTTTCTCTTTTATTTCCCCTCACTTATGTATTTTGAAGTTTTTTATTCTGTTTCCATGAATGTTTGGTAAGAAGTATCTTGCTTCTACACATCTGAAGCCTCTAGGACGGTTTCTCCATTATCTAGGTGGAGACAATAAATTTAGTTAATGTTGCTTCCTCCTACTTTCTGACTGAATTTGTGTGGATGCTTTAAGGTCAATCGAAAGAATCAGTGCAACAAGATGATGTAAGAATAATGGCGGGAGTACATCTAAGGTATTAGATAGTAAAAAAGTAAACATACTTAGAGGTGTACCCTTTTATGGTTTATATAGCGGATGTCATTAATGTGATGACATGATTTTGGGACGCTAAGAAGGTTATAATCTCGAGCGGAGATCGTGCTGTGGTGATATCTCATGCGTGTATCATGGTTTTTAGAGAATATTTTTAATTTTGCTCATTATTAATTCTAACACGTTTTTCATGTGATGAACTCAGCTCATGATATTTAAAAGTGGACTCAGTCAAGTTAAGTTATTGTAATAAGTTCCTTCTCTATGGTTACTATATCTAAGTGCTTGTGCCTTTAGTTGGATTGTCTCTAGTTCAATTCTGCAGTCAAAAACAAATTTCGGTTGACCTAAAAATGAGAGAGGAAATCTCCAAAATCCAAATCTTAATATTAATACGAGAAACCAAGTATCAAGGTATATTAACTGAAAAGAGAGGTACTTGTATCTACAGGCTGCTTAACTCTTAACCCTGAAACGAAAAAAAGAAGGAAGAAATGAAAAGAGAAACAAAAGAAAGCAAACCAATAGATACAGAAAGAAAAAGAATCACCGAAATTGGCAGTCACACTAGAAACTTTTGGCTTCAGCACTGGCTTATATGTGCCTCAGTGTGTGACTAATGTAATATGGACATATTAATGATTTCTTCTAGTTTTTTTTTTAATTTTATTAATAAAACACATCATCAAATTATAATTATTATTTGTGGAAGATGAATTAATATTTGGTTAATTAAGGACTTCGTGAGTGCGATTTAAATACACATAAAGCGTTGGAATTGTTTTCAAAATTTGAGCAATTACTGAATACATGTGAAGTTAAAAATTTTACAAAAATGTTACTCTTCCAACACTTCCTCCATATACTTACCTTGAATGGTAATAAGAAAGAGAGAAATTAAATTTTTTATCTCTTCTTTTTTTCTCTCTATGTGGTAAGTGTATGAGAGGAGATGTATGATTAAAGTCTAGAAATAGCATTGTTAAAAATTTTAATAACACAATGATGGCTTCCTCCAGTGACAAGTTAATTTATAGTCATGGTACAAACACTAATATCATCAGGAAAAAAAAAAGAGTCAAGTTAAGTGGGGTTTGGATAGAGTGCAGCAAGTTATAAGTTCAAACCTTCATGTCACTATTATATCAGAAAAAAAAAAGTCAAGTCAATTTAATTTTTTATAGGTTAAGGAATAGAAAGGAAAAGAATTTAAAACAAATGAAAAAGGAAAAGAAATAAAAAAAATGAAAGACTAATTAATAAATTATTCTTTCTTTATTTGAATATTTAAATCCTTTAAAATATTTTAAATTAAAAATTTTAAAATATTTATAAAAATTAGAAAAAGAAAGTTTTTGAAACATTACTTAAAAATTTTTATTTTCTTTCCCTTCTTTATAAACTTTCAAATTAGAAAGAAACTTATGATAAATATCTCTATATTTTTAGAGGGGACAAACCAAGTGTGTTTACAGATAAAAAAAGATTGTATCTAGCAGGCTACTTAAATCTTAAATTATTTTAGAATTCATATGACTTTATCATCTTAATCATATATGAATGACAGGATGATAAAATTCACCTTTGATATTTATCAAATTAGAGAGACACTTATGATAAAATCTCTATTTCTTTTTTTTTTTTTTCTTAATCTCTCATCCAAATATAACATCAATTTCTATCACCAGTTGCATCAATTCTAATGTAAAAATGGAGCACTAATTATTTATGAATTTAATTTTAAAAAATTACAAGAAATTTAATAATAATTTAAATTTGAGAGAATATATTTTTTATTTATTTTATTATTGATTATTCATTTATATTTAACTATTTTAAATGTATAATTTATTATAAAGTTCCAAATTTTGTCAATAAAATATAAAACTTTAATTCGAGTATGTATTTGTCATTTTCTTGTTAATAACTTTTAACTATTAGGGTAAGTTTGGTGCAAAAAATAAATAGGAAATAAATTTTTATAAAATAATTTTTTTATACAAAATTATATAAAATAACTCATTCATAAAATTTATTTTTTATTTTATTTTCATATCAAACATACATTATGCTTTTTTAAGAAGTTAAAAGAAGTTAAAATAACCATTATAATTGCCCAAGAGTTATACACTACAAGAAAGTGTCTTATTTTCGCAGATAAATCTTCCGAAATGAGAATTTTCTTCAGAAATCATATATTTTCGATGGATCTGAATTCGTCGGTGTGAACCAAAAAGGTCCTCCCCAGTACATGTATAATGATCAAGACCTCTTACTCCATAGAGTGGAGCCATGCTGTCGCTTCAAGAAAAGATGCGCAAGGTCTGCATCATCTTCTTTCATCTATGTACATAGAAAACTGCTAAAACTTTATATCCCCAAAAAAAATAATAAAATAAAACTGCTTCTGCAAGTCCAGTGGGTAAGTTTCGCGCCTTGTGGTAACAAGGTAAAATACTTCAGAATCAAATAGGTTATTTTCTCGTTTGTTTCCTCTCTTATTT